>JBBCBC010000011.1:33057383-33429989 GCA_037126765.1 Stenogyne calaminthoides
TCTTGTCATACAATTAATTAGAATAAAATTAAGATTATAATTTCCCGTCCCCATTTTTTTTTCCGGTTTTTTCCCAGCTTTTTTTTTCTTGATTTTTTACAGGCCGGATCCCTTTGATCGAACTTCATTAATTGGTTCATGGTTCACCCGACCCGAATGAGTTTATGTTTTTATCTCTTTCTTTTTTTTTATAGTTTTTTTTTCAGTTTTTTACGGTCCGGACTAACCCGAACTCGGCCCAAATGGTTTATGGTTCACCCGCCCCAAATAGTTAATAACTCTATTTTTGTAAATCGTTTATAAAAAATTGCAGCGGAGAATATGAATTGTTACTTCTCATCCTCGTATTTGAAAATCGTTACGGCTCATCCTGTGTTTCTAAATTTAAAACCATATGAATTGCAAGGTTGGAAAATATTTGCTACGAAGTTACGTGAATTTTTTTAAAGTCGAAAAATTGTTCTTTGGTATTTTCGGCAGTTGAGATAAAGGTGGGAGAGAGAAGAGAACCAAGTCTTGCTAAAATAATTGAACGTGAAATTCAAATTTTAATTTTATTCTAATTAATTATATGACAAGATTATTTAATTAGGTGTACTGATGTGATGACAAAACACGTCGAAGATTGAACTCATATCATTACTCTATATCTTAATACTATATCTTTGGTAAACTTGATTGATCAATGTAAGCGAAACCACATTAATCTTCGCAAAAGCCAATTGAACAGTTATTCCGTTTCAAAATCGTGCATTCTAATTAAAAGTTATTTAAATTAACATTTAATTTTTGTAATTAAATTAGATTTAATATATCCTATATTTTCTAACAAATCTCACCGTTTGATATTTTTCTTTTATTAATGCATCTTCGGTATATTTATATCAACACCCATATATCTTTATATATATTCATGCCCCACACCCATTTAGATTGAGTTTTTGGTTTAAGAATTATAACTAGAGTTCGATTTTGCATTGCAGGGTGAAGAAGATGCATGGACATAGATGTACCTATTTCTGTTGCTTTTTATTGGTGTATAGAATAGACTATCTTGCTTACGAGAAAGAAAAAGCCCGTTAATTTAGTCGTTGTTGTATGTTTATCAATCTGTGCATCCATTAATTTGATAACTGCGACATACTTATCTATTTGTACTTCCATTATTTCGAGAATTGCTACCGTGAGTATTGAGGTAACTTCTTTTTAAATTCTGAATTGATTATGAATGTTTATTGTAATTGTAATTATTTTTGTATATTGTAGGGTTTTTTTTTTTTATATTGCACTAAATATTAAGACAAGTAATTTGAGTGTTGAATTAATTCGTGGATGAATTTCTTCTTTTTGTTCCTATCGAATCTTCTAATTTAATGAATTTGTTGATCTAAACATTAGGTTTTTGTAGATTTAATCTTATATAATTCTCTAATTTAATGAATTTATTATTTTGATTTTGTTTTTTATATTGTAGGGTATAATCATGTGTAGTATTGAGGTAAGTAATTTGAATTAATTGATTATAAATGTTAATTGCAATTGTGTAATTATTTTTTGCATGTTGCATGGCCATAAAACAATTTATAGGCTATATATATTATAATATCTCTTAAAATTTATTTTTGTTGAAAGGATTTTCAAAGAGCTATAGACTTATAACTAATTATGACTACATAAATTTGATATATATATATATATATATATATATATATATATATATATATATATATATTATAGGGGCCCTCACTCTAGGGTCTTGAAAGTGGCCACATATTACTCTAGGTACAATGTGCAAAAAACTCAGACTTTAGTTCAAACTAGATACTACCGGTCTGAACGTAATTTTTGCACATTAGACCTTTTAAGTAATTTTTCCATAAATTTTACATACCTTATAGTAATTTTTCTATATTATATTCTATAAAATAGTTTACAGTTTGCAATGTGCATTTTCTCTAAAATTTTGCCATAATAATAGTGCATGAGTCAAGATTTCAAGAGTTTATACCAAAATATACCTACAAAATTTAATGCATAATATAAGATAGTATTTATTTTTTATATATTCACATATATATTCTTTTTTTTTCTAACCATTTTTTAATGGATCATTATATTCAAACCATATGCCATATTCACGTCTCATTTAATGGATCATAATATTCAAGCTCCTACCCGATATTCGTCCCATCTAATTTCATTTTGTATTTTTTTATGAATGTTTATTGCAATTATATAATTATTTTTGTATAGTGCAAAAAGTTTTTTTTTAATATTACGAGAGAATATTGAGTTAAGTAATTTGAGTCTTTGAATTAATTGTGGATGTGTTTTCTTCTTTTCTATTGATATCAATTCTTCTATATTTGTATATTTAATGTGGTGTGATTCTTCTAATTTGATGAATTTATTAACTCGATTTTGTGTTGTATATTTAATCGAGTTTTTTAATATTGCCCATTGCTGCATTACGTCAGATATAATCGTCAACTTACAAATCAACAATGGATTGTGTTTGGGGTAATTTATATTTATTGCTTTCTAACAATATTATTTTATTCAAATTGTTTTGTGTAGATTATTCAAAACTTAATCCTATGGTGTTTTTTTATCCGGTCATTCATATTGTGTACGAAGAAGATTATGTACGATAAGAAAAGCGATTATGTGAAGATCAATGTTATCTAAGTAGTACTCTTATTGGAGTGTATTCAAAATATATTTGATAAATTTGTGCATATTCGAGATCAACATGTTCATAGATGAATTTTGTATATAAAATTATTCATTTTTGTTGATTTTTTTATTTTAATCTATTATATTTGATCTAAAATTCAATCAAAACAATTTTTTTTTAATATTTGTCGATATTATTTTTATTTTTAAAATTTTATGAGAAAATATTAAAAAAATAATCAATTGATTAGGTTACTTACGGGGAATGAAAAATATTAATTAATGGATAAACTAAGATATACACTCATATATTTTCAAATCTTACATTTTTATTTTTCTTAATATTAAATTAATTCGCTAAGTTGTTAAATTTTGATAGTACGTATATCAACTAACATTAACTTCAAGATATTTTAAATTTTATAAATTTAAAGTAAAATACATAAAATATAATATTATCTATTTGCTAGGTGTTGATCTATAATGAGATATGCAAAATATATATTACAACCTATAATTTTATCATTTGAATCTATAATGTATAAAATAAATACCTAAAATTTAAAATTCGATCATATATTGTCATTAAAAATGTGTTTAGTAAAGCCTGCGAAAATTGGAGATACATTACTAGTATAATATATATATATATATATATATATATATATATATATATATATATATATATATATATATATATTTTGTTTCGTAGCAACCACAATGTAGAAGGTACAACGCCGTGATGCAGCGATGCTATTCTAGTCATCAAGCAAGGCTTGTTTGGAAAGACTAAATTGATAAAGTCTAATCAGACGTTTAATTGGAATGATACAAAATAATCCAACTTTGGAAATAACGCATTTGTCCTCAATTTCGGCTGTGGAAATCACAAGTCTATCTCAGATCCATCTTTCGGACTTCACAGCGTCTTCCATTCATCGATCCCCAAATCAGCATAGAAACCCTAGTGGAGGTTTCTTGAATATCGAACCGAAGTAAACGTCTGGTTTGGTCTGTTGAAAAAATTGAAGGACGGCCCATACTGCCATTCTTGGGGAGATTCGACGTATGATATTGAAGAATTTGAGCTGATTGGGTGAGATGTCAATCCTCGACGGACTTCCCATTCCGAAAGATAAAGCGGTGAGTTGTGTCTTTCTTCTTTTCTTAATCAATTAGGACGGTTGTTAGTTGCCTTCTTTTTCTTATAGAGTAAGTTGAATAGAATTGGTCTCAGAATTGCATTTTATGTAGGCAGGAAATTTCTGGTTCATTGCCATAGTTTTTTTTAGAGAAGTGAAGTATTTTAGAAAATGGTGGAAAATTTTGTTTGTTTGGCGCTGTTTACTTGATTGGGTATTTGATTTAGTGTAATGTTGATTTACTTTTTATATTTTTGTAATCGAAGCTGGATACATAGTCATTTATGATGCTCCATTGCTTCATCTCTAATAAAATCATATATGACCTCAAATTAACCTTTGGATTTTATCATTGGCCAATTATGTGGCTCAATTGTCAATTTCAATCTGTTTCCTGAAACTCTTTAATTGAAGATTTAATTCACGAGGCTTAGTATTAGATGCTGTTTCTTTAAATCGCAGTAGATAGTATAGCCTGATGACCTTCTACACGTGAGGGGAATCTAATGTGAAATTCTCGATCAGGAAAATTTAATATGTGGTGAAATGATTCCCTTGCATTAACATTTACTTCTGTGGTAGTAATTTGTTAATCCAGGGAAGGGAGCTGTATGATAAACAGTAAAAAAAAAAACATTTTGAAGGAGCTACCCATTCTACTTGTGAATGGCAGAACTAACTTTTTGATTTACACAGTACATGATGACATCTCTATGGTTAATGTAGTTTATTGGACTGCAGAACTCTATAGTAGTAAGGTTGTAGAAAGTGATTTCACTAGTAGACTTTTCCTTCTGAAAATTATATTGGGAAGTTTAGATTTGATAATTGAAAAACTCCATTTATAATTTGTGTAATGTTATAACTTGATCTATGCTTTTGCTTATATTAAGGCAATTGAAAGCTTAACTTTGTTTTGTGTTGCATATCTTTGGGGTTCGGCTATATGATCTTTTGCATCTTTCATGTAAACCACACATTAATAATTTAATAACTTATATTGCACGGAGGCATCTTTTATTTGTGACTGAGTTGAGTCCCAGAGAAAATGTGGCAACCTGATAATACATTGTAGAATGACTTCAAAGCTGCACATTTATGGATTATTATCTCTAACTGTTCAACTATCAAGGAAAATTAAAGGCTCAGAGGTCAGAGGTGGTTCACGTGTTATTTTCTTGACATTCTATGTGCACTATAGACATAATTATGCAAGGACTTTATTCCCAATGCCAATTGTCTTAGTCTCTTAGAATAGTGAAGAGCCCTATATGCACATCTTTGAATAACATTGCAGAAATCCCTGCCTAAAAAAACATAGATCTATAGCTCAGCCTAACGCCACCAAAATTATACTCTTTACTCATTTGCTTCCATGTTTTTCTCTTTTGCATTCTGTCTCCATGTTTGACATTTCAACATCCGCTCTATATACCTAGTCACGATTTAACAGTTTTTATAACTGACGAGGTTTGGATTATTAAGGTCATATTTCTTATGTTTGCTTCATGGTATTTGCAGTATTTAAAGGAAGAACTTTCTAGAATAGATGAAAGTTGGTCTGCAGCTCGCTTCGATTCGATTTACCTCATGTTGTGCATATCTTGACATCAAAAAACCGTGAAGGAAGTGCAGGTCCTAAAGGAGCAAAGTGATATCATTGAAGAAGTTGTTGTGAAGTTGTTGTTGGGTATCATCATGGTGGCTTTAATAAAGCAATTCAAAATTATTCTCAGGTTTCTCAGTAGTTACACTTATAAATTCTCGTTTTGTAATGTGTGTCTCCTGGCAAAAAAATGCTTTCGAATTATGTTCATGTTCACTTGCTTCTGTCTCCTCATATGCAGCTGTATTTTATTAGCTGCAGGTCAAGGGTGTGGTCCCTAACATGAGTTCGATTTATAGTTTCTTACATGGATACAGAAACATACAAGTAGGTCTAAAAGGGTTGCAGTGTTTTTAGGGAATGTGTAGATGCAAAGCAAGGTGTTTCACCCAGTGATTTATAAATCCAAGGTCTGAGTTGACACTTGTAATCACATAATAAAAGATAGTAAGTCAAAATAAGCACTACAAGTTATAAGAATGTTATGTAATTATGTTAAGGGGCCAGATCCGATGAAAACTTGATGGAAGTCCTTTTACTGGATCAGTTTCTTGGCTCCACTGTTTAATTAAGAGAAAATTTGACTAGCACTCCTCTTTTAAACCTTGTTAAAAAGAAATACACTTTCACGAGGAACACTGAACAGGTTAATGAAAGAATTAATGAGTTTTGTATATCACTTCTTGAAGACAGTTGTATTTGAATAAGAGCAGGTAATGTTTTGAAGCTCTTATAAAGGAAGAGAAGGGGGTGCATTAGTAGTGTTTGTGTAGCATACATTCTGAGGATATTAGATCATGATTACAATGTTTTAACTGCAATACACTGGCCTCTAAGAGGCGTAGTCCATTTGCGAAATTTTATTAAGGTTGTTTCATCCATGTTTTATTTCTTTTTATGGCCTCAAGGAAGTACGGCTGTGGACTCTAGTGGATGACAAAGCTCAATGCTGATTGTGTCTTGCATTCAGAAAATTTGGAGAAGCTGATATTGATGACTTCATTTGATAGTGAAGCTCCCATTTATGCGATGTAATATTGCTGCTAGTAGCCTAGTACTTTCTCCCATTAGATCTGGGTGCTACATCCTATTTCCTTGAGACATTGCAGCCCATTTACACAGTGAAAATTGTCGTCTACTATATACATTCTTTAATGAAGTTTATATACTGTTCCTTTTATAAAATTAGTTTTTCTGAGTTGAAAGACATTTTCCTTTTATAATATATTGGATATTAAACCTTTTTTTATTTTTGACATGTATCTGTCATTTGTCAAGATTACAAGATGATCAGTAATAAGGTTCCTTCTTTCAGATTTTGCGGTTATTTAGTGAATCTGCTCAAAGCATCGGGGAGTTGAAGATTGATTTAACTCAGGCTAAGAAACTTCTAGGTGCTCATAATAAGTAGTTGCATCAGTTATGGTATCGTTCAGTTACTTTGCGGCACATCATCTCTTTATTAGACCAAATTGAAGGCATATCCAAGGTCGGCCTGTTCCTTGTATATATTTTTCTTCATTCAGAAACTGAAATATATTTCCATTTTCATCTGTACACTTTACTGTGGGACAAAGAATGAAATACCAACTTGTCCTGGACTTTAATATACCTATTGCCTGATACTGTAACTATGTGAAATCATATCAACTAGTATTACTTTTACATGCTTGTAATGTTTCTTGTCTGCATGAAAACATTATGTACCATTCAATTCCTGTAAGATATGCTTTTAGTGTTGCTCACTTGTAGTCATAACATGCACAGGTACCAGCTCGTATTGAAAAGCTCATTGCTGAAAAACAGTTTTATGCAGCAGTGCAGTTGCATGTCCAGTCATCTCTAATGCTTGAAAGAGAGGGTCTCCAAACTGTGAGTCTGTTTTTCTTTTGTCCTAACTTCTTAAGCAAGATTTTGTTAATTTCCAATGAGTTGCATCAAAATTGAAAAGTTTTACACATTGGGCCATACTCACTGGAGATTCTTATTACTAACCTTTTCATATCTGTTAATATGGAAATTAGGGTGAATGGGTGTTTCTTTTGTCACCTTGATTTAATAGTCTAGCTTATAGCCTAAGATATGTACACATATCTTAAATCAGTGAATTAATAATTTCGGGTTAAAATCTATTTTGGTCCCTAACTTTTGCATTTTCCTTAAAAGGTCCCAATAAAGTTTTAAATTTAATTCCAAAATCTATAATTGGCCTGATTTTGGTCTCAAAGTTGCCGGAGGTTGAAGTACAACTTCGTTTTGGGGCACAATTTTGGCAAGTAAGCTGCAAAATTAGTCCCATAACTTTTTGTCTTCTTTTTGGCAAAAGGTCCCGACAAAGTTAATTTTTTCAATTTAATCCCACAATTCCTTAATTGATTCGATCTTAGTCTTACAGTCATTGGAATTTGAAGTATGGCTTTTTTTTTTTGCGGTTTTAATCTATTTAATTTATTTTGGTCTCAAAGTAATTTGGGAGGCTGGATCAACAAAAAAGGAAAGATCTTGTGGAGAATAGTTGTTTCAGTTGTTTCTTGGTCTATATGGTTAGAGAGAATAAGGTGGTGTTTTGAAACAGAAGAAGCACTTAAAAAAAAAAAAAGCTGGGTCTCACCAGCTTCAAAAAAAAGTGCTGCTCACTATTCTAATTGAGTTTTAAAACAGGCCCTAAGAAGATTTTTAAAATAGTTGTGAATCAATAGATGATATTTGGGGTAGGATAAAATATAAAGTTGCCTTATGGTCTTTAAGCCAGAAAACTTTTAAGGGGTTGTCTTTGTCAGATGTAGTTAGGAATTAGAGTGTTGCTTTGTAAAGGAATTAGTGTGTTGCTTTGTAAGTTTTTTTTTCTGTGCTATTGATAGATTTCTCATCCCTAATTTTGCAATAAAATTGCCATTTCTTATAAAAAAAAGTTTTTGCGGAATTGTATACTTACATCATCAATATGTACTCAATGGTATTATTCATGTTGAAGTGAAAATCTTTTAATTGCTTATGTGAAAGGCTGAAAGCAAAGTAACGGATTTAGAGTGAGCCTTTACCTGTTAATTATTTTTCCTGAAATTTTTGAATGGATAAATCCTCTGCTATTTTGTAATGGCGTCAAGCCCTTGAAGTTGCTTATTTATTATGATCCACCTAGCGTGCTCATCCGATTAGGCATGGTTATCGAGCCACTAGCATGGAAATCTTAAGGCTATGTTTATTTTGGGTTTTAGGTGACTTTTAAAAAACTGGTTTTTGAAATCCTGATGAATAGTAATGTGTGTTTCTTTTGAGTTTTTGAGTAAGGAGGGATTTAACTTTATGTCAAATCAATGTGTAAGAGTGAATGATGTATCATTATATTACTATTGTTGAGTGAGATTGTAATTATTAGATGTTTGTGTAATGATTAGAGTTTATAGGTAGTGATAGTGTTGGTTTTGTAAAACTAGTTTATAGAATCCTGAAGTAAAACCAGTTTAGGATTTTAAAATCCAAAACCAGGTTAAAAAACCCAAAGTAAACATAGTCATTACTTCAAATTTTTTTATATGTTGGGGACCACTGTTCTTTGATTTTGAATTCTATAACTATATTTTCTAGCTCATGTTGAAAGAGAAGGAGGTGTTTTTAATCAGGAACTATCTGATGGATAACGATCTACCTGGCTTAGGTTGGTGCTCTTCAAGATGTTCGGTCTGAATTGACAAAGCTGCGAGGAACAATTTTCTATAAAGTTTTGGAGGATTTACATGCTCATCTATACAATAAGGGTGAATACAGGTGACAACTAGTTTAGTTCCAGTCAATAATCCTGTGTTTGTGTTTGTATATATTATCAGTGCGCTAACAAAAGTTGGATCCGAGGCTGATGGTAGTGGCCTTCACACCTTTGAGAAAGTGTGCATTTCATTTTGGCTTAGCTATTAAAAAATGGCCTTACACACTATATTTTCAATTATAGCACAAACATTCACTGTTGGTCAATAAATGCCCGAACTTACAACCTCTTTCCTTTTCCAATACTGTCCTGCATGCACAATCGCAAATCCATGTGGGCACTGAGCCAACAATGTTTATTGGTGAACTTAACAAAATATATACCTATACTTTTACATTTTTTACAATTCTATTCCGTTGTTTGAAAACTTGTTAATTTAAAACCTGGAAACATGTTATAAATATAAAGAAACATTTAATAAATCTAAGGTATATTTAAATTATTGAATAGAGAATAAAATTTGTCATTTGGATAAATATGAAAAATACATTAAAAATCTGAATAGATATTTAATAAATACAATAATTTCCAAAAAGTAATAAAATCTTTAAAATCCAATTTATTTACCTTTTTGCTCATTGTACTTCTGTTTTCTTTACTTTTGGTTTTTTAAATTTTTTGCTATTTTCTTGATTATTTTCATATATATATATTTTTCAATTATAATTTGTATTTATCAAAAACGTTTTCTTATTTAATTCACGCCATTTCTTTAACAATTTAAAAGTTTGATGATTCTTAGTTTTTTAATTGTACTTTTCATATTTTTTAAATACTTTCCAGATTTAATTGATAAAGTTCCAAAGAATGGTCTAGAATTGTAACAAATGTGGAAGTATAAGCCTTTTCTTATATAAAAATTTGGCCTATAGAGATTGATGACTCCGTGCCCACATGGATTATTAGATTCCTGATTGCCATTTAGGACAGGGAACACTAGAAAATTGGCAGGAGTGTAGGTTTGAAAATTTTCTGGAAGATTGGCCATTTATCGATCAAAACTTGAAGTATGCGCTATAAATTAAAAAAGGTAGAAAATGTGGTCTTTTTTTTTTAATTAAGCCTTCCGTTTTATTTGTACTATCATTTTGCATTTATATCTTCTTTGGCTTTGGATAAGCTGATTTCTTCTTTTGAATTCCACCTTTCCTCGTGGCAGCTCAGTTGTCTCGATTATAAATGAAAGCGATGATACAATTCCGACTTCTGCAGCTGTTACATATTCCATTTAATTTTACACACTCTCTCTCGAAGAACCAGGTCACCACATGGTATTGGGCCCGGTTCAGTGGATGGAGGTGAGATAATCTTATATTTTGAAATGCGATTCTGAAACTTATGTTCATCTATATAGGATCTTGGAGTGCTAGAGTTCCATTTTTACCGTCTCTCTCGAGATGCATTAGATATGTCACATCTCGAAATCGTCTTCGTATTATTTATCACCTTGTCATGCCTTTCTAAAGCTACTGGCATGAGCATCCTTGCTGGTTGAGAAGACTTTATATGTTCCTAGATATTCTCTCTATATATGATTAGCATCCTTTTGTTTTTTCTCCTGGAAATTAGTTTGTTTTCTCTCATCTCCAGGTGGATGAAGTGCAGAACATAGTTTGTTTTGAAATAAATGAACGCCTTTGTTAGTAGTATTAGCATATATCTTGTACCTTTATAATATTAGGCGAAAAACTTGATTTCAGATGAGTTATATAGAAAACAGGGGTTCAATCCTCTAGTTGATCTTGATAAATTTCAAACTAATAAATTTAGGCGTAAAATGTCAATGGCCATGCATCATTTATTATTATGCCCAAGTAAATTCTAATCTGGAGAACTCTGATTGAATTTGCATTTTCGATATAAAAATTTCATTGATAATCCGACTCTTCTTCTGATGTTTTTGTCTCTTTGTAATTTCTGCATGTCAGTTCGTCATTTGATGGCCATAATGAGGATGATACACACGAAGATGCTGCATCTAACGGGTATACTCCTACAAAGGCAAATGGTGGTGATACTGATGCAAAAAAACTCTATCGTCAAATTCCCATGTGGCTATCTGATTCTACTCCTGATGAATTCGTTGTATGCTGCTAATATACAGTACAATTTTAGTTGTTGAACTTAAAAATGGTTTATCATGTCCATATAGATGAATTGCATATGCAAAATTATTGCAGGAAGCATTGAGAAAGAGTAGTGTTCCAGTGCATGTTAAGTATTTGCAGACTTTGGTAGAGTGCCTGTGCATGCTCGGAAAAGTTGCTGCGGCCGGTGCCATAATATGGTATGCTCTGAATTTTGATACTTGAAGAATGGATATGCCCTTTCTATATGGTTTTACAAATTTAATTTAGTTTAAGTTCATTTTTGGGTGCTATCCGGGGTGCCAAATCTAATAGTTAAAATTTACATAAAAAATATTAATGAAATCAAAAGTTGGATATACCACCTTGTGTTTGCATGTCCGAGAGGGAAACTCATTTTCATTTTGGTTTGCCAGATGTTTCTGTGAATGCAATTACAATTTTGTGATATAAACTGAAAAAGGAAACTGCAGACATACTTTATCAAAATAAATTATATTGAAACACATACTAGTGTAAATAACAAATCGAACTCAATATCAACCCTTCTCTTATCCAATTAAATTCAGAATATCTCTCATTGTAGAATTTGTTTGGCTTATAACTGATATTTTCAAGTAATCTATTACTTTTTATTTGAAAAATTGTAAGGAATATTAAAGTTGAGGACACAATAATAATATCTTCAGATGATAAACCTCACAGATCTCTCCTAACAACAATTGTTACATGAGTATTTTTTGTCATGCATAATCAAATAGATGACTTTTTAGTGCATAGTTTTCACTTTTAGGTGTATTCGAGAACTAACTTGTGAAACTAATATAGCATTGGACCCTAAAGTGGAAAGTTTCTTATTTTGGAAGAAAATATGGATTTTATTCTGATAATTACAAGAGCATGTACATGGTTGGGGATCCACATATTCCCCACAGTAGCATTGCCCTTAAGCACCCAGACGCTATCAGATAAAGTTGTGACTAATGACACCTTGTACTCTAAACTCAAATTAAGTAATATTATAATAGTGTGGACATCTTGACCACCCTTTGCTTTCTTATTTTTAATAAAATGTTTGTTTATAAAAATTGAGTGGACATCTTTCGATTCTTAATTTGTTTTTCTCTCTGATGAGAAATTGGAGTGAAGAGTAATGATTCGATTGGAAATGGCATTTATTCATGACACAGAAGCTTAGATTCTCGTGCAAGTGCGCTTTTTTTTTTTTGGGGTGGTGGTGGTTGGGCTTCTTGGATCCAATGCTCTAGTTACTAGTAATATCTTTTGTCCAATTGTTGTATATCCATTTTTTTGCTTCTTTTTGTTGTTATAATCAAAAGGTTAGTGCTTTAAAGTCAGGATTCTAGTGTATACTATAATGAGAAACAGTGGATTCACTTTTTAACTTTTTATTGCTCAATTTTTTACTATTCATATTAGAAAGTATAACCACTGACATATTTTTTTTATTGGAAATCATTTACAAATAGCTCTTTTGTACCATAGAACTCTATCAATATTGTAATGCTTGAATAAGAAAAGGTTTTGATACATGTGAGCTGGACCTGATAGTTTGATTATTATTACCTTTCTTTTGACATACTTGTGCATGCCCAGTTCCTCCATTCCGAGCAATTGGGAACTGCAGGACAGAAGCTATTTCATTATTAATTTTGATGCAGCTCTTTGTTAATTCTCCTTATATTCTGATTCTATTCTTACATCTTCATCTTCATGTTCACAGTCAACGTCTACGTCCTACAATCCATGAGATTATTACCACCAAGATCAAATCTCAGGCAGGACGTGTTAACGGGACAAGGCTTGGTCTTGGGCATGCTACCTTGCCTATTGTTACAGGTCTACACTATCTAAAAGGGCAGCTGGAGATTCACCAATTGGCAAAACAAAAACGCCAGAATGGGGTGTCACTCACTGGAGCTTTATTAGCAGTCAGCCCCGTCTCACAAGTAATGTCTCCTTTTGGTACAGCCCAAATTTCTGTGAAGGAACTACTTGATACAGTATTGGACACTGTTGTTCGGATATTTGGTATGGTATTGAAATTAAGTTTTTGTAACTTAATAGTTATATATTTCTGTGCTCTGTTATCTCATCTCCTTGATAATGGGTCAACTACCAGAAAATCATGTTACTGTTGGAGAGCTACTTGAATCAAAATCTTCACAACAAGTTAACTTGAACACGCCGAAAGCGATGGCTGCTGATATCAGTTGGAGTCATGACTCTGATGCTTCTAATGATACTGGAGGCTATACAATCGGCTTTTCATTAACTGTTCTACAGGTATTTCTTTTACACTTTCAGTTGGCCTTTTGTGTTTCAACTCATATGATGGAAGAAATTGATACTGAATCCCCATCTATGTGATCGTAGAGTGAATGCCAACAGCTAATATGTGAGATCCTACGAGCGACTCCTGAAGCTGCATCTGCAGATGCCGCTGTACAAACAGCTAGACTTGCTAGCAAAGTCCCCTCTAAAGATAAGAAGAGGTAAGTGAACTTTTCATTTTCTCTCATCTTATAATTGTTTCCTGTTTTGGTTTTATTTATCGTTTTCATTTTGGGGTTTTGCTTCTGGCCTCCTCTATTTGTATCGTTGCACTGGTGGGTGTTCTGTGTTTCAACAATTGATTCATTTCTGATACCCCTCTAACAAGACACTTTTGCTTGATTGTCACGCACACTCAACACATGCAGCTTTGAGATTCTTACCTCATATATTTTACATCTAAGGATATGTCTTATTTGGCTGGAAATTATTAGAATTTTGCTTTTCACCATGAAACCCCACTGTATTGGCACAAGTTTGATGATATTGATCAGTGTTGAAAAGGTAATGGGTAAAAATATACGTACAATTATTTGTAGGAGGGTAGAGGATTTTTCTAATAGACACTAAGAAGCTTTGGTTGGGAAAGGTATATTTTGTTGAAACGATAGACTTCCCTGCATTATCGTTATGTACATTTGTTTTTGTATTTGCTATTTGAACTCACTGTAGATTCTCTCTGTTTGTGAAGTCATGCTCTCTCTTTTATAGCTGTGATATGATGTGATAGACTCCCCTGCATTATCGTTATGTACATTTGTTTTTGTATTTGCTATTTGAACTCACTGTAGATTCTCTCTGTTGTGAAGTCACGCTCTCTCTTTTATAGCTGTGATATGATGTGATGAATCCTTGTCGATCAATGCCCTTTGCAGGGATGGAGCAGAAGATGGTCTCACCTTTCATTTAAGCTTCACAGATGCTAGCTCTTCCATTCCTAACCAGGGTAAGGAAAATGTGCCGGTGGAATTCTTTGCAACCGTTTCAGCTTTTTTTAACCTGACCTCTTAGTGGTTAGCCAAGTGGAGGTGCCGCTTCTTTATTTACCCATAGGTTTTCACTTTTCAGTATAGGTATCAGTCTATTTATGGTTTTACATGGTTATATATCTCTGTATAAACAATTGCAATGCATAATAGTGTTATGGACACTGGTTCTGTATGTAGGTAGCATTCATCATTTTTTCTGAAATGATAATAATAACCTACAAGATATGAAGGATATGTGAACCTAATTTGATATAAGCTCTTTTCTGTATGATTAAAAATACTCAAGTTGTAGCCTTATAGGATCACAATATAAGTGTTTCTTGCATGAGTATCTAGAGTTTGCACTAACTGATTCTCATATAGTAGCATGACAACGTCACTCTACTCATTAAATATGGAAGGAGATCCTTAAACAGCTTTTAACTGCTTTCTATGATGTACGGAGTGGATAGCAACAGAAGACTTCTAGTAATGCTACTTTTCTTGAGTTCATTATGGTGGTTTAATGTGTTTCTCTAACTAATATGCTTGGAAGGAGGTGAGGAGGTGGATATCAAAAGCCTTATTCCTCGTAAAAGTTTCAAATTAACATTTAATCTGACATTCGGTGTAAAAACCGTGGAATACAGAACATCCTGGGTTAGTTAATTGCTTATTTGTGTCCTGATTTTGTTTTATGAGATCTGTTCTGGGTCTGAGTGTATGGATTAATATTGGTACACTATGGGGGTGTTTGCAATAACTTATAAGTGATTATAGTCACCTAGAATTGTGTGCATAAGCAATTTGTAGTGTTTTATTTCTCTTTTATTAGATTAAATAAGCTCTAAAAAGCTGTAAGCTATAAGTTGTAAGAGGGTTGCTTATGGCAGCTTATAAGCATTTTTTAAGGGTTATTAACTTTTTTTGCAAACATTATCAATTTTTCTTTAACTTTTTTTACAAACACCATTAACTTCTACTATTAATCAATTTTTTCATAATCACTAATTTTAATCATTTCTTGAAGATGATAAGTTTTTGCAAACACCCCCTATGTCGTGGTGAATAATTCAAAGGACATCTACCAGGGAACTCATGAAGTTAATCTGTAGTTAGTAGTATCACTTCGGCGGGTACTTGTTGTGTTCAGTTGCTCTTGGAAAATATGTCGTTTAAGATACTTTTGACATTTTGGTTCATTTGGCTAGTCATGAGCTCCGCTGATAGGCTAGATATGAACCAGTCCTCATAGTTCTTGTCATAATTGTCCTTGCGGTGATATCTGCTGAAATGTTTATGCAGTTTTACATAAGCATGAGCTTTTTCTGCCAGCTGGTGTCCAGACACTTTGAAAGTGCTAGGAGGCATTTTCAGGTCCTCATGTTCATCTATATTTATGAAACATTTTCCCTGAAAGGATTTGGTAGAGAGATAAAATAGTTGAACATAATTATAGAGTCAGAGAGTCGAGTGATATTGTTGTTGTATTATGTGCACTGTCCAAGTGCAGTTAAGAAACTCAGTACCACATCTTGTGTTGTTGCATTGGTTTCTCCTGGGTCATGCCCGAATCATTTTGTTGAAGACTTTGGGTGGTTCTTAGGAAGTAAGGGCAGGATATAATGGTTGGAGAGGGTGAGAAGAGTTTTTATGACATTAAGGAGTCTGTTTAGATTTGAATTTAGAGTAGCTTCACCGGCTCGAAAGCAGAATTTATGAATCTGTACAGAATTTATGAATATGTATTGCTGATTTGTGTTAAGATTGGAGCATAGCATTTAAGGTTTTGTACTTATATCCCACTATTGCCCACTATTATTCTTTTAACTTGTGTTTAATAAAGTGTCTGTTTCTTATATTGGATGCATGTCCTTACTTTTTTTCCTCCATATTCTCTATAGTTATACAATAAATTCTATTCAGGGGCTGATCGATGGAGGAGGGGATCGAATGTACAACAAGAAGGTTATGGTACTGGAGCTGTTTTACCTGAGCAAGGGATATATTTAGCAGCATCAGTGTACAGGCCAGTTGTGCAGTTTACCGACAAAGTTGCATCAATGCTTCCTCAGAAGTTTTCCCAACTTGGGTGAGATATTCAACACCACTCTTGAAATTTGCAGTGTTTGATAGCATCGATCTGTATCAACACAGATTACTTCTGTCAAATATAAGCCACAGTTGTAATTTCTCACATCTCAGATATAAGATTAAATTCTTCATAGCTGGTCAAACTTTCAGTTATCAGTGATCAGAATTATTTGAGCCTCTAATTGATAGAGCAGAGGAAATTGGTATATAAAAAGGATAGGAATTTAATATAAATAACACTGAGTTTTACTGATAAACGAAAAGAACGGAATCCTCAAAAGAGGCCACAAGGAAATAAATCCTTGCCACAGAGAAATCTCTGCCACAAGCCAAACGGCTGCTCAATAATATGATCCAAAGATAATAATAATTCTAGAGAAACCTCACTTAAATAGACTTAAACCCTAACCCTAACTTATGCCCTAAGAAAGAAAGCCCACGGCCTATTTATTTATTCTAGACTTAATTAAAAAGACTCTAACAATAATTAAAAAGCCCAACTAATGCTAATACTAGATAATAAGGAGGCGTATCAATACTACCCCCCTCCGAACAGCCTTGTCCTCAAGGCTGGGACAAGGAATTAAGGCTGAAACAACTTCAACCGCCCACGTACAGCTCCACTGTAGGAAAATCTAATTTTCTAGGGTCGTATGTGAATTGAGTCCCCATCTTGTTGATTGCCCGGTGAAGCACCCACCGAGCCCAATGTATTGCCCTGACAAGACTGGCGATGAAGGTGAGTTCACCCAATTGTTCTCCTGGACCCGAAAATACTGCTTGACCTGGGCGAGTGCTGCGATCATATTATTCTGGTTGAAGGACGAAAGCTCTATTGGTGGTGTCATCGCTGCAGATACGATGACTAACCCGGCCTGGAGACAAGGGGCTGGTATCTGATGGTGGGAGAGGCTCACATGGTGCAGATTTTGCGGGCGCCAACAGCAACGGAGAAGTTTCTTGCATGATGGCTGGGGCGATGCTTCCATTGACTGCAACAGAGGTGGTTTCCTGGACGATGGGAGCGGCCATGGCAGCAGGCTTCAAGACAACACCAGGGGGTGTAAAACTGCCCTGCGCAGCGATGCCTGAAGATGACACATCCGTGGCAACAGGGTCGATGTTGCCGTTTGCCACGGTTGATGAATTTGCTGGCGTGGTGGACTTTGGCGGTGGTGGAAGAGGAATGCCCATAGCGATAAGCAGGGCATCCAACTTGGCATGGTTGGCGGCAATAAGTTCTTTGTTGGCGGCAATAAGTTCTTTCAGCTTCTCCATCCGATTGGTTCTTTCCTTCTGTGTGGTTATGAAGGAATCCGGCAGGTCGGACCAATTGATAGAGCAGAGGAAATTGGTATATAAAAAGGATAAAAATTTAATATAAATAACACAGAATTTTACTGAACGAAAAGAACGGAATCCTCAAAAGAGGCCACAAGGAAATAAATCCTTGCCACAGAGAAATCTCTGCCACAAGCCAAACGGCTGCTCAATAATATGATCCAAAGATAATAATAATTCTAGAGAAACCTCACTTAAATAGACTCAAACCCTAACCCTAACTTATGCCCTAAGAAAGAAAGCCCACGGCCCATTTATTTATTCTAGACTTAATTAAAAAGACTCTATAACAATAATTAAAAAGCCCAACTAATACTAATACTAGATAATAAGGAGGCGTATCACTAATGAAGTCTTTAGTGGCATAAGCGAGTGGAACAAAAGAATTCCTGCTTCTTGAGAAGATTTCTTTCTCATGAGGTTCCAGAACATTCATTCTTGTTATACGGTTTTCTAAAAATCTACTACTTTGTTATCTGTTTCATGAAATCATTCTTCTTCCATCAAATGCTTCCTATGCCCATTGCCTTCAGTAAATTATGTGATGTAAATGGGCGGTGGTGTACTTGATAAACATCAATAATAAGCGGGCGGTCGTGGGATAGGCCAAACCCGCCCGTTGCCATCCCGGTGTGCCTTATCTGATTTATCATGGCTAGAACTCTGGGCAAGATCTTTGTATCTCTGATTCTGACTACTAATATTTTCTATCCTTCTGTGTCATGCATTTTTATGCTGACCATTAACTTGCTGCGAACAAAATTTTGCAGCAATGATGGATTACTTGCATTTACGGAGAACTTTGTGAAGGATCACTTTTTACCAACAATGTTTGTTGATTATCGGAAAAGCGTACAACAAGCCATATCAAGTAAGTCTATAAACTATTTTCTTTTCTACTGATTCTTAATGATGTTTTTGAGTTCCACGATTTCTGTAGTACATTTTTTTGGTCATCTGCATATGCTTTGAGTTTCATCTGTTGTCATTAATATTAATATAATAAATTTAGTATTCATCATCTTTCTGGTGGTTGTCTGCAAAGTGGCTGTGTGTGACTTCTGTGCTTGTTTGATACTAGTTAAACGGGACATGCGATACTGTCGATGTCTAGTATTAGTATCCTTATGAAATTTGTTGTGTTGCAACTTCAATGCAGAAAAACAATTTGTTTCCTATCAAATAGAAAAAAATAAAATTGATTGTTGCACATCATGAACACATCTTGTTGTTGTTCAGAGGCAGTGGCGGAGCCAGGTATAACATTGGGGTGGCCATGGGCCCCCCCAGATTTTATCTATTTTCCTTTTACTACTAATATATGTGTATGTGTTGTATATATTAGACTTATGGTATCTGCAGAGAGTATGCATTAAAATTGAGTTAGTTTATATATTGGGCCTGTTCTTTATTTTAAGTTAGGTAGAGTTCAAAAATGTTGTCTCGGCCCAAGTTTTAACATTTTCAAATACTTTTCTTTTAATTGCACAAAATAATAATAATAAAAGAAAATAGTTTAACTCGTCAAAATGATCAAAAGTTTTTTCCACCATTAGAGTTTCCTTTCTCTTCGAGACTTCGACTCTTCAAATTTAGTATTAATATTGAAGGATGTCCATAATTTAAAGAACATGCTTCCACTATATTTATAAAGAGCTAACTAGTAATGGTGTGATATATATGTGTATTACATTGGGTTGTGTTTTACTTTTTTAGATGAAAATGGTATATATATTTCTTACAAACTGTCTATTAGTGTAAATTGAGAATGAGAAGTAAATTGCAAATATAAAGTGCATAGCGTCAAATATAGATGATTTTCGACATGTGAAGTTTTAATATATTAAAGACATCTTTATGTATTTGAGACATATTAATTATCGGGTATATATTTGTGTAAGTTGAACAATATCTATTGGTCCCCCTCGCCCAAAGTTCTGGCTCCGACCCTGTTCAGAGGCAGCCTAAAAACTCTTTAATGTGGGTGCCTCTCAATAGAATCATTTACAGAATATGATAACAAATCACAATTTTAACTATGTACTTGTGTCATGATCGCAGATGCACTTACCCAGAATATGAGACAAAAACATTAGGTATATTTTTTTTTTTTCTTTGATCAGGAAAAGAAAATTTTATAAAACTTTTTGGAGTACAAGGGGTACCCCTAACCCTTACAAGGTAAGAAAAACAAGAACACAAAATAATTGCAACACTCTTGCACTATTCCTCCTTTCTCTATCTAGGATTTAAAACATTAGGTATCTACTTATACAACAGAATTGGTCCACTAACATGCAGTAAAATTACAGGAAATAATAGTTGTTCTCCCTGTTTTTCATGATAGTTTCATTTGTTGCCATGCCTTCATTGGATTTTCTTGGTCATACATACGATTTATTGAATGATCGATGTCATCCTGACCAGTCAAATATGTTATGATTGACAAACCGACTGTTTCTGCCACATGTGTTTACTGTCATTTAATGCAAGTATTGAATCCCCATTTATGATCTAATCTCTTTTGTACTGAAACAACACATACGTTTGCACTCTTGTCATCAAAAAATTGAAAAAGGTCTGGCTGATTTAACCTGTTATCCAATGATCCAAGTGCTTTAAATCTGTCAAATTCTAATTGTGATTCTTTCTAGTACATATATCATATTATTTGCATGTTGTAAACGCGTCTTATGCGTTTACCAATCATGAATGATGTGAACCAAAAATTTCATCACCTGCAAATAAACATATAGAAGGCGAAAAAAAGATAAGGTAAACATATTTTCATTTAAAATTGTGGGTTACAACTCTCACCGATATCTTGATTCCTCTCTCCTAAGACATGAACTTGATTTGCGTTACCGGGGTCTCAGCGACTTATTCCGGATTTTACTACAATTTGGTGATACCAGGGTCTCAACGACTTATTCCGGATTTTTCCACAATTTGGTGGTACCGGGGTCTTAGTAACTTATTACGTATTTTTCCTACAATATGGTATGGAGTAGTAGGGAATAGATGGAGTCATTTGTGACCTAACCCATCTGACTAAGGATTTGACCGAGTTGATGGAGTCGCTTGTGACTTATTCCATCGGACCTAGAATTTGACCTACAATTTGGTACTAGGGAGTTGATGGAGTCGTTCGTGACTTATTCCATTTGACCTAGAATTTGACCAACAATTTGGTAGTAGGGAGTTGATGAAGTCATTTATGACTTATTCCATCTAATCACTGAAACTCTATTTTGACTCCTATTTATAAGAGGTCAGTGACTTTTTTTTTTGACTGAAAAAGTAAACATTTGTATTACTCACAAAATGGTAGGCTCGTGCCGTACATCATTTACCACGAGGGATTTGCAATCCTCGGGTACATCATTCACCCAAAAAAAATTCTCTGTCCACTTCATGCCCAAAGTGGGCCAAAAAGTGTGCAACATTGTTAGCATTTCTTTTGACAAAAGAGAAACTCGTATTCCGAAGACCTTTAATCATATCCTTAATGTCATCCACGATAAGCGCCGAATCCATATCATCGTCTCCTTCATCCTGTAGTGCAAGTATTAAATCCCTCGAGTCCGACTCTAAAATGAGATCACAAAACGTCGAATCCAAGGCCTTTCTGATTCCAAATCTGAGTGCAAGAGCTTCCATGAGTGTGCTGCTGTGGGACGTTACTCGGCATCGAGTCGACGCCGCAATTCTAACCTGTCCATCTGCATCCCGAACCACAAAACTCAGCCCCACGGTACCATCTGAGAAGACGCCAGCGTCCGTGTTTAGTTTTAGGCGCCCGGAGGGCGGGCAAGTCCACTTATCCTGTTTCCCACTGTCCGTTCGATCTGACCTGCCATGGCGTGCGCTTCTCTCAATTTTCCCAACCATATGCATTGACCATCTAACAATTTCAGAGGGTTCTGGTTTCTTGTTCTGGTGGAAAAGGGCATTTCGTGCCTTCCAAAGATTCCAGGTTGTAACCGCAAAAATAAACAAACCATGCTCCGGGAGGAGGCGGAGCATATCCCATAGGACGGCTTTGAAATTAGAGGTACAGGGAGTGTGGAAAGTTACCTTCAGTGGGGACATACCCCAAGTGTGAATCGCGATTGGGCACTTCAAAAAAACGTGGGAGGTGGACTCCACCTCAAGGCCACATGAGGGGCCGCCCGGTTCAACCTGGATGCCGTGATGGAGGAGGGAAAGACGGGTGGGAAGGGCGTCATTACACGCCCGCCACAGGAAATGATTAAATTTCGGGGGGAGTTTGCACTTCCAAAGTTTCTTCCAAAAAGGTTTGTGTGAGCTTGTTGAAGGGAGATCCTGCCCACATTTAGAGAACAAACGGACAGCAAGATGATAGGCTGAGCGGACTGTGAATTTTCCATTCCGGGTATGGTTCCATATGATACGGTCGTTTGGTTGTCGTTCACTAAGGGGAATCTTGAGGATGAGTTCGGCATCCTCCCTCGTGAAGAGTTGGTGTATAAGAGAGCAATTCCAAACAGGTTCCTCCCCCAAGAAGAGATCCGCAACACGCAATTCCGGATCCGCCTCATACTCACCCCGACAAATCGCCCTACGTTCCCCTTCACCAACCCACCGATCTCTGAAAACACTGATTGAGGCACCGTTCCCAACCTGCCACGCAGATCCACGAACAACGAGATCCCGAGATTTTAGGATGCTCCTCCATAAATAGCTCGGCCTATAGCCCATGGTTGCCGATTCAATATTGCCTCTAGGGTAATATCGAGCCTTGAAAATTTGAGCGGCAAGGGAGTCGCTGTTGTGTAAGAGTCTCCAATATTGCTTCGCAACCATAGCCATGTTGAAATAGTACATCTCCCGAAAACCCAAACCACCATGCTCTTTTGATCGTGAAATTTTTTCCCAGCTTGACCAATGAATCTTGCAGTCCTCCGGCGTTGCACCCCAATAAAATCTAGCCACAGCCCTCTCGATATCTTCACAAAGTGAAATTGGGAAGAGGAAACAACTCATTGCGTAATTCGGAATAGCTTGGACCACTGTTTTTATGAGAATTTCCCGGCCCGCTTTTGTGAGGGCTTTTTCCTTCCACCCCTTCAGTCGACTGATGACTCGGTCCATTACTGCCTGAAAAACTGCTTTTTTACCTCTACCAATGATTGTTGGCAGCCCCAAATACTTTGCTTGTTGAGGCACAGGTTTTGCCCCAAGTTGATTACTCAGCTCTCTCTGTTCTGCCTTTCTCCAAATTAATTCTTTGTCCCGAGGCCGCTTCATATGTAGCGATGATGTCTTTCACCTTGAGGACTTCCGGTTGGGTTGCCTTGAAGAAAAGGATGCTATCGTCGGCGAAAAAAAGGTGGGAGACCGAGGGGGCATTTCGGGCCACCTTGATCCCCGTGAGCTCGCCACGAGCTTCCGCCTGTTTAATGAGTGATGAAAAGCCTTCTGCACATAAGAGAAAGAGATAAGGCGAAAGGGGGTCCCCCTGACGTAGTCCCCTACTAGGAAGAAATCTCTCCGTAGGGAAACCATTAATCAGGAGGGAATAAGAAACAGTAGACACACACCGCATAACCAACTCAATCCAACGACTCTCAAAACCCATCTTTTCACACATGATTCTAAGAAAAGCCCACTCAACTCTATCATAAGCTTTACTCATATCAAGTTTTAAAGCCACCCCCCCCCTTTTTTTTTTTTTTTTTTCTTTTTTTTAGATAGTGAAAAATTTCAAACGCTACCATAGCATTGTCCGTAATTAATCGATTAGGGATGAAAGCACTTTGGTTAGGAGAGATAATGAGTATAAAATAGTTTTAAGCGATTGGCAATGGCCTTTGTAACGACACGTATGACAACATTACAAAGACTAATGGGGCGAAAGTCTTTTGGGCTCTCGGGGAATTTCACTTTAGGGATCAAGACAATGAAAGTATGGTTAAGATTACCTAGATCAGCCCCATTGTTAAGGATATTCAAGCAAGTATGAATAAAAGACTCGTGAGTAATAGGCCAAAATGATTGAAAAAAGAGAGGGGGCATACCGTCAGGCCCGGGGGCTTTTGCCGGGTGCATCTGTTTGAGTGCCTTTTTTATTTCCCCTGCAGTGTATGGCTGAAGTAAGGACTCATTCATATCCATAGAGACCCTTGGTTCGATAGACTCAAAAACGAGGTGCATATTTCTAGTGTTTCCCGATGAGAAAAGCTCCATGAAGTACTCGCGCATAATGCTTCCCACTCCCTCCTCACCAACAACCCATATGCCCTCATGATTCTTCAGCCTCAGGATAGTATTTCTCCTTCTACGGTGAGAGGTTTTTTTATGAAAAAAAGGGGTGTTGCGATCCCCTTCTTTTAGCCAAAGCGCCCGTGAGCGTTGAAACCAGAAGGTTTCCTCTTTTTTAAGGAGTTCATCAAGTTCCCTACACTTCTGGCCAAGCTGCTCCACCACCTCCCCGTTCTGGTTTTGTTCCTGGAGAGCATCGATCTGGGCCTTTAAGTTTCTGACTCTCTTTTCAATGTTACCAAAGGTGACCCTATTCCATTGTTTCAAATGCTGGCTGCACCGTTGAATCCTGTCCTCGAAAGTTAGGGTTGGGTTACTATGATCCCAACCCCTCTCTCGAAACGAAACAACTTTCCATTTCTCCGATTTTCCCCCATCCCTCGACCCCCAGTTGCACACTCGAGGAGTATTGGTGAGTGATCCGATCTGTATCTCGTGAGGTGAACGGGTCTGGCCGCCGGGAAGAGGATCCTCCAGTGGCTATTGGCAAGAGCTCTGTCGAGGCGAACTTGGATATTTTCTGCCCCTACCCTCCCATTCGTCCATGTGAATTTATAGCCCGAGTACCCTAGGTCTTGCAATCCAAGATCCGAGACCGTGTTTCGAAATTGTTCCATATGGGTAGTGAGGCGTGAGGTTCCACCCCTCTTCTCCCAACTCCAGAGGGTTTCATTGAAGTCGCCAAGGCAGCACCATGGGATGCCTGGGTCCGGCGCAACCCTCCGAAGCAGCTGACAAGTCTTAAACCGTTGAGCCCGATCCGGCCAGCCATAAATCCCCGTGAGGGTCCATTTTTTGTTTTCCCTCCCATGTGAAATTGTAGCCCTGATATGATTCGATGAGTAGTTATCGAGATCAATATCAATTTGGTCGCGCCATAAAAGGCAGAGGCCGCCACTCCTGTTTCTTCCCGCCCCATCGCAATCAATCGGGATACAGCCTTCAAAGTGCAAGGCACTGGTATTGAGTCGATTCATTTGAGTACTAGTGAGTTTCGTTTCCATGAGGAAGACTATACTCGGGTCTTTCTCACGTAGGAGCTTCTTGAGAGCGCGAACTGTCGCTTGGTTCCCAAGCCCGCGACAGTTCCAGCTGAGAATGATCATGACGCTCGGCGGGGTTGCACCGCAACCGCCGCCGTTGATAGTTGAGTTTCAGCTTGGTCGTCATCACAATCCATACGACATTTTTTCCATTCATCATGCTCACTGTCCTCAATACAGTCCTTCCTCTTCCCCATGGCATTTATGTTTTGTAGAACCCCCGGTGTATTAGAGATAGGTGGGTCTTTTGGTTTGTGGGTTTCTGATGTGGGTTTTCGTTTTGGTATTCTTTTAAAGGTTTTCCTTCGACTGGGCGGGATACGGGGTTGTTGGCAGAGTGTTTGTAATTCGGTTAGGGGGGTGAGTGTTGGGAGGGAAAGTTGTAGGATTCTGTCCTTTGTTTCTGTTGGGGAGGGTTTAGATAGTGGGCTTTGTGTGCTTGTGATTTTTGGGTTTATTTTGTGTTTTTGTGTGGAGGGTATGGGTATGATGGAGGGGGATGGAGTGGCTTCAGGTGTGGCATTTAAGGTGGGGAGGCTTGGGCCGGCATGGAGGAAGGGATTAGTGGTTGGTTGTTGGCTGGTGATATTTAAGGCTTCATTTATGGGGGTGGTTGGTGTTTTGGGTTGGTTTAAAGGGGGTTTTGTTGCTGTAATTGAGGCCAAATCTTCATTCTCCTTCTCCAGCTTTGTTGTTCTCTCTCTTACCACCATGACCTTTTCCAGATTCGAACTTAGTTTTTCGATTTCCAAGTGCTCTTTCTTTGGATTGTTCACCATTCCCTCCCTTGTTTCCTCTTCTTTGCTACTACTCTGGACACTTTCTTTAAATCTTTCAAAGAGCTGTCGCCGGAGGGTTGTGTTCCCCGATTGGAGATGCCTTCTTTCCTCCATGGTTATTGTCGCCTTTCTCGGGCGAGGCCCTCAGACCCTCGCGAACGGTAACCGATCATCTGGGAGATTTTTTAACTCTTCCATTTCATTTCGAAGTCACACTCACGCCTCAGATGTCCCAACATCCCGCAGATATAGCAAAACGATGGCAGACGCTCGTATCTAAATTCAACCCAGATTGGACGTGCCTTACCCGTGTCAAGTTGGATGCCCTTGGTCAGTGGTTTATGGAGATCGATTCTGACTTTTGCTCGAATACTCCGAGCCATTCCCTCCAGAGATCCATGTCGATTTCCACTAGTTCTGTCGTCCACAAATTTGAGACACAGATTTTTCTTTGCGAGCCCCTTTTGGTAGGTCATATGTGTCGAAACGAACAGAGGATGGTTGTTCTCCATCACCCAACTCCTTCAGCATAAGCACATTTTTTTCGAAATGCCAAGGTTCGCGGTCCAAAACCGTCCTCAAGTCCACCGGAGAATTGAACTGGAAGGAAAACAAATTTTTCCCCAATCTGGCGTCGTGAATCCCTTTGATGGGTTCATAGCCCTCTTCATGGTTTCCAAGAGTCCAAAAGCGTTGAAAGATTTGTTGGTAAGCACTCTCCCCACCAAGCACAACGAGGATGAGTCCGACGATGTATCCTCGTCCAGATCTAGTTTTAGGACCTCCCTCTCTTCCAGATCTAGGAGTCTATTTCGCCGATCTGCACCCTCCACTCCCTCCCCTGAAGACATAGTCACAAATATGCACCAGCAGAGTCTATCGAACCAAAGATTCCCGGCGGATATAACCGAAGGCCTACACCTGCAAAACCACACACACACAAGAGAAAAAAGAAAGCACACCGCACAGACCCACCGGGCTAGGCCCAATTGGACACCGACAGACGCTCCCCCAAGAAACAGGGGAAGAGGGCCACCGGAAGACACTCAAAACAGGGGTTAAAGGGAAGAAATGAGAAAGGGGAACAAAGATGTGAGGTGAGATTCGAGGTTCCGAATTCGCACAAAAAGGCCTAAACAGCACCAAGATACAATACCGGGAAAACTACACAGAATCCTATCAAGAAGAATCGGAACGGAACACCTCACAACTGAGAGAGACCTAAACCCTAATCGAGAGGGACAAGCAGCCTGAGATGCCCTTTATAATCAATAGTGTTTTTCTTCTTTTTCTTTCTTGACGAAATATGTTATCAGAGGTCAGTGACTTGGAGGGCAATAAAAAGATTTCAAATCTTAGAGAAACGGAAAATATCATCTCAAGTTTTGGAGATATTCTTATAATATTATCTCCAAAATAAGGATTTACCCAAATATATGACACTATTAAATTTAATAAAATATAAGTGTCTACAAATGCGTTTTTATATATATTTGTTATGTATAGAAATGCCTGGACATATCTGCTGTTCAACCATGAAGGAGTTTGTAACTATGCAGAAGGATGTGTTTTATGCTGATCTGCTAATTACATGAGAATTTTTGGATCATTTAAAGTGATGTATACATAGTTAGATACATAGCTTCAAATTGACTTTCAATTGATGGAATTGATGGAACCTTTATGACCACAGCAAGCATGTAAATTGCCTATACTTATTATGAGAATAAATTGTCACTCATCATGGCAGCTCCAATGAGATTAAACACCTAAAAGTTGATGGCAAATATTGTTCTTGGTTTGAATGTTTTGTTTCTAAGTGGGGGAGATTGTAATTCCCCTCTATACTTGTATAATACGAATATATTAGTTTCTAATCATGGAGAGGAACTCACAGATAACTTGATTAATGCTCCAGAAAATGTGATTTTGGCCTTTCTCCAATAAACAGGTCCAGCAGCATTTCGCCCACGAGCTAATGCAGCTGCTTCATACACTCCATCAATCGAGAAGGGACGACCTGTTTTACAAGGGTTATTGGCAATTGACTACTTAACAAAAGAGGTATTCTTCACATTCTATAAGAAGATAAACAAGTGATTTATATATGTTCATTCTTCTACACCATTTCTTTAGGTACTTGGGTGGGCTCAAGCAATGCCTAAGTTTGCTGGTGATCTCATAAACTATGTGCAAACTTTCCTAGAAAGAGCTTATGAAAGATGTCGAACATCGTATATGGAGGTATGGGCGCTTTTATTTCTTTTTTTCATATTCCAGATGTTTATCTAGCATGTGTAAGCAGTCCCTAAACTTCTAGAACATCTTTATGTGTTCTCCTCGTTTCTGTTGTTGATCTATAGCTTTCTGCAACCATATCACACTTTTATGCCTTGTTTGGCTGGTAGCTGATATTTAAAAATCTTTTGGGTTGGGTGTTCTGGATTCTCTTTCAACTGAGTTGGCAATATGAGAAGAGGGTAAAGCGTTAAACTTTATTATAAGATTATTATTGTCTTCTTGGATCTCTGCTTTGTGGGCTATTAATCTCGAGGGTAAGTAGCCAGTTAGCCACCATAATTATTTGTTAGATGAGATGGAAGATGTCATCACAACCTTTTCCACTAGTGAGCAAGTCTATCTCTTGCTCTCCCGACAGCTGAGAGCATGAGAGATGTAATTTAGATGGAGTCAGTTAGGGTATGCTTGTTTCGCGACTACCCCGGCCGGATTTTGGATTTTACAATCTCAAATCCCTATTTATTTTAAAACTTAAAGTAAGGATTTTGAAATCCTATTAATCCTACTCTATTTCATTACCTACTACTACTCAACTTTTTATTCTCTCTATACACTCATATCATCTACTTTTTTATTCTCCCAATACACTCAAAATAATATAATAATATCACATCAATCAACTTTTCCATTATCCTACTCTATAAAATCCCCAACAAACATACATCTTAACTATTCATCAAGATTTTGAAATTTTAGAACTTCAAAGTCCGGGATTTCCCACGCCCACTGCAATCCCAAAACAAACATACCCTTAGTCTTGTGGAAAGAAGCTTGCTTGCTATAAGAAATGACTTTTCCGCGGAAAGGCAGCAATGTAGCTTATTAATTTTTAATGTCTAGTATTTTAATGATTGAAAATGAAAGGAAGAATGATTAGTGTGACCTTCTTTACTATGAAGCTTCACCTGTGATCTTCAAGCATGAATTTTTTCGTTTTGATTTTAATATGCCGACCTCCTGTTTGAATTATCAGGCAGTTCTTGAGAAACAAAGCTACATGCTCATTGGGAGACATGATGTTGATAATCTGTTGCGTCTTGACCCAGCTAGTGCATCTTTACCAAATTCACTAGATGAAAGAACCAAAGATATTTATGCTTCAGAAGCGGAATCAACTGAAATAGAAACGGAATTGAGTAATACACTACTGAATTTGAGGCCTATCAAGCAGGTATTAATGTCCTTGTCGGGTAGTCACTGTATATCTGAATACAGAATAACTCACAGGTAAAATCTTCCTAGTGATCTTAGCTGTATTGCTTAATTTCTCCTTTGGCTTAATCATCTGCAGGAAAACCTGATTCGTGATGATAACAAACTTATTTTGTTGGCTTCGTTGAGCGATTCACTGGAATATGTTGCAGATTCAATAGAAAGGTAATTATAGCTATCTTGTTGCTCGCGTAATTTTGTATCCATTTTTGTTATTCTCATTTACACGTTCAGTTAGTCATTGTAGGTTTCATAATATCACGTACTGTGATTCTCTCTCAATGTCATTTTAATTGTTTTTTTACAAAATACATTTGTTGTTTTTTGTCATTTTTAAATTACAAGAATTGAGATTTTTCTTCCAACTTTACCCCCGCCTTTTGCTTTGTAAGTCTACTCTTCTTGGAGTAATGAATTCGTACTCAGTCTAATTTGTGTAGTTATGCTTATAAAATTCCCCCTTGATTTTTGTTAAACAACCTTAAATGACATTAAAATGAAACAGAGGGAGTATACAATTTGGGTGATTTTTGTAGCAATCTTCTATTTAGATATTATTACATATTTACATATGGCGATTTGATGGACAATATTTTATCTGCATGAGTTTGACATTTCTGAAATAGAATGGGATGTTGTAGCTGGTTTTAAATCAGTTCTGAAAGTTAGTGTTTATGAACCTCGATTTACCCGGTTGTTTAAGTGTCATTTAGGATCACTATGATTACTGATTTTCTAACCTTAAAATGCTAAAGTAGTTTGAGATTTCAATTTCAGTGATTAGTGATAACAATACATGACCTGCCATTTTTTCTTGTCAAATGTTTCAGTCATCTGTTTCCAACTTAAACTATGTGGGGCACTGATTGGAATGATATCCTAATGGTTTTGACTTTTCAGTAGTATAATGATAGGATTTATTCAAGTTTATAAAGTAAAACATGTTGAAAGAAATTGGGGTGGATAGAGTTGGTTGGCTTCTTGCGATTAATGATAAAATATTCAGTGTCCATCTTTTTGGTTACTTATATTCCACTGTATGTACATTAGGCTAGGGAATTCATATTCAAAAGCTTATGATCATGTGGAAGAAAATGGAACAAATAAACCCTCGCATCATGCTAGAACAAGCAGTTTACCCCCAAAAGATCTCGCATCATTTGCTGAGGATTATAGAAAATTGGCAATCGATTGCCTCAAGGTTCTAAGAATAGAGATGCAGTTGGAAACTATTTTCCATATGCAGGTATGTGACTTCTTTATCCTCCTTGCAAAAAGTCGAAGGGTTACTTTTGTACTTTCACAAGGATATTGTTCTTCACATTAATAATTCCTGTTACCAATAATATGGGGTGGTATAGGAAATGACAAAAAGGGAGTATTTGGATGACCAAGATGCAGAGGAGCCAGATGATTTTGTTATATCATTAACTTCCCAGGTGAGATCTCAAGTTATTGATTTAGCTGGCTTGATTAACTTCATTAAACAATAATGGGGATGATTATTCAGTTAGAAGGGAATTAGTGCTATAGTCTTCATGCATGTTGCATGAGAAAAGATGATTGGGGTTGGGATTTATGCGACAATTGTGGTGAGGCCTATTCTTGTAAATTAGTGTTGTATGATTCTTTTTTATGTAACAGATAACACGCCGAGATGAGGAAATGACACCATTTGTTGCTGATGTGAAACGAAATTACATATTTGGAGGGATCTGCCCTATTGCCTCTAATTTGTCTATAAAGGTTTGCTTGTATTCAACTTTCTGCTCGTGTAGTGAGAATTTGTGTGAGAAGACGTTTTATGCTCATGAGAAAAATCATTATACCTTCTTAGGCTTTGGCTGAAGTGAAGTCCATCAACCTCTTTGGTGTTCAACAGATTTGTCGTAATTCAATTGCACTAGAGCAGGTTTGTGAGAACTATTAACCCCTACCAAGCAGGCCCTAACTCTCTTATTATTATTCAGTTTTATTTGCCAAATGAAATGGAGCATCTGATTCTTTTTCAATGAGATTTTTTAGGCTTTGGCTGCTATCTCTTCAATTGATAGCGAAGATGTACAGATGAGATTAGATCGTGTACGGACATATTACGAATTGTTGAACATGCCCTTTGAGGTAAACTATACCAACCTGCTGTTTTCTATTCTTCCTCTCGTGCCCATTAGGGATGTAAATAAACCGAATCGAGGCGAATATTACAATATACTTTTTGATTCGATAAAACATTCGAATATTCGTACTCGTTTGAAATTCAAATTTTAAATCTAGTTCGTTACTCGGTTCGAAAGTGGTATTAAAATTATTCGATTCAAAATTTTAATTGTCCTAATCAAGTATTCATGAATATTGAATTGAATACAGTGATGTTCAAATTCGTATTTGAATACCTTCCGAATCAAAAAATTATTTGAAGTCAAATTCAAATTTTTCGAATTCGAGTCGTAATATTCAAATATGAATGCTAACTCGAATCAAAAGTATTTGATTCTTTTACATCCCCAGTGCCCATCTCTTATCTCTTATTGCTGGTATAACATTCATGCTCTGTTGACAACAATCGTGTTGCATTTTCCAGGCTTTGCTTGCTTTTATTCAAGAGCATGAAGACCTTTTCACACCTGCAGAGTGCGTTATCTAAACTACGAAACTTTTAGAAACAACAACTCTCTCCCTCTCTATTATATATCTAACTTTTTTCGGTTTTAGGTATGGGAAACTTTTGAAGGTCAAAGTTCCAGGGCGGGAAATCCCTGATGATGCTCAGGATCGTGTGACTGAGATTCTGCCCCGTTAAAGCCTAATATTATAGTTGTGGTTGCAAATGGAATTTTAGAAGAAACGGGAGGCTCTGGGTCCTTTGTTTTTCTGCGGTGGTTCCAGTATATATTGCCTAGTTTGCGTATATTTTGTGAGTAATTCTTTAGACGATTAATATGGGACCCCAACTGAAGTGTTTCTTTGTGTACATTCAATTTTGCATTCCTGGTGTTTTGTTTGTTGTCGAGGCGGATGTTGTTCCAAGTATATATGGGAATTATGAATGCTTTGTTTGTTTGTAGCTAATTGTTTGAAATCAAATGATGTATTCATTGTTCAACATTTGCAGATATGATTTCATGTTACAAACTCCGAAAAGGCGATATTTTGAATATTCACTTTTGGGTGCACTGACCCCCCTTGGTTTTTTGTAAAATTATTTTATTCTTTAATTGGTTCGTAATTATTACTTATTTTATATAACAATTAATATTTTTGAATGAAATAATTGATACACAATTAGTATGTTATAAGGAAACAAATTTTAATGTGTAAAAGTATATATCAATTACTAAATCATTTAAGGTATAAAAGTATGACAAAAACTCGGATGAGATGATATTATGCCTGAGACGGAGTGCAACTTAGTGCAATTAACACTTATCTCTTTTAAAGTGTTAAAATAACAATGACTAAATGAAACTCTGTCTCATGTGAGACGGTTTCACGCAAGTTTGCCTCTAAGAATATATGGGGAAGTGACTCTGGTATAAAGTAATTTTATTTTGACTCTAAGGTACAAAAATATGGTTAAAAAGTCTAAGTTGTCCTTCTGTCCGTTTTCTGCACTTCTGGCACATTTTGGAGTGCAATTTTTTTTAATTTTCTGCACTACTAGGTCAATTTTGGAGTGCAATTTTTTTAACTTTCTGCACTTTCGTCTTTTTTATTCCACTTTTTATTAGTTGCAATTTTTTATATAATTTAATTTAAATTTCAGATTTTATAAAATTTGTATTTCGAATTTGAAATTTCCCAAAATAATATGTACTTTCTCAAAATGTGTACTTGGTCAAAACAAAAAAATAAAATTATGAATACATAAAAAAAATGAAATAAGGGGTATTTTTGGTACAAATTGTATCTTAGAGTCACTTTAAAGATACTTTGTACCTTAGAGTTTTTTTATTAAAAACTTTGTAGTGGAGAGTCATTAATTCAAAATATATATCAAGTACAAGGGGGAAAAGTTTTAAGGTACAAAGTGCAAAAGCAAAAAACTCTAAGGTACAAATGCAACTTTTTGGTACAAAGTACAGTGTTTTTTTCAAACAAAGTACAGTTTTTTTTGTACCTTAGAGTAAATAAAAATTGCATTTGTACCTTAGAGTTACTACTTCCTATTTTTTGTACCTTATAGTCATTATCTCCAAATACAAATCAGTTACGTAGATCTCCTATGAATTTATATTCACGTGAACTCTCTAAGTGTCACTATCATGTATATGCATCAATATTATTTTATATAAAAGTATATATTAAATACAAATCAGTTACGTAGTGAAATGAGTAGGCCTCCAGTGAATATGTGTTTATGTGAATTCTATTAGTGTCACTGAGATGCATATACACCAATATTGTGTTAGACATATTTACTATCACTGTTTAAAAAAATATTTGATTTTTAAACAGTGATACTTTATATACATAATAGTAGTAATGTGTATGCATAACAATAATAATAATAATGCATAAAATAATACTCCCTCTGTCTCAATTTTATGGGAAGTCTTACTATTCATAGGAATTTAGTGAAATAGTGATAAAGTAATAAAGTGTTGGGGGTAGAAAAAATTGTTTATTAGTATTTTATGTGATAAAATGATATAGTGATGGACAGTTGGAGTTAGAAAAAATTGTTTATTAGTATTTTATGTGATAAAGTGAGTATGTTTATTTTAGAAAAATTATCTTAAGATTGTGACAAAAAAAATGAAAAAAAGTTCCCTAAGATTGAAACGGAGGAAATAATACTTGTAGAGAAAACGTTGGACATAAAATTTTACCCTTTATCTATTTGGGCGCTTAGATGTTTGTTATTTTGATTGTTTATATACTGTAACGATTGGTTTTTCTTGGTTTTGACAAGGTTGTGCATTTTTTTATGTTCTTTTTCTTTTTTCATATAAATTATCAATCATTCCTTTAGATAGAAATGACTAATGACTATTAAAAAACAAAAGTACCTGAGGTTAAAAAATAAAAGTACGGCTTACATTAGTAAAAATCATCAAGTTAAATAGTAAATAAAATGAGCAAAATAAATATAATTTTCAAATCATTGGTTATTTTAATAAATCAAATTGCTGAAATTAGTTAATAATTTAAACGCAATATTCCGGTTGATTGCGGCAATCGCTTTTGTGTTTGGGGGAAAAGAATGTTGGTATAACGTATTAGTAATTCTAACTTCTATTTACATTCAAAATGTAGCCAAAATATAGGCCAAGTATAAACCAGGAAAGCTTAAAAATATGTGAAAAAAGCACAGGATTGTGTAACCTCGTACATGATCATCATTGTATACGTAGTTCCCCCCGAAACAAAGAACTCATCCTTAGTGTCTTCTTGGCCAAATTGCGGATGTCTTCTCTACTCGACTCGTCAGAGATTTCGATAAGTTCTTTCAGCCCTCCACTGTTTATGAAATCTCTAGCATTGTCTTCTGAAAAATCAACCATATACATTGTTAACTAAACTTACAAATCTAAACACATTATACCGTATATACTTACACCAAAACAAAACTATGTTTACTACGTATCCACCATATAAATATGCAATAATCTTGGAAGAAGAAGTCAATGTACTTATGAAAGATGATTTCATCTTTGTATAAGATGTTAAGTTCAGTAGTAACTAGTTATATAATCTGGATTAATGAAATATAACACATGGAAAGAAAAGGGATAAAGAAGATTACCATTTTGAGCTAGATGGCAAATAGCAAGTTCTAGATGTCGCCTCGTTGAAGTAGATGCAGTGTTCAAGTTAGCAACCAACCATGATATAGCTCCATCTTCCATCAGAAGCGAACGACCTCTCCAATGGCCTAAATGTACAAATTATTCAGAGTTCATGCTCGAGAAAATAAAGAGAGGCTATGTTTGTTATGGGATTACGGTGGATGGTGGAATCTGACTGATGAAATCTAGGGATTTTCAAAGTTCTGATGAATAATGATAGTATGTGTTCAATTTTAGATTTTAAGCAGGGTCGGATTTTACTTTATGTCAAATAAGTGAGTAAGAGTAAGGGATATCGTAAGAGTAGGTATTTTTAGGTGTGAGTTGGATTTTAAACAGAACAGGATGGGAGACGTAAAATCTCACATCTGGCAGGGGAAATCCCAAAACAAACATACCCAGAGTGATCTAACCAAGTCGAAGTTGGAGTTTATGATACCTTTCACGATTCTCCTCGACTCACACTTTGCAAAGTTAGCCAATCCCCTAGCAACCTGGGCAATAACGTCGGTGTTGCCTGATCTCGTCATTCCCATGAGAGCTTTGATGGCTCCATCTTCTTTTAGAACCACGTGCAACTTTTCTGCGGTGGATATTCAAAATCTACGACTTATAGTAAAACAACTAATACTTTTTTAATGAAACAACTAATACTATCAAAGTAATACCTTTTAATGAAACAACCAATGCTGTTTAAAAATACATACAAATACAAAATCAATTGCACAGTAAAACTGATTTACACAAGATTTTGCACCATATTGGATAAGGGAGACAGCATGCAAAGAATCAAACTTAGGTAAGAAGAAAGCAGATTCAATGTTGTAACTTTTCGAGGTTAGAAAAAGTGTCTAAAGTTTACCATTTCCACATAAATTTGCAATTGCCCCAGCCACCATCCGATGAGTTTGAGGATCATCCGTTTTGGAAGCAGCATTAGCGAGAAGTTTAGCGCCTCGTTTGTTCGTTATTAAGCTTTGGTTCATTTCTGAAGACAAAAAATATAAAATATGGTTTAAGATGTACATACAATGCAGGGAAATTTCATATATTCAATATGAGTTGATTGAGAAGAAAATGAAAGCAAGTATAAGTTTAGGAGTACCATTCATTGCTAAATTAGCTACGGCACCAGAAGCAACCCTGAGTATCGTTGTATTTTGCGATGATTCGAGTAATGTGAGCAGTGCATCTAAACCACCTTCCTGGACAATTCCTTGCTGATTGATATCTGAAATTAGAAATACTGATCAGAATGATTCTTTTCTTTTATTCTAAGTGAACATTAGCACACTTGAAGAATCTGCAGACAGAAATCGCATCAACATTTCATGTTCCACGTGAAAATTCACCACTGATTTTGAGAAAAAAACCACGTAAATATAGCAGGAAACCGAAACAGCTCAACTGAAATATCAACCTATGCGTACCTTCTGCTGCAAGGTTAGCCACAACTTTCACGGCATGAATTTGGATATCTAAATCTCCAGACTGTAACAAAGATAATATCTTTTGGAGACCGACTGCATAATTTAAACAAATTCAGTAAATAAAGAAAAATATAGGAATTGTAAGTATTATTATAAACCTAATAATAGCAACAAGAAATAAAGAACTTGCCTTCCTCACATATTTTCGTGATCGTATTCCTTTGGCTGAGGATTGTTTCTCTTGACAGGCTAGACTTGTGTGAACTTTGAGGATTGCGTAAATCTGAAGGTGTTTTTGTTATATTTTCATGCATATAAGATACCTTTTCCTGTAAAATTTTAAAGTTTAAAATATAATAATATCAAGAATGGTTGAGTAAAGTGTACAGAGAGGAGGCATTATTCACCTCAAAGCCATCTTCACTATCTGGAACACCTTTCATTATGTTAAGCAGCTCGTTTTCAGCTTCCTTTCTTCGCCTTTCCTCTACTTGCACTTTTTGTCTCTCAGCAAGAAGTTCATTTCTAAGTGTTACCTGATTAAAAAAGATTGAAGGTCGAAAAGAGAAATTAGAAGTTGGCATATTCCACCTTGATTTCATAGTAGCTGAAATGGAGTGAATGGTAAATTCTGATTACCTTTTCTGATTCTGAATTCTTATAATCTAAGTTCAATATTCGAAGTTCATTCTCATGCAGCTGATGCATTTCTTGCAATCTCGTTTGAAGCTCATCCATCTCTTTCTCGGCACTAATCTAGAATAGCGAAATAAAAACCTGTTTACTGAAGGATATAGAACTTCATCATAACATCCATAATTGTAACATTTCACCCCTTTTCTCAATATCATTAGATGAAAATATGATAAGAGGAGAATTTGTAATCAAATGAAATTTGAATGCCTTCCTAACTTAGAATAAGGGTCAACAAAGAAATGCGGATAAAATAAAAAATGAAATTGTGCCATCATTATATATGATTGTACTATATCAATCAAGACAGATATCCGGAACTCTTTCCCTTTCCTTGTTTTAATTTTTGATGGGTTGGAGTATGTTATCAGATGAAAGAAAATCAAAGAATATGAAAATAACAGCAATATATCCTATGTATTATTTGCTTCAGAGAAATTTAAGTATACTTCACCTTGGATGAATTTTGATACTCTTTTAGAAGCTTTTTCGTGGAATTCAATTCTACTTCAATTTCTCCAACGCGCGCATGCTCATCTTCAAGCTGTTGATTTAATAAATCTACTCTCTCTTCATACATCTTAGTAGTGTCGGTAAGTACTTTGCGGAATCTAGAGTTTTCGACCTGATTTTGCTGTTAGTTGAAGACAACAACAATATAAGATTCTTCATTATCAGCAAAGAGTCTAAAATGATAAAATTTAAATAGTTGTTAACATTTGAAATCAACTGGTGCAAACATAGTGGCATAATGGCTGTGTATCAAGAGACTCGAAATTAAAAGGGAGGAAACCAATTTATTTCAAAGAATATTCTGTGATTAGCATGTAATAATCCACCTCCAATAAGAGTTGCATATCAGCTATTTGCTTCTTCATTCTCTCTGTTTCTTGTTTGGCACTATTCATATTATGTATCTGCTTCATCAAATCAGCAATTTTAGCCTCGTACATTTGGGTAGTATCAGCAAGAACTTTCTGATATGTCGAGTCCTCTAGCTGCTTTTTTGCTACTAACAATGAAACAAATAGAATTACCTCTTTAGAAGTGCAAAATCATCAAAAAGAGAATAGATTTAAGAGAAGTAAATTGCAAATTTGGTCCGTATCTATTGGCTGCTGGCAATTTTAGTCCCGTACCATTTAACTGGACTAATGACTTCTCATCGCTTACATGGCATAATAAGACCCCAACATATTACTTTTCAATTTAAAAAGTCATAAACTAATTAATTATCATCCTAAAACAAAAAAAATGTCAACATAGAACTAAAATTGCACCATTTTATAAGTTACGGGACATAATTGAGAAAATTGATTCGTATGAGACTAAAATTGCCATCATCTCATCCAATAAAAAATGGGATCAATTTCGCAGTTTACTCCACTTATTAGCAAACATAATCACGAGATATATATTCGAGGTTTTTCATACATTTATACGTACCTTGTTGCTCTTTAAAGTCATCTCTACACGTGAAACCTCATTATGCATGATAATATTTTGATCTTTCTGGTGTTTCAGATCCTTCATAGCATCATTCAACTTCAATTCCAAACGAGTATTTTCCTCCTCCAAACACTGTAACCGATAAAAGAAAACAATTGTAAAAACTAGTTGTAGGAAAATCAAAGAAAACAATACTGGATTCCCAGAAGTACTACAATTTATGTACCTTGACATCCTTCTCAGTTGTTACTAGGCGTGCAATCTCATCAAGCAATAATTTGTTCTCTTCTTTCTGATTATCCAACTGTTGTAGTATTTCTTTCATTTTTGACGATAACTTAGCATTCTCCTTCTCTAATAACTGCAATCCAGATGCGTCATTGAGAATACACAACACATGAAATTAAGGTCCTTTCGTATCTCAATTCATTTAATGATGAAAACTAAATCGCCTTCTTAACAGAACTAAGAATATTTGCACTACAAGGCAATAGTTAAAAGTAAACAACAAGAGAGAGAGAGAGAGAGAGAGAGTATTCAGAAGCAAACAAACAAATACCTGGGACCTAGAAGCAAAACGCTTTTCTGCTTCAGCAAAAGAATCATCAAATTTTTTTATCAACTTCTTCATTTCATTTTTGTCATTCTCCCTATACTTTTGTTGTCGATCAACCTCGGCAGAAAGATGATCAACCTGAGTCTCAAGCTTCCGACATAAGCTTTCGTAATCGAATTCTTCTTTCAGCTTTACCATGTTTACAACTTTCATGGCCTGCATAAATCAACCACAAACTTATATTTTTAGATTCGGGTCATGTGGATGCAGTATAAAGTGGACTTTATGTTAATTCTGGACCCTACTGATCTCCAAAAACCATTATGGTATTCGAAAGTGATATTTTCAATTCAGACTGGAATTAGGTTCATCTTGTATGTTCAAATATGTTGTAACAGTCGAGCCTTTCAAGGCAGAGAAAGAAATATAAGGAAACAAGCAACAAATATTTAATCATGAGAAAGATAGTGAAATTCTTCATAGAATCTTCAGAATGTCAACTCTCACATATGGAATCTAGCATCGTACATAGTCTTCGGTCTAATGTAAGGTTATCACGTCTCGTGTGTACTTACAAACAGAAAACATGGTCAGGAAGAAGAAATATGCATACGGTCGACTCACCCGCTGACCAAACATTATGGTACTTGCAGTTTCTGCATGATGACGAGAAGACGGCCCAATTGTTATTATGAGTGAAGTTCTTGCAGAACCTGTAGCATTAACCTTGTATCATCACCCCAAATATTTTTTTTCTCAAAAAAATAAAATCTAGGCTGAAGGATAGTGTGCATAAAGAGAAGAAAGAATAACATGGAAAAGACATAACCTCCAAATGAATCACGAAGCAATCTGGTCAATTTGGAATCTCTAGTCGGTATATGAGGACTATTTTCTGCCAATGCATTTATGCACTTCCCTAGAGAAGAAAGAGAAAGATTGATGAATTTGGCCTCCTCAAGCAAATGACCTTCACTTCCTGCAATAACGAAAAGCCAAACAAATTTACAGCATATAGAGGATCACACAATGATAATAAACGATCATTTAAGTACAAAAAGAACATCCAAACAAAATGAATAAAGATAAATCATGGGCAAAATTAAACTAAACCTGATTTGTCAATTCGCTCAGATCCTGCAAGATCCACTATCAGTAGCTTGCTTTTCCGGATAGTCGGCACATGCCCTTGTCTAACGTCTTCTTGTCGATCTATATCTTCTTTCTCTTTCACGGATCTACGAATATAAACCTATAGAAGGGTAATGGTAAAATGAATTTGACAGAGGAATTGCTAGTTTGCAGAACTATATGCAATATGATATGTAAATGTATGTAGTTGAGTTGGTCTCATATAAAACACTTACTGTGCAACAGGTTCGCAACTTTCACTTTTTTAGTAGAACACCTAATACTTTTTAATGAAACAACTAATACTATTAAACTAATACCTTTTAATGAATTAACTAATACTGTTTAAAAATACACACAAAATGCAAACCAGTTGCACGGTAAAACTGGTTTATATAAGACATTGAGTTATCCATATACTAAGTTACTATATGTACCATGAGGATTGCGTGGCTACGTGACGATTCTGTATTCATCTTTGTATTAGCTGCATGACGATTAGCTTCTCCAAGTTTCAATAGTTCGAAGAAGTGATCAAGACTTCGTATTTTAACTATTTGAGCACCAGGTACTGATACTTCTCCGCTCTTAGCATCCTCCACAATCGGTATGTTTATCTTTTCCGGAGCAAGTAAATCTTGAATAGATTCCATGTATAACTGTTCACAACAGAAGTCATTTAATTTCTTCAAATTCAGTCATTTACCGACATATAATTTGAACTAAGTAAAAGATACAATAACATTCTGTTACCATTTTCTGCATCAGAAAATATTATAATTTCTCAGAAAAACGTATAAAAGAATGAAACCTTAACAATTCAATCGAGTTGTGGCCCATACAATTTACTTTAAAAATTAAAACCAAGTGTGAGAAATACCCACTTAGGAATCTATACACATACCTGCAAATAGGAAACTTCAATACTATCTGATGCAGATATACCCACAAATATGTCCTCTAAAGCTCTAACCATTATTCCACGCTCAGATGCATCCTCTTTACCCAGCCTGCCGACAGTATAAGTCTTTCCGGTGCCTGTTTGGCCGTAAGCCATAATTGTGCCATTATACCCGTCAAGTACACTCTACACAAGTAAATCAAAATACCATAAAAAGAATATCATATATCATATGTAGATGCATGTATAACAAATAAATAAAGAAAAGGTAAATGATGAAAGATTAATGAGCATATAAATGGAATGATGGACTCTTGAGTACATAACATATGGTTTTTCGATTACCTCAACCACAGGCTTTGCTACCACCTCATAAACACGCTTTTGAGAAGCACTTTCAGTAAATACTTCATCAAATCTGTAAGAATCAGAATTCCAATTGTTTTTTCTCAACTTTAACCTTTTCAGCTGCATAATAGCAATCGTTTTTTTATTAATCCACTGATGAGACTAATTGCAGTATATCAAATGGAATATGATAAATACCTCAGGCTGAAGTTCAACGCAGTCAGCATAATCGGCTTCAGAGAGATCCTCAGCATTTCTAGGTCGAAGTCTCACAGCAACTCTCACTCTTTTCAGATTCTAATGGCATGAATAGACGGGCATATCAAAATGTACATCACCCAAATAATTCAAGGACACCTTCGGTGTATTATCAAGCATAATCATACCATATGGGACCATGATTGCAAAATTAACGAGTAATTAGATTTTCTGATCCTACAATTATTTCAATACATCAACTTTCTAACAGTAATCACTACTCTATATCCAAGTTAAGTTTCTAATGACTTTACTAAGTAGTCAGAACAATTGTTTTCTTCATGATTTTAAATCCAACTCTGACTTTACAGACTACATATTAAGTAGATGATATCTCAGCTTGTCATAACTAGTGCATTACTAATTCTATAAGTAGCTCTCATATTATCAGAAACAACCCCTTATGCTAGTCTTGATTAATCAATGATTAAGTTATTAATCATGTTCTACTCCACTAAAAGAACGAGACTTGAACCGTAATCTAATTGAATTTACTGGGCCTATTAATCAATACATTATACTAATCGATCCAATGCATCTAGAATCAACAATGCAGATACTCCTTTTAGCCAAAAGATTCATTCATCTTTCATCGGTAGGTAACAAGTAGGCCAAAAAACAAGGAAAACGACCAAGCATTCGGTCTGATCCTCGTAGTAAAATTGAAACAGCATTCAAGATTCCCTTAATCGAAAACCAACCACACCCAGAATTCCCTCCCTTCTTTGCAATCCACCTAAATCACAAAATTCTGCCTCATCTCAAAAAAAAACAATCTCCATCACTTAAGGAATTTCATCATTGAAAAGCTTCAAATGCCTTGCCATTTACAAAATAAGTTCCAAACTACATTGCAAAATAGATATATTGATACACACACACACACACACACACACACACACACACACACACATATATATATATATATATAGAGAGAGAGAGAGAGAGAGAGAGACCTATGTCAGAATGAAGAGGGAGAGAGCGAGTTCTTAAAGTAGGCGTGACAGAGCGTCTGGAACGAGCAGAAACGCCATTGTTTCTCAAAGAAGAAGATGAAGAAGAAGGGGGCCTCTCAGAAGCCTTTCCCAAAGAAGCCATTTTTTTTTTCTGAAACCACAACAAAGATTTCTCTTTTCTCTCTCTCAGGCTGTCATAATTCCATGAGATAGTGATTTGGTGAAGCTTCCAACATTGACATTGTGCCGGCACGATTTTTTTTCAAGAACTTTTCAAAGAGAGAGAAACAAAAACAGAGTTTGATAAATGAATTCCCCGCCTTGAGTTACCCTCTTCCTTCACTCCCATCTTAATAATCCGTAAAATAAAAAACCCATCTTTTTCATTTTCAAAAAAAGGAGAGGGTCTTTTTTTCTTGATTGTCAGCAAAATTTCATGTTTTTCCCACCTTCATCAACTTATTAGATAGTACGAGTATTGTTTTGAAAAAATTGTGGTATGATTTTGAGTGAAGTTATTTATGATGAAAATTGGGAATTCAGATTTGATGCACTTCTATAATTGGACAAGATCTTTTATTTTCTATTCATTTCCATACATGTATAATAAATTAAAGATACTATTGTGCAGGATTGTACGTATTTACTCTTTTTTTTAAAATGTTTTAATAAGGAATGGAAATTAAAGTCACAGTGCCTGTTTAGAACAATATTTTTATAATTTTGATTTCCAAAAGGTAAAAAATCCATCATATCCAAACATTTTTATATTTCCAAATTAATCAATGTGAAATTTAATAGACAAAGTATACAGTGAATAAATTTCACACAAGAATCTATGAAACTGATTAATGAATATGACTTATACTACTAAAGGGTATTAATTATGATAATTAAAGAGTACGACTTTTTAATATAAAATGTATTACTCATAACACTGAAAGTATAATATATATTACAACAGAGATATTAATAATTGGAGGGTGTGATTTATATTTCAAAAGAATATTAATCGTGATATATGAAAGGGTCATGCCTATAAAAGTAAATTAATTTCACAACATACCAACTCATTATAGGAGTAACATTTATTTTTAAATAAAACAAGTAGTATGTCTCATATTAAATTGGTACAGAGAATTAATTTCTCCTACAGTCTAGAGGGATACAAATTTATGCTAAATGTCCATTTATAAATGAATGGAGAGACAATTTATTTATCCTGATATATATATATATATATAATAGTCCAACTAAGTTTCAAGAATGTGTCCATGCATGACAGCATGAGTGGCCGGCTAACACGTTGTATTTCTTTACAAATTTAACATTTTTTTTTCTATAATTCAAATTTTAGAAGAAATTAGTCAAAATACTGTATATGAAGTATTAAATAAGTATCTGTAAAAAAAAAAGGGTATTAAATGAGTAGTATGTGCGCGTCCACTAGTTAAATATTTTTAGTTGGATCGGGATGCTCTTAACTTTATTTTATTTTATGAAATTTATTTTATGTTAATATATATATATATTCCATCGGGTTTCACGCAATATATTCTGATTAGTTGGAGTTATTCTGTATAACGGAAATTATGTAGGATCCAAAATATAAAAGGAACCCCACAAATATTTCAAAATTATTTTGAATAGGATGAAATGCTGTCTATTATTTATTTGTTCAAGTTTTCGTAATTATTCCATGTAGAAATTAGAATGTTATCGCGAAGTTATGTAGAATAAATGTGCATTTTCTTTTTGTGTGCGAAAATTATTTTCGGGTGTAATTAGTTGATTAATTGATTTCATGTGAAATGTTACTATAAAATCTTAAAATGGTTTATAAAACATTTAGGATTAGTCGAGTAATATTCAAATAATCGGATTGTTAATTTAAAAGGGAAACTTTTGTATGATATTGACTCTTGGGTCAATATGAGAAGCGCATAATAGAGAACAAAAAATTTGTGGATCATGTGAGAGTCGAACTGAATCAAATGAATATTTCTTTAAATTTTGTGTAAATGCAGATCATCAAAATTCGTTTTGAGATCTGTGTTACTACGAAGACAAATATATATTACTGTGAGTACATGTATGTGTTATTGTAAGAAAGGATCCGTGAAACATGACTTGTGAGTTAGAAAGAGAATCACATAAACAAAGAAGAAAAAATTTGTGGATCCTGTGCGGGTTGAATTAGGTCAAACATATTTTTCTATAAAACTCGCATAAAGACAAAACAATAGAACTCGCTCTGACATCTATGTTACTATAAGAGTTAATATGTGTTACTGTAAGTACATGTCTGTGTTCATGTAAGTATATGTAAGGACAAAACGACACTACCTTTATTTTCATCAACTTCCCCCATTTTCTATCTGCTTCTCAGAACCTTCTGACGTCTGATCAACTGTGTTAAGTAAATGTATAAATCACCAGATTATACCATTAAATTAATAATTTTTTTTTCTATCATAACGTAATAATACATATTTATCTTTATAGTTATACAAATTGGGAGTGAATTTTTCAATTTTCTCTTTGCGCGAATTTTCAAAAAAAATATTCACTTACCCTTTTCGATTCATACATGATACATGATCTGGGAATTTTCAATTTCTTTTTATTTTAACAACTACTTTAACAAAGTACCCCATTTAAAAAGACCAGTCTTGCAAAACTTAGAAAACAAAGATATCAATTTTGAAAATTTTATTTTGCCCTATTGGACCCCTACCCTTGAGGTTATTTATGGGCATTTGTGACAATTTTGACTAGTATGGTAGAACTATAATTGCAGCTTTAATATGATATTAATAATCTTGTTTGATATAATTGTCATCCACTCTTCCGTCTTGACAAATCTTATTGAAGTCCCTAAATTATAATTTATTCTCAAGAAAAAAAAAATCTTTTTCACGATATGAAATAATTGGTGTTTTCAGAACTGGATTGAACTAAATTCGGCCACAAAATCGATCTGTTTATCCAAAAAAATAAAAATAACTATTTTTACGGTTGAATTGAAAAAGCCGACAAATCGGGAACTCGATAGAACCATTTATTTATTTATTAATATTAAATTTAATTTTAATTTCTATAATCCATATTTTAAATTGAATTGTATTGTATTGCTCATAACTCTATCATAGTATTTATTAGACAGAGATCATTTTAACAGTTGGACCGACATCCAACTGATCCAACGGCGAAATTGGTACCCAATCAAGTTTGGTCGCGGGTCTAGTATTCAAATCACTGCTCTGAAAACCTTCATTATAGTAAAACAAGTAAAGTAAAGTTAAGGTATCAACTCTTGCAATGACAAATCCCATAACTATAATTTATTAGAGTTTATTTAGTTCAAAATGGAAAATATTAAATTGTAATGATTTTAAATTATTTTATCATGCATAAACAAATTAAATAGAGAGATTATGGTTTAGAGTTGTAGACGTAACATAAGAATTATAGCTAGGTGGTAAACATGTGACAATCAACATGGGTTGCCGGCACAGCACAGCCTGGTAATTCTTGATTTTAATTCATACAATTATTGGCCTCACATTTAAATAAACATAAGCATATTGGTGAATTGAATGAGGGAAGCTGGGAACTTTTAATGATCTAAATTATTCTTTTAAAATAAAATAATAAATGGTGAATTTAAGTGAATTCGAAAATGCTAACAACACGATCACTCATAAAAACAGGCGTGTGAATTCATAAAGATCACCACTTTTGCAAACTAAGTCCATACATGAATTTTATTTTTTAAACATCGATAGATTTTTTTATATAATAGTGATAGTTTTTATACATAATAGTGATAACTTTTGTACATAACGGTGAAATTAAAAAATAGAGTTCACCATGAATCAGGTTCACAGAAGTTTTAGTCATTTATAATTAATTATAGGTTTACGATAATATCAGTTGATAAAAACTTATGCAAACTCAATTTTATAATGAACTCTAATTTTTCAATATCACCATTGTGCATTCGCATTATCATTATTATGCACAAACATTATTATTGTTTAAAAAATGTTAAACAATGATAATAGTTGTGCATAACAGTGATAAAATTTAAATATAGACCTAATTCACTCACTCATATCAATTATGATTTTAAAAAATTCAGTATAAAAAGAAGTAAGCAAATTAATTAGGCAAAGTATAAGGTGAATAAATTTCACACAAGAATCTGTGAAACTAGTTAAGGAGTGTGACTTATATTACTAAAGGGTATTAGTTATAATAACTGAAGGGTGTAATTTTTTACTATAAAGGGTATCACTCATAACAATGAAGAGTGTGACTTATATTATATCAGGGAGTATTAGTAGTGATAACTATATAAGATATTACGATTAACTGAAGGGTCATGCCTATAAAAATGAACCAATTTCACGACGAACAAATTTTAAAGCACGACAACTAAATTAATTATAATTGAATTACTACCAATTCAAACTAAGATAAACAAAACATCATACCTTTTTAAATTAAAATATAAGCAATCCAAATATGTATGTCACATTGATTGATACTGATTGAGATATACGTAAGAAATGTTTGATAATTTCACGACAAAATATGGCCCAAATTATCCAATCGGCCCACATGAATCCTTTTTCCTCTTAAAAAACAACGAACAATAATTTACATAATTTCATTCATTTATATGAAAATATTTTGTAATATTTGAAATGACAAAGCTTTAGAAATAAAAAATATACTTGCTAAACTAAAAAAAAGTATTGATAATAGTTAACTTACATAATGTACGAGTTACATAAATTTCAGCTCTATCAGCCCAATATAAAAATCATATCCCCATTTTTGGATGTTGTGATCATGTTTTTAACAACTATATATCTATATTGTTTTACTTTAAAAATAAGAAACTAAGTTATTTATCAACCAATGAATCACAAGAAAGAAAAAAAGTTAATAAAAAAAAAACTAAATTTATATTCCGCATTTAAAATAAATTATAGTATAGCTTCAATATCCTTTTTTTCTCTTAAAAGAAAATTATTGTTAAACAACTTTGTCATGATTAATCGCTGATCAACTTGTAGTGTATTTTGTAAACATTTCCTCTGCTTTGATTTTGGACATTTTTTTTACATTTTCCTTTAAAAAATTTGATGAAAGGTTTTTATAACCCCCATTTATCCAAAATAAAAGAAATATATATAGGGCTATACTTTGTAAGTATCTAGAAATGACTAGAATGAGTCAAAATGTCAAGCACCAAAACTTGTGTGTTTACCCAAATGCGTTTCGTGTGACAACGTAAAATTCCAGGGTAAAAAAATATCACTTATATTTTGGTATAAAAATTACTCCCTCCCATCACCCATCAATTTGCACAGTCACTGTTTGGTTCATGTTTTAACGATGGCTCCATCTTAAAAGTTATTTTATTATTTCAAATACTAATATAAGTAATTCGCTCGCTAAAACACAAGCGAAAATGTAAGTGTGCAAATTCTTATGGGATGAAGTATTATTTTAGCAATGCATTTTGACTGAAAATATGATATGTTCTTCGCCAGTCACACAGAACACAATCTCAGACAAGACTTGCCCTGCTCAATATCAATATGTAAGAGACTCCAGAAATATGGAATGTAGTATTATACTTTGGTTTTTATTATTTGTTCATTTAATTATCTAAAAAAAATAAATTAAAAACTACAAACCTAGTTCCTGGAACATTCACCCCTATGGGTGCATGCTACAGCTTTAGTTACACTCTTTGCTGCATTTTGTTTTGCTTCCAAAATCTGAATATGATTGAAGTCAAACAACTTGTTAGAACAAGAGAAATAAAGAGAGAGAGACAAACACATTTATTCAAAGGCTAAGTCTTGTATGCATCCAAGTGCACCGTGCACTTATAGTACATTTTAGAACCATGCAACTTGTTTACACTGAACCTGGATGCATCTTTCAGTATAAACAAGTTGCATGGTTCTAAAATGTACTATGAGTGCACGGTGCACATGGATGCACATGAGACCCACTCTTATTCAAATATTCAAACTTCAAAGTAGGGTGGGGGAGGGGACTGATTCTTGAAAATTTAATATACCTTCTATTCAGCATTGAGATTTAGATCACTATGACCAATGTTGATTCTCTGGATCTTCAAAGGTACACTACTCTCCAAAACTGAGACATTGATGTTACTCCAAACATCTGATTTTGTAGGAAGCTCCCCAATCTTCTCCGCGATCCCCATATCTTCTGGGAGTACAGAACCCCATACGGTGTACGAGTTTCTCCACTCTTCGTGATTCGCTAAGCTTATAAAGAAATCCGGCCCGGATCCAACCCATGCCACCGAACCCCTCCTTATGGTTGGGCGGTACTCCGGTTCGATCTTTGTGAATAACTGCCCTTGGGTTTCAAGTGTTCCTTGAATCAGGCCGAACGGAGGGCCAAACGAAGCCTACAAAGTTCAAAAGTGTGGATAAATGAAAAAGAGCATAAAAATAAATCTTGATTACTGTTTAGCGAATGAAGTATCACTATTTAGTGATTTGAGAAGAATAACACATATGATACTTCACATGTAAACAGTATTACTTTGACGAACAGTGAGACCTACTCTAAGAGCCCGTTTGTTACCATTGATAACAAGGGATATTGAAACCTATCCCTCAATTTCCACTGTTTGTTATTATTGATTTAGTCGGCTCATTAAAACATGAGGGGCCGCAGTCCCATTTCCCATTTTAGGTGGATTTTCCATACCACCTCCCATGTGGTATTTGTAATACCAAGAAATATCCCTTCAAATCTCATACCACCAGATTGAAAATAACCATAGAATTGAGAGATATTAATCATACAGAATGCAGAAATTATAACCAAGAAAGTTCAATCCTTACATCCTTTATGTGGTTTCCCTTCGTATCCCAGGATTGGCCTCGGCCTTCTGCTCGATAAAAATGACAACCAGCACAATGACGTAGAGACAGCAAGTCGAGGATATATGCAACTGAATGTGGAGAACACTCGGGCAAAAGCTGAAAAAAGATTAGAAAAGACATCATGAACCCAAAAAATGAAATGCAAAAATATAAATATTGCAACATTTTCTTCTATAACAAAATTCTAATCGGTTGTTCCTTTTTATGCATTTCTTTGTGTATGAACCTCAAGCTTTACTGACAGTGATTGAGAAACTTTGAAAGGGTTCCTATTGGCTAAAGTTATGGCCTAAATTAAGGCTTAGTCAACACCAGATGAACAATAGTTGAGACAAAATCTGTAATGATGAGGTTTCACGGAATTAAATCTTGATCTAACACATACCTTAATGTGAAGAATTCCATACTCCGTCTCTAACCCAACAATGCCCTTCAAGGAGAGAAAACGAGATCATTGTTACTCAAAAGAAAACGAGATCATTGTTACTCAAAATAACCCAACAAACTCGATAAAAGATTATCTAATGAAATTAAAAGTAGTAGCTATTGCAAGCATGGAGCAATTATCAAAATCAATAGTATGAAAATATAGCAAACAGAAAACGAGATCATTCTCCGACCCACATAATAACAAACCTCCTAATTAGGTGTAATAACTAATAGGCAATAATATCCAAAAACTAATCAATGAAATTGAATGGTGATAAGTACCTCTCCTCTCCCAAAAACAGTGCCTGATGTCCACATGATTTTATTTCCTGTGTCCTGCTTATCGGGAGCCAACACATCCTTCTGTTTTTTCAACCAACACTAAAACACAAAAGGGGAGCTTAATCAGTAATCACATAGTTACACATACAAGATTGAATTCATAATCTTAAATGGTAACAAGCACTAGCCCTGCATTTCATAATCAGGTCACTCATTTTTCTTCAACAGCATTTCAGAGACCTTAGTAAGAAACAAATTATTAAAACTCTCGAATATCACGAAGATGAAATAAGCAACACTCATTCAAGATTACAACCTATCTACCAAATGGCTCTTATTTCCTACAAATGATCCAAAAGATAGTTTGTCAAATCTTTTGGATAATTTGTGGGGCATAATTTAACAAATCTTTTGTCACAGCAAGATAGTTTGTCAAGGGAATGCAATGTACATGATTCAATCCATCTTACATCTACGCAAACTCAATCGAAAAAACAAGAATCAAAAGATAAATGATTTCCCAAACAACTAACCTCACCAAATTTCTCCCCACAAGCCTCCTTATTCCCACAAAAGACCCATGAATCACAAAGACACGGCCCCTGGTTGCCCGTGCACATATCCTTACAAGCTTTGCAACATTCTTCAGACGAATTCAACTTGAAATCACTACCCCATTTCACAGCATCACCCCACAGCTCCAAATTCTCGATCCCTTTACAACAACCCGATTCCAATCCCGAATTTCCACCATTACTTTCAGAGCTCCCAACAACATCATGCCCAATCTTTGAACTAGTAGATGATAGCAAAGATGGGGAAGATGATGGTTTGAATACAGTGGACATGAAAATGTAAACCACGGTGAAAGACAACAAACCCATCAATAACAGAATCATAGTGCCCCATCTCGAGGGTTCCAATTCACTTCCCCTCCTACCCATTTTATGAAGAAAAAAATTCAAATTTCTTGATGTAAATTGAACAAGTGGCCAAACCCCCAAAAACCCAGAAATGATTTCTTGTATGTTGACCTTTCAATCAAATTGTTGCATGAGATGAGTGATATCTGTACCAATTTTAATGACGAAAAAAACAGCAGATTGTCCAATAAATGGAGTAATTAATTGAACACGAAAGAATTACTTGAAGAGATGAAATCGGGTGATGGTGGGGCTTTGATTTTGTTCTCCGACGGCATGGCGTGGCGTGGCGTGGCGTGGCGTGGCGTGGGGGGGGCAAGAGTTGACTAGCACTTGTTTCCGATGGCGCTTTATTATTTTCTTTTTATTCTTCTAAACAAAATTGGAGTATAAATTATGGAGTATATTTATTAGGAGTATATCTGAATTCTGTAATATGGTAATGTGATCCCTAAACTCACTTTTTGTCTTTTTCTTTAAGGGAGGCGTTTTCATACAGAAATTAATTAATAAGGATTACTGTCTTCATATTAAGCTTTTCATACAGGGTTTTAATTTAAATATAAGGATTAATATTCGTGAATTATTTGATCACAATATTTTTGGATAATGACTGTTATTCCAAAAGAAATTATACAAGAAACTTGTCATAAAAAAGTTTAATTGTTAATGGGTGATCTCATGTGCATCCAAGTGCACCGCACACTCGGACAGACATAGATGACCCATTAAAAAAAAACGAGTCACATCTATTAGTCAAGACATTATTGTGTCGCAAATATTATAAGATCGCTGAACATCCAGTTCTCAAATGTGGAGGTACACGGTTTGAGACCGTGAAAAATGAAGAATTTGGCGAAATGAAGATATATTTATGTAGAAACATGCAATTAATTAATATAGAACCACACAACTAAAAAATAAAGATTCATGTAACTAGCTAATACAAAAATATACAACTATATAACACAAAATCATGCAACTAGCTAATACTGAACCATGCAACTAAAAAAATATGGAAACGTACATCTAGCTAATAAAGAAACGTAAAACTATATAACACAGAAACATGCTACTAGCTAACACAAAAACGTAAAATTATAAAACACATAAACATACAACTAGCTAATACTGAACCGTGCAACTAGAAAATCTAAAAACATGCAATTAGCTAATACATATCCATACTACTATATAACATAAAAACATGCAGCTAGCTAATATTGTACCGTGCAACTAGAAAATATAGAAACATACAACTAGAATTTATAAAAACATGAAATTGCACGTTCAATAATATGATATAACATGTTTATTTGATAGAAAGTTGCATGAGTTCATTATAAGAAAGTTGCATATTCTAGTGATAAAAAGTTGCATGTTCAATCATTTCTTCATACACCTCTCTGTATCTATCTACCTATCTACCTACCTATATGTGAAGGTCTCAATCGGCCTCCAATGGCTACAGGGGTGGTTGAGCAATTGACGAATTTTCGATCCACGTTTTTGCCTCCGAAATCGTTAAAAGTCTGCTTCTCGTATGCGGCATACGAGAAAAACGTGATACATCATACACTACCTTTATTCGTCGAATATTCCGGTGGTGCGCGGCTTCATGGAGGTGGAGGTTGCCGCATTGGAGTCAACGTTTGGATTCACGTTCCCGTCGGATCTCCGGTCGATTTTCTTTGAATGCCTTGCCATGGGGCTGGGGTTTCCGAATTGGCAATCGTCGTCTGAAATTGCTGAAACACAATTGACAGAGGGTGGTGAGGAAGACGATTTCTTCACTTGGAATGAAGGAAAACGACGAAAAACGAAGAGCTTTGAAGATATAAAGAGAGGAAACGTGAAGAAGGAGCACACGATTTTCAAAACAAAAATGTATTAAAAAAAATCTGAAAATAGTATTTTATATGTGACCCGAATTCAGTGCTTGGATAGGGTAAGATGCACGGATCCAGTTGCATTTGAGACCTATCCAAAAAGTATATTAATAATAATATCATAATAACTTCTCATAAAAATTTAAAGATTTGAGATGTTCTCTTTTTCTTTCTATTGAGAAAACTAGAACCAAACTATTAGAACACAGTTACTTATTCACTATGAAACAACATAATCATTTCATATTCAACCGCAATCTAAATGGTTGAAATATTCATGAAATAACAATAATTAGGCCTAGTGCATTAAAGAAAACTTATAACTTACCAAATTATTTAGCTCGCATACAGTCACCCTAACATGGTATAGACCCTTTAGTTTTGGGGGTGTAACTCGAGTCAAACATATACTAACATTTTCCAAAAAAAGAAGAAGTTATTTTTATGTTGCAATTGTTAAAAAATTGGCCAAACAAAATGAAAATTCAACAAGACAAAAATGAAGTTAAGATTACATCATTTTCTCTATGTTACTTCAAGTTATAAAATCTTTACAACATTAGGTTCCCATTACTACATATACCTTCACCGTCCTACGACCCCCCCGCTCGTCATCAACTGTCATCAACTGTTTCATCGGTCGAGTCCTTGAACGAGGCCGCTAGGTATTCAGCAAGACTTTGCTGAGAGATTGATGATACTGAAGCTTCACCAGACACTTTAGCTTTTTTCATGCTAATAGATTTCGACAGCCATGATTTATCAGAATCACGGGCTCGAGTATCCTTCCAAACAACTGGTGTTAACATCTCCCATGGATCTTCCACCATTTCCTTACTGTAAAACATATAAGGCCGTTGCTCAGCTGAGACGGGCTCATGTGAACCAGATCCCCTCCTACCACCAAATCCTGAACGGGGACTTTGGCTATTACCAGGTGATCCTCTGCTTCTTCCAGAATTGAACCTCTGACCTCTCCCTTGCCCATAACTAGCATAAGGAGGATTCCCTTGCCCATAATTAACATAAGGAGGATTTCCTTGGCCATAATTAACATAAGGAGGATTTCCAGGGTTGCTTAAATTGGAGGGTGGGTTGTTGTAGTTAAAGGCACCCCTTGGTCCACCCCAACTACTTGGAGGATTCCCTTGTTGGGGTCGAAACGGAGGGGTAACTGCTTGCATTTGGCTTCCAACAGGACTCCGATTGACGTGGGTCATCGGGGCTTGGAATATCCTTGGACCAGGAGACTCGCCACCTGGAATGTGATATACGTGGGCCGGGGGGCTCATACCTTGATACACAGGTCCTGTTAAAAAAGAAATTTTGTTTTAGTTAACAATGAAATGGCTTAAAAATACACCATAAATAATACAAGCCCAGTAAATTTGCATGTTTTATCGAGGCCAAAAAAAAAAGGAACAAAATTAGCTAATTTGTTTGGCTCACAGAAAACAAAAATATATATGTATTTAAAAACAGAAAATGGTTATTGGTGGAATCAAACAGGAAAAATTAAATGAAGTGAACATAAGTCGAATTACTCTGAGGTGTGTTGTAATGCTCTTGCAAGAAGGGAGGGTTGCTGTTATCCCTCCTATTTCCAGAGTATGCTGCCATAGGATCCGTGTAAAAATCAAATTTAGGAGCACAATGAGTAGGAGCAGGAGAGGAGCTTTCAATCAAGGGGTTGGAAAGGCGGTTAGATGACAACCCTGTACTAGAGTCAGCACCAGCTCCTGCTTGGGAAGCTTCCATTCGCATTGCCATCAGCCTCTCCTTTCTTTTCTCAGACTCCTCCATTATACCTTGATGCTTTCACACAGTTCAGAATCAGCTTCTGCCAAAGTTTTTAACTTTTCTGTCAACATTTGAGGAGTATTTTTCATATGACCCATCAATGAAAAATAATGGAGCGCAATCACTTAAAATGACAGAATTTTAAATATTAACTTTACAAAGTAATTTATGTAATTATTCGTAGCATTTAACAATACTGATCATTGTGATCCTAAAATCTAGTCATTACATATTAAAGCAATGATAGTAATACAAGCATATCTGATATGATGGTTTTAGATATTATGTGTCTTCCCTAGTACTAAAATATTGCTTCAAATTTTCAATATTGACATCATTAAAACTTGTATATGTCAGCATAATATAGTGACAGCATAATCTACACGTGATCGTTCAGGTTATGCTTAAGTCGAGACAGAAGGGTTGAAACGAAGATCTAATTCACATCATTACATGAGAACCTGAACATCATCAAAACGCAGGTGGGAAGAGCAACAAAATCCAAGCTATCCAGAGGCAAAAGGTTTTGAAATCCGTCAGCCCAAGGATCGAATATCTGAAGTATGCATCTAATTAATGAAAGAAAATTTTTGAAAGTTGAAAACAGGAGGAAATCTGCATCCATAGAGTCATAATTTAAGATTCAAAAGAATAAATAAAGCCACACGAGTTACTGAATATGACCATATTCTATATTGGACAGGGTTTTACCAGCTTCATTACTACATTTTATATGATGGAATACATCATCCAAGAGCTCCAACTACAAAGATTACTGGAGTAAGGTGAAAAGGTATAAGCTAACAGGATCCCAACATTTATGCTAGTCGTACGTGACTGATTTGGTTATCTCACCTTAAGTTGAGACACAAGGGTTGAAACTAAGATCTAATGCACATCATTAAATGAAAGGAGACATGGCAGGTTGGAGGGGTAAAAAATACAAGATTCTTTTGATCAGATATCAATTATCCAGAGAAAAAGGATTTCAAATCCAGAGCTGAGCATCTAATTATGAAAAAAAATGTTTGAAAGGTGAAAAATATGAAGAAATCTTTTTTCGTTAAAAAAATAATTCAAGATTCACAAGAATCAATCAAGCCATCTAATTTTACCCGCCTTGTTGGAACTTTATATCAATTTGGTTTTAACAACAGAGGACTGAAGTTCTGAGACAGTAGGCAACCGTTCTGGAGCACAAATGCACAAACCACATGATCACTGTACAGTCACATCCAATAATTCCTTATTGTAATCTATACTTGTAACAAATTACTATTCTGTTTACAATCATCACTCTCTTTTGAGAACAGTCAAGATTCATCAAATAACAGCCCAGTGTGCCTATCTCGAAAAGAACATGAGAAATCGAATAAATCAAAACCAGTTCAATTTGAAAAGAAGCCGAGAAATCTTACTGTTCAGGTTAATGGAGTAATAAATGAAATGGATTATCTATATTAACAGAAAACGAAACTCAGATTACGCAAACAGCAAACAGATTATGAATTAAATAAGACAATGTGAGAAAAGAGACGAACTATTTCAGTATCAGAAATTTGCTGAGTGAATTGGAAAGAAAAATCATAAACCCTAAGCGTTGAAATGTTACCTGGAATCAAGGAGCCCAAGAACCGGTGGATATCAGTGGTGCAGGTCGGAGCAAATTGGGTCTAGGTTTGAACCTATTTGTGAAAGAGGAGGAGAATTTCAGCAGGAACTACAGATTGGTTCTTGGAATGCAACAACTGGTGACGAATGATAATTTCCAGTTGGCCTAGGTTATTAGCACCCCCATTTTTAGTAACGACACCACCAATTTCCTTTTTTTTACCTTACTAACTTGCGAAAGTACAATACTGCCCTTTATCAATTAATTAAAAGCTAATGTATCAAACACTGATTTATACACCGCAGAGTTGCAGCCGAGTTGAACTGAGTTGCCGGCGAGATGCAGTCCAGTCGAACTGAGTTGCTGCATCAGTTTTTTTTTTTTTTTTTCAAAAAATAAATTGAGAAACATCATAAAGATTCGAAAAAAAAACCCCACTGATTTCTGGAAAAGTTGCAAGGTTAGAATAAAGACAAAACGTTGTGTCAAAATATTCGACAGAAATACACAAAAAATCGGCAAAAAATAAAATAAAAAATCGCAAGAAACAACAAATTTAGAATATGGTTCTTCGAATAGAGATCTATATTGTTCTGTAATAATCAATAATTTGTACAAATCATAACAAATGAGATCTTGAGCCTTGTAATATTCCATAACTTGTAAATGTTTTACGAATGTGGGATTAGGTATTGGGGTATGTGACAGTCCTGACTCCTGAGAGAGAAAGTTGTGGAGGGTGGGGAGTGGGGCTGGGGCTGTGGCCTGTGTGAGGTATCAAATTTTCACAAAAAAAAAAAAAAAACCTGTGAAGGTGGCGGCGGCGAAGGAGGCTGGTCGCGACGGGCGGCGCTGCGTGGTCCGGGCACGGTGGTGGGCGTGGTAGATGGGATGTAGGCTGTACAAATATTGAAAAACTGAGAAGACGTGAAGAACGCATTTATTTGCTTAGGGATAAAATTGGTATAATAAATAGGTGTACTAATAATTTTGTAGGTATATTAATCTAATCGGTGTATTTATTAATTATGGGGTGTCAATAACAAATTCCCCAAATTTTCTGTTTGTTCAAAATGGGCCGAATGAAGCCCATGATATGGTGCGAGGCCCATATATATTTGGGCTCACAATTGGGCCAATGGAGTTGAATTTCTGATCATCGGCGGAAGCCCACAATCTGAACAAGAATGAGATTGCAACAGGTGTATAAAAAAAAGGCTTTACTCACACCTGCCTTTTAGTAAATACACCATTTGGATTAATACACCATTCATATGTTGAATACACTCCCTCTAATTTTCTCAAAATACTCTAATTTATATTTCCTTATACACTCCTCTTAATTTTTCACATGTAAAATTTGGGAAAAAAATTCGAATTATGCACATGAATTCAGAAAATTTTCTCGAACTTATTATAAAAATTCGAAAAATATTTCCGAACAGTAGGATCAATATATCACATGTAAACCGATGGAAAAACTTTAGTTTTTCGAAGTTAGTACAATAGTTAGGAAATATTTTTTGAATAACATGAAAAATTTCGAAAAATATTTCCAATCAGAATGATCATTTTTTTACATGTAAAATTTCGGAAAAAAGTTCCGAATTATGTACATGAATTCGATAAATTCTCTCGAATTTACTATAAAAGTTGGAAATTATTTTCCGAACAATGTCATCAATATTTCACATGTAAATCAATGAAATCATATAGTTTTGACATTTTATATGTCTATTTTTTTTAAAAAAATAACAAAAATGTGTAGGTGTGAGTAACCTGAGCCTAAAAAAAGCAAGAAAATATTGTTCTAAGGTTCAGTGAGTGTGATTGAAATCTTTAATTAAAATTTCGTTTCCGCATGTAACTTGTGGATATTTTTCAAGTAGCCCAATTGAAATACACATGCTGGATACAGAAAAAGATGTAATGTAACATGATCAAAATATGTAAAGTGAAGGAGTGTTTTACCCTGGCTAAAAAAATGGATTTTTTTTTTTACGATAAATTACTTTTTAATTTGTAGTCTTGACAATCCCTCAATATGCTAATAAAGAGTTTTATTATATTAATGTTTTATTTTTTTATTGATTTATAATTAATATGTGATATTTATGTGACAGTTTAATATGTAGTTTAACAAAAAAATTGCAATAACTAAAATTTGAACTTGCACCCCTTAAAAATAATATTTATGTTACTTACCAACTAAGTCAATCTATAAACTTTTAAATATCTTCAATATTTTTATTATTGACCATTATCTTTATTGTACTAATCTTTATTAACATTTTATCAAATATCAATTTTTTAAACATCTTTCAAGCCACTAATATAAATTTTTTACTGCTTATGTGTCACATTATCGTGCATTTTTTATTATGCGTCATCTAATTAAGACGCGAGAATTATGCGAAAAGTAAATAATGATTTTAGTTTATAAACATGATGACATGTCACAATATAATTAATTTCTAATTATTTAGGTATTTAAAGTATGTGTAAATGTTATAAAAAGTGTAATGAATATTTATTAATTTGTCTTTTATTTATTTAAATTTACAATATTATTCATTTATCTTTCTTAATTAATTTTTATTTGACTTAATTTAATTTAAGTAAAATATTCAATCTAAATGTATTTTATATTAATTATATTTAATTATTAATTCTTAATCATTAACTTTATTTTATAATTTCTCTTATGTGTATCTTAATATATTTTATATAATAAAATTATTTTGTATTATGATTCATTCACTTTTAATTTTTTTTATTATTACGTATTAATTAATATATTATTTTTTTTTAAAAAATGTTTTATTTTATTCCTTTTAAATTTTTTTAATCGATTTATTTAGTTTTGATTTGCAGGTTTCAACTTCATATTAAAATAGATAAATAATATTAGACATAATAATTTTATTTCAAGGTTCAAGTAAATTTACTAATATACATTTTAAATAATTACTAATTCATGTTTGGTGCATTTATGTATATATTTATATTTTTAATTATTAAATATGTTATTTATTGGGAATGTTGTATTTTTAATTAAAAAACGCTGGCACTAAATTAATTTTTTCAATAAATAAATAAATTCAAAATTCGGGTTAATACATATTAGCTGTCGTGACTCGTGATATTTATTTTGGCAATAACTTGATTTTCTATTTCGTCTATTCCTTAATTTTCAAGATTTCATAATCTGAAGTACGAATTTTCGTCCACCTAATAATTATTATAATTTTGAAAAACTCCCTCTCTTCTATCTGTGCGTGGCATTCATGTACATTCATTAAAAAAAGAAGAATTGAAATGTGACAAACAAAATATCATTCAAAATGAGAAAGAATATGCTACACAAGACATTATTGTAGCTTTAGTTCATGCAACATTTTGTCCATGTTTAGAGTTTTTCAGAATTTGTGTGATTTTCTTTTTAATAAGTGAATCTATACGATCTACAGTCGCTATTTTCGAAAACATGCACCAAACAGAACGGCTCGGATTGCCTATTTCACATGCGTGTTTCATCTGGTGTTTCATGCCTCACATTTGCGCCACGTGTCCATTCCGGTCCACTCCGTTCCGTCACCCGGTCCGAGTGGTTCATGGTTCACCCGTCCCGAATAGGCCATGATTTAAGGTTTATTATTTAGTGTTTAGGGTGTAGATGATTCACTCGGCCCATAAACACGTGGCACAAATTCAAGACATGAAACAACATATGAAACATGTTTGTGAAACAGGAAACAGCGCTGCGAACAGAATACAATCTTCGTGCAACACAAAAGAGATGAACAATTAACACTAAGCACGTTTTGTACTGCATAATAAAACTATAAAAAAATTATTGTACGTTAAAAAAATTTGAGTTTTAAATAGTGGGGATTATTGCCTACATTGTGCCTGTGAAATTTTAAAATTTAATAGACACAACTATTTACTGACCGCACTGTCGAGTGCGACAAAAATAAATACCATAATCTACCTTACTAACTCGTAGTAATGACAAGTAAGGGGTCGATCCACAGAAAATGTAGAATAATTATTATGCTAATTGTATGAATTTATGAAGGCAACACGTAACACAAAAGGGGGGTTTGGATTGAAATTCTATAATTAAAACTTAAAAACAATAAATCTAATTAGGAAATTCAATAAATAAAAAGACATTCCAATTCACAGTTCATTCATCTATCGACTTTAATGTTGTTAACTGACAGCGACGTTTACTCTATTTATCTCTAGGATTAATGTCCCTCAGTAGTCAACAAGCTCCGACTACCAGTTATTATCCCTTAATTATACTCAATTGAAACAAGCTCTCAAACGATTCTTTTTAACTGAACAATATAGATACGATCTAAATTTATTCCAGTCAAAATTATTGAACTCTAGGATAAATGACAAACAAATTCCCGAATACGTAAGCTCGATTCGAAAGAACCCGATTTAAATCACCCTAGCAAAATATTAGTTGCTACCAATTGCCATAAATCTGCAACAATTACGGATTACAAATTTATGAATTAACAGACATACAAAAATTATCTAACCTAGGTGATCAATCCAAATTAAATACTCAAGTATGTTGAAAGTTAAAATAGATAAAATAAATAATCCCAAGATAAATATTGTAAACGTCTCAAATCAACTAACACTCATTAAAATACGAGTTTAGAAATCCCTGTAATTGAAATAAAAATACTAACTAAACATGGTTGTCAGAATTTCTCCTAAGCAGCTGCTGCGTCGCGTCGCGTGCCTCCTCTCTCAAAGTTGGCGTGAATAAATTTTATGTACATTTGTGATTTTCGGAAACAAACAAATTATTTACACAAATAATTTTTTAGACAATTTATATTTTTATAAAAAATTATATTTTTAATTTAGAAATGATCTACAAACAAATTAACAAATTAACGTATAAATTACATTTTTGTAGACAAATTGTTTGTTAGTAATTTAAGGAATGAAAATGTCTATATAAAAAAAAAAAAAGGCAAATCGTGGGTAATCCTAACTATTTAAGGACGAAATATTTTTCGTGGGAAACTTTTTAGACATTAAAAAATTAGGAAAAAAACTTTCCACTATAAAGTCATCAAAAAAATTATAATTAGGTACTTTAGTTCAAATTTCTGCACTTTATACCTGATTGTCTTGAATCTAATTGTAATTTTTCCAAAAAAAATTGTCGACAATTTTCTGTAATTTTCTTGTATAGCGTGAATAGTGAATAGTGAATAGTGATGTGTGACATATATGTGGATTGAATTTGATTAGACTAAACTCTGCAGTTGGGGGGGACAGCCCCACCTGAAGATTAGAGATAATATGCGTGGGCCTTTTTAATGATGACCATTGCCATTGGCCATTGTTTTGTTTGTTAGACAAGTGATTATATATGCTCATTTCCTTGCTCTTTCCTAACTTTATTTCCTATCTTATCATAACCTTATCTAACTACCGTGCGATTGTGACTATCTTCATTTAAGACTTTTGCAAGTAAACATCACATTTACGATATCAAAATTATTTACTTTATTTCACTTAGCTTTATTACGATTACGAACCTTTTGATTATTGGGTTAATCATACGTAATTGATTGCTGATTTTTTAAAAAATCGTACGTTTTTTATTTTATTTTTTTAACAGTTAGACCAATTTCATCACACCCTGACCAAAAAAAAAAAAAAAAGGACCAACTTGATCAGATGATGGTTAATTAAAACGACCCTTAATGAAATAGCTCTTATACTCTTATCATATTCAGATTTTAATTAAAATTATAGATTTATATGGTTAATTCATCTAAGTCTAACAAATAGCGGTAGTTGGTATTCGATTTTGTATTTGTAATATGAATGAATGACACATGAAATAATAAAATATGAAGATTTTAAATTATTTTTTGCAGCGGCCCTTTTAAATTGTTGAACAGTCGATAATGCATGGTATTAAGATTTGTGGACCAGTATTCATTTTGTATTTTGCTTAATTAAATCGTAGATCATGGGCGTTTAGTATGGGTCAGAGAGGTCCAAATAAGTAATTTGGTACACCATGTTTAGATAAAATCTACTCCCTTAATTGTATATTATTTAAAAAAAATATAAATTAAAAATGTCGTGTTTTGGAGGGAAATAGTGGCAATACTAGAAGACAATGATTGGGAAATGGTAGCCAATAGAAAAAACATGGTCACGATTACGAACGAACCTACCAAATAACACTGACACCACCACTATGAGTCACTTTGAAATTTGCCATCCGGTTGATAATTTAGGGTGTGTTTTGAAATATTTAAAATAGTTTTCAGAAGTATTTATTTTTAAAGTTCTTTTTCACAGTTTTTGAAAATAAGTGCTTCTGAAAATTATTTTAAGTGTTTCAAAACACACACTTAGTGGCCTATCAATGGGAATTGTTTGGTCATTGGTGTGTAAGTAATTGTATGTATATATTAGAGATAGAAGGTGAGAGTGAAATATAGTGGTACGGGTTGATCCTCTCACTTGATTTTTTTCTATGCTAGCATTGTTCAATAGTTTTTTAGTATATTATACCACATGCTTAACGTATTGTACAATATGTTAAAATATTATTCGGCAAGCATGTAGTACAATATGTTAAAGCATTGTTGAACAATGTTTATGTGGTACAACATGTTAAAACACTATTGAACAGTGTTCTACAGTGTAGCATAGAAATAACCGTCTCACTTGAACAATAAGTTAACCTATTGTAGTTGTTTGAGTGGTATGAAAATCAACTATTTAAATTGAGAAAAAAAGTTTTTTTATCTTATAATTTATTTACTGTTTATATTTTGTCCCAAAAAAATTAAGTATTTCACTGTTTAATTTTGGTGTCATAATTAAATTAATTGTTTGATTTTGGTTCATTTTTTGCCGAAAAATCGTAAACAGCATCTTTTTCGGTCACACACAAGTCAGATCCCGATAAAATTTAGTTATTTTTAAATTCGTAAGATTTTAAATTTTAATTTAATTTATTGAGTTATTTACACATGTGTAATTTAATTGAATAAAAATCTAAAAAATAAAAGATAGTTAGCTTCCACGCAAGCGAGAGGATTAGAAACCCCCCAAAATTTACCTGCACGTAATTTGTGTGTAATCGAAACGACCTTTTCCCCAATTTTTTTTTATGAAAATCGGATCAAAATCGAATAATCAATTTAATTATAAGATCAAAATTGAACGGTTAAATTTCTTGGGACTGAAAATGGACAGTAGATAAATTATTAGAATAAAAAAAAACTTTTCTCCTCATTTAAATTAGAGTTTTTTAAATTGAGAATAATAAATAACTTCAAGATTATCTTATATAAATTTTAAATAAACGATTAAATTTAAGTTGTATTACTATTATTTAGAATGGAAAATATACTTTATTTTTTTAAATTTTAAGTTTAATTTAAAAGAAGTACAAGACATGATATTTTTACTTGCAAGAGCAGTAATACACGAGTTGGATTGACTAGTATGCAATAATTTATCTTCATTATTCATGTTCTACTTATCTAAAGTGAGTGAATCATTTTGATATAGTAACTTCGTTTTCTAGATATTTAATTTGACGCAAAAACTTGTATGCAATATTGCATACAAACTATATGTGCAATTACAAGTTCATTGGATTTTTTTTTTCGCAGGCCTGGAACGCGCGGGTTGGGCAGGGCTTCTTCTCCCTCGCGTCGCGCAGCCGCCAGATTTCTTCAGTTTGATTTTCACAATGCTGCTTTTTCAGGTTCTTCCTTCTCCTCTCTTCTCATGTTCTTCTTTTTCTTTTTTCACTTCCATATTCTTCTCAATTTCACAATCTGTAATTTTAGACTGATAATTTTTTTCACGTTTGTACTGATTTTGTTCATGTAGTAACACTCTTTTGCTCATAGGGTAACACTCTTTTGTTCATGTAGTAACACATCAAGTTATTATGTAAACCTGAACCCACTGCCCGCGCCCTGCCCACCCTGCCCGCGCCCGACCCGCCTTGACCCGCGAAATTTAGGCAACTTTTGCCTTATTTATGTTGTATTGCACATAACACTAGTGTGCAATATTTCACACAAGACTTTCTCTTAATTTGAATATCAAATTAACGTTTATATAAATATGGAATGAGAATGAGATCACTTATTTCATAATTGGTGTTCTACTTTGTATTCAATAATATAGATGAATGACACGTGTAAAAATAAAAAAATATTTAACTGACCATCATATTTTGGGTTCAAGTGTTAAAAATTCAGTAGAATAAAACACTAATGCAATACGAAAAGTGAAACAGGAGAATCAAATCGAATTATAATTGGTTCGATTGGACCAAAGCAACTTTGAAGTGACGAAAATGGAAAGTTAAATTAAAGGCTTTTTAAATTAAATTTCGTTTTCTCTGAGGTAGGGTTTTTGGGACTTAGCTATTAATAGGTTTTATTGCAATGCGAGTTTTTTTTTTTGAATTTCCATCGCACTTTCTGTCAAAGTTGAAAAAGAAACATGAAGTGTACAGTATTTGTAAGTACCATTTTGTCTAATTGTTTTTTAGTATTTTCATAACCTCCAATAATAATACATATATAATTTACACATATTTGTCTGAGTGAGATTTTTTTTTCTGACACGTAAACTCATTTGTATAAAGTGATTATTCACTCTTTCAAGTATTTATATATAGCAAAATAAGATTATATTTTTTTTAAACTATAGACAATTTTTGTGGAATTCAGAATAGTAACATGAGTTTTTATAGAACCCCCAAGTACCCAACTTTAAATAACGCAGAGATTAATTATATTAAATAGAGTTTTATAAGAAATCCAAAATTTATATATGCATCCAAATTTTGCAGTTCAAATTAAATTTACAATAATACAACATCGTTGTCGATAAAAATAAGACAACTCTGATGAACATGAAATCACTTGCATCATAAACACATGTTAGAATAGTTCCAAGAGTCCCTACTTAGATCCAGCTCTAATTGTAAAAGTAGGAAATAAATCATTCTTCCAAATTTCATATCAAAACTCAATGTTTAAGGTTTTTTTTTTTTTTTTTAATCAGGAAAAAAAGAGATTCATTATAAAAAATTGAAGAATAAGAGGTGCTCCAACTCGTATAAATCAAAGTTTCAAACACAAGATAAAAATACAAATACCCTGCTACGGAACATTAACGACTCTATATCTATGCTCCTAATTTAGGATCTTTCAACCAATTTCCAAAACAATAATTCCTATCTAAGATGTTCTTTCAACCACGATCATACCTTGACTTTAATTTCTTGTACAACTTTGGGGATGTTTGGAATTATTTTATTGAAAATTCGATCATTTCTTGTCTTTCAAATTGTACAAACGATACACTTCCATAGAGAGACTGATTTTCTCCATTTCAAATCCGAATCAATAGTATAAATAAAAGCATCTCAATTCAAGCTCTTTTATCAATAGTATAAATAAAAGCGTCTCAATTCAAGCTCTTTTTGTTTTCTTAATAAAGTTTGATTTAATATTTTGAGGCACACATGCTTGAGACTGTCTCACGGTAAGACGGATCATAATTTAGTCATTAACGCTTTAACACTTTTAAAAGGATGAATGTTGATTTATGATAGGTCCCCGTCTCGTACATGAAACCGTCTCATACAAGTTTTTGTCTAATATTTTTTGAAACAATTCGTGATCAAAGAAATAATTACTTTTCAAATTAAAATAACGCAATATGGTAAAAAAAAAAATTATAAGAAAGATGTGCAACACTTTTTATTGTTATGATTGAAAAAAGAAATCGTCGGGTCTTGAATTGAGATAAAAAAAAAAAAACTTAAATTGATAAAAAAAATCTCAATTAAAATATTTATAAAGTAAAACCTTATACTGAGACTGGCACTTATATGAAATTCTTCCTTCACTATTCTTATTTACATTTTTCGTATTTGTTTGGTACTCCCTCCACCGATCTTGTTTACACTATTTCCGTTTTGGGCGTCCCAATTTTATTTACACATTTTCTTAAATGAAAATACTCACTTTATACTTAATCATTTTATCACATAAAATACTAATAAACAACTCTTTCTACCCTCAATATTTTATCACTTTATCACTTTATCACATAAAATACTAATAAATAACTCTTTTTACCCCAACACTTTATCACTTTTTCTTTAAACTTAAACAAGATCGGAGACGGAATACTATTACATTTCAATAAAATTGATGTAAACAAGATCGGTTGGGACGGTGAAGTACTATTATTACTCCTTAAAATTTCAATTTTTATTATTTATTAAAACTTTTTTAGATTTTTTCGACCACAATTATGTTACATTTAGTTGGTAAATCATTTTCTCTCAAATAAAAAAGAAATTAATTTCATAAAAAACTTAATTTTGACATTTAAATAATTAAGAATCAAAGTTCCAAACTCTATTGTATTTATTTTAATATAAGATTTATAAGTTATAAATTAGTATAATTTTAATATTTTTATGAATAAATATTTATTTTTTAATGTAACATACAAAATATAAAAAGAAATATGCATAAATCAATTTTTGTATTGGTTTAGTCCAATTGAAATGATAAAGTGAGACCGGTTTTTTAAGGAAAACAGTTGGTAAACATGATTGAAAAGAAAAGAGAAAAACTAATTTTGACATTTAAACCCTCCGGTTTTAAAAATAAAACAAATTTTTATCATTTCAATAACTAATGATAGATAAAATCACCCTCCTTAAAAATCACTTTATCATTTCAATTACTAATACAAAACTCGCTCGCAAAAATGCGTGTAAAAGTCAACTGTGAAAACTGATTTGGGATGGAGGGAGTATATTTTAATTTTAGTAGCGGCAATATTTTTTTTTTCACAAATCCTAAGTGAATTGATAATAATTACATACATTATCTTAATTAGACGTGGATCTGATTGAAACACATAAATTATGAAGGTGCTCATTATGCATTTCACAAATCGAAAGTTATGTATTTTGGCTAGAGGCGGTCCTGACGATGGGGTAGTCCTTGAAAAAACCGATGTGACCAACTCTTCTAAGAGTAACAAGCACATCTAGCAATGCCTAAGACAACACCCATAGGTACATATTCCCAGGGTCGGCCCTTGGGGGGTGGGGGCGGTGCAGGGTGCCGCCGCACAGACCCCTTTCCGACGAGGGCCCATTTTTTTTTCTTTATATATATGATATTCATGAGTTACCCGTGTGGATTGACCCTTTTAGCCGTAATGCCGATAAATAGATGCAGACGTTTGTGGGCATTTAGCTTTTTTCAGATTAACTCATGGACTATGAAATTTCTCAGTAAATGACCATGTCTGTGTTAGTAAAAGTCCCAACATGATACTATTGGCATATCAATTACGATCTTGTTTTGTATGGTATCAAAAAAAAATAAATAAATATATATATATATATATATATATATATATATTTATATGCGTTATAATTTAAAAAGTCGATGATTGTTTCGCATGTGATGGGTAGCTTAGTTGGTGATAAGTGCATTTAAGAACCATTTGTGGCCTGAGGTCAGGAGTCTCTAGTTTTGCGAATTCTTTTTATATTTTCAATAAAAAATTTCCCCTTATATTTTTATTTCAAATTTTTACAAAATTTTATATTTTCAATAAAAAATTTCCCCTTATATTTTTATTTCAAATCTTTATATTTTATTCAATCCTTTTTTTTCCTTATATTTTCCTTTCTTACTATTTTTTAAATTACATGTTTTTCCTCATATATTTTTTCAATACACGGTCATATATTTTTCAATCTTTTTTTTTTTTTAATATTTTCTTTCTTATTTTTTTAAAATTAAATCTATACCCAATTTTTTTTGTTGAATTTATCAAATTAAATCTATACACAATCTTCATAAAAAATCACGTCGTCCCTTTCTTCTTCTTCTTCACTTCTTTTAATTTTTTCTCTCTTAAAAGTTAAAATTAATCTTATACATAAGGTTGTAATATAGAGGCACGTAAATACGTAATACATGCACAGAATTAAACAGTACACCAACAACAAACATATAATTGCATAATTAATTACAGTAATCTGTACACAGATTCATCTACTATGGTATCCACGTAAAAACCGTTTACCAATTCACACCGATTCACTAGTGTTGAATCCCCGAGATGAATTTGCTAGGAAAATTCTAACTAGAGATTTTATGGAGAAAATATGGAGTCTTGTGTTATGAATTCCCAATGACTCATATATATAGGGGAGACCAAACTTAAATCTTAAGCTATCTTTATTAGGAATATTATTTCCTAATCTTGCAAATCAAATTCCATAGATTTGATTTTTCCTAAATATATTTTCCTACAATAATATTCCATATATTATTTGGGATTCCTATTTAATTAAATCCAATTTAATTAAACAATAATAATTATTAATTCCAAATTAATATATTATTAATTCTCCATAAATTAAATATTAAATCCAATATAATATTTAATCAATCAACTATAATCAGTAAACAACTGTTACTTGTTGTGTGACCCATATGCCCTCATATATCTAGCGCTTAGTCAAACTAATGTCTTAATTGAACCCTAGACAATAAATCAGACATTCTCAATATATGAGGTACGTTGCAAGAAAACGTGCAATTACCTGTAACTGAAACTTGGGCTATTGCGATAACTTCATTTCATTCGCGAATACTTGATTAAATCTTGAACATGATGAAGTGTCTATTCAAATAACTTAATCATATTATCTCTAATCACTAATTGATCACTTATGTCACACTTGGCCACAAAGTCCAAGTTGACGTGCATCGACCGATGACTTAGATCCAATTATGATGAGAAGACGAGTATTCTCTCTAAATCCACATTGAGGAATGAATCATATTCTTGGCTCAACTACCACGCACATGCATTACGTGATGAACCAAATCCAAGCCATATCTACCCATGGAAGGGTGCAAGTGTCGGTCATGGTCAAAGTTCATCATCCCACACATGTCGTGCGTATTGACCTCAAGTCAAAGGAGTATCACATCGCTCCTACTAACCGAGACACCCGTAGACACATATAGTGGAAATACATCAAACGGTTTCTCGGATGGGTATACCAATACCCTCTAAGGTATTTGTGCATCCATCAGGAGATACCTAGTATCTCGTAGTAAGTGAGATCTTACTACACTCTCTAAGAGTATGATGCAGATCGCACACTAATCTCAATTGCATCATCAATATCCCATTCTCGATGATCCTTGATCGGGGCTATTTGAGAACCATGCTTAAGTCATCTGAGGTCTCACATCCTCAATGACAACATTGGTTCATGGGAACACATATAAGAATAAATGCAAACAATCAAACATAATATTCGAATAGGTGTATTGCCATACATTAATATTAAATGGATAATAATATTAAAACCAAAACTGAATATTATCTTAGTATTATGTCCTCACAATAGGATTGTCTCTAAAACACTAACACTAACACATCTCACATAGTGCGTTCATAAGAACATAAGAAAATTGACGAATGACCCTTAAAAAGAATCGTGTCTTTTCTAATAAGGTACTTTTAATTTTAGATTTCTTATTCATAAATTTTATTTGGATCACTTCAAATTTTCAATAATATATTGTTTATTTATTTTTTTTATAATTTTTTGAATTGATTTCTATTTATTATATTATTGATGAGTTTGAAAATATTTATATAGTAATATAAAATGTTTTATTATTATATCTCTTGTTGGGAAATTTATAGTTTTGATGAAAGTTCCAACAACACATGTAATAGGACGGTCGGAATTAATTGGTACCGAATCGATGTTTATATTACTTGCATAGGAGACCGATTGATAATTACCGTGATAGAACAGTGATGTAATAGATAGGTCACATATTGAGGGGGAACTCAATATGTATAGGTCGAATCTGAAGACTCAAAGAACAAGCCGATATCAAGTAAAAGCTTAACGAAGAAAGAACGAAGATCGATTGATCCGATCCAAATGATATCTCAATTTTTAAGTCACGAAGCTCAAACTCAGATACTCGAAGATCGGATGACTTCGGATGATCGGAATTAAAAGACCTACATCACCGGGATAATTATTAGTTGAAGCTAAGTCAACCCAAGCATCGAAGACTTCTATCGTAGACCGATCGATTCCAGACCGATCGGTCAAATCCAACCGTGTGAAATCTGATGTTTCACCTAATCATACGTCTATGATCCGAACAAAGAAGAATGTCAAGCTTAGTTGGATCAAACAAAAGACCAAAAGTAAGTGCGCTATCAATAAGAACAAGACACGATGATCGAATTTTCGCAATTGCGGATTTGATTTTACCTCTCTCAGAACGGCTACAAAGTACAAATTCACGCTTTTCGCACGCCGTTCTTCGTTTAGTCACATCAAGCTCCGCAAGTCTACTAAATATACCGAAGTTCAAATTGCTCTCCAACGGCTCTTTTGATTTCAAGGTCTATATATATGGGATTACACTTTAGAGTGAAACACGGAAATAACAAAAAAAAAAATTTGAACAATCAAGAAGCTCAAGCTAATTTGATTTCCGCACAAGAACACGATCAAGAAGAATATTTTTATTAAGTGTTCATCCCATAAGTTCTTAGCATAGAAATCTTTTTCATCTAATTGATTAGGCTACTTATACGCAAGAAAAGATTTCATAGTTGGAACCTCAACAATCTTACCCAAACCCCCAAGTTAGGTTAAGTTGTTTAGCAAGATTTCAGACTAGGGTTTCTAGTTCTGATTTCTGGGATCGGTTGAGTGTGAACTCTTTAAACATCTAGTCGGATTGTCTCGTGGTTGGACTTACACATAAAACAAAGTCCGCTTGGTTAAGTCGGTGCCCTTTTGATAGGGGAAGAGTGGACGAGGGATTTGGTTTGTCCGAACCATTATAAATCTTGTGTGCCACATCTTTGCTTTGATTAACCTGTTCACATAATCGCGACACAACCTTTAAAGCGCATACATATTCCAAGTTGAGATCGGTAGCACCAAGCTTCGATCCGATCATACTCTTGACACTTGATCAACTTATTAAAAGATTAACCTTGAATCTCGATTTATCAAAACCGGTTTTTCACACGGTAAAAACTTAAGCTTCCCACACATCGGGCTTAAACCGATAGTTACCAACCGACCGCTTCAGCGATCGAAGAAGTTGGTTATCACCTAAAATCGATTCACTCAGACTGATCAAAGCTAAACCGCCTCACACCTCGATCTGACGAAAAGTTTTTGAAGTCTATTCACCTCCCTCTAGACTTCGCCCTCTAAACCGTTCGGGACCTACAAGTGGTATCGAAATTTATTGGTTCTACTGGATAATCGACTTGCGGTATCATCGATTCTTGAGGAAGAATCTTTGTGGTCAATCGAATCGATCTGAAAAAACTGTTTTTAAAACTCATTCATTTTCCAAAATCACTCAAAGATGGATAACACCTCGGTATGTATCATGATTCCAAGTTCTCAATCGATGAGTATGCGATTGGGCCATATATATGTCCAACCATCTAGGCTCGTCGGTGGGAGAATGATGGAAGTCATCGAAAGAGGACCCATCATCATTTATTACGATAACCCCGCAATCGGAGGAGATACTGAGACTTTGCCGGAAGTCTTGTAATTAAAAAGCCCGGCCTTGATGGATGCGTAAGAGAGGAAATCGATACTCTAGATACTATCGCACTCAAGATATTATCATGAAAACAATGGATAAGGTCACCAAAGAAAAGATTAAGTATCTCAAATCTGCGAAAAGCAATGTGGGATACTCGAAAAAATATCGAGAGGAAATGAACAAATAAAAGCCGAACCGGTGAAGTTCGAGAAACTAAAGATCTTTGCTCAACTAAAACCATCAACGAACTCGATGGAAGAATTACAATGTCCATAAACAAGCTTCGAGAACTTGGTAGAGAGATGTCCGATATAGATATCAACTACAAAATTCTAAGGTCTCTCACCAAGAAGTGGGATATGAAGGTCACGGTGATCAAGGATTGCCAAGACATCTCAAAAATGAAGCCAAGCGGCTTGTTCTTGAGCCTTAAAGCTCACGAGTTCGATTTGATTGAGAGAGGACAAGCGGATGAAGATGAGGTGCCCGTGAAGCCTCAACTTCAAAATCGCTTGCTTTTAAGGCAACCAAGCTAGAACGGGGCCAACGAACCCGTGGGGGGAATATAGTGAGTCGCAGGCCAGACAGATCGCTCGCTACTGTAAAGCTTGAGAAATCAAACGTCCAACTTGGTAAGTATCGAAGATTCTATAAGGACTATCAACATAGCCGGGGCGAGATAGGAGATCGCCAACAGATCTCCGAAAGAACGGATCGATGATCGAAGGATCACAGAGATGAAAGGAAAAGAGATAGTCGACGGAGGAAGGAAAGAGATAACCAATCGGATAGAAGAAGCTCGACTACTATCGAAAAGGGAAATCACCGATAGGTCATACAGACGCGAGTGATTCACCCGAAGGAAAGGAAGTGGATCAAGGGCGTCTTTCAACCGGGAGGGGTTTCAGTCACTATAAATACAGACGCCTGAGACTTGACGCCAAGAGAAAAGGGAAGAAAAAGAGGAATGTAAGAGAGCAACGTTATAAAAGAGAAGAGCCATGGTTAGCGTACGTCGAGAATTGACGATTCTATCTGCCCTCCGAGGACTCTGGATACTCCTCAGAGAAGACTTCACCGACGTGATCTTTGTTGACTTCTATGAAAATGAAGATCGATATTCTCTTGAGCGATGATGAGATCCGTGATGATGGCCAGGGAGGACCAACTGAGGTAACCTCCAAACTCCGCTTCGTTCGCTTCTACACCGCTATCATTAGCACATTTTCTTTGGGAGATCGACAAGCAACTCTACTCGAAAGCAATTGCTTGAGGATCTCTCCAATGATGAGACACTTATGCTATAGTGGAAATTTGAAAATGATAAGTCGAGGACCGTAAATAATCGACTTTGCTAAAGAAAATGATCTATATAAAGCCTCCGAACTTAGATCGGTGAAACCGCCGGAGAAGGCAACCGAGGAATTTAAAATTCTCGAAGTTAAAGCTTCGATCGGAGAAGCAGATCAAAGATCACCGGCAATTAACAAACAAAGAAGTCGATGACTTCAAAATCCTACAAGCAAAATTCGATGATTTGCTCCAAAAGCATGAAAGTCTAAAATCATCGAGGATAATCTGCGTAAGAAAATGGAGGTTTTTTCAAAATCATCTAAAACCGATTCAAGACATGAACGCCTATTTTGAACAACGATTAATAAGAAGCGGACTTGGCTATGATAACCCTTCCACATCCTCAAAAGCCCCGGCTGATTCATCTCAAAAAAGGTGTATTCAGACGAGTTTCTGACAAAGATACATCAAAAGCCAAATATGTATCTAATAAGGGAAAATGACCATTTGAGGGTAAAAGGTGCCTCAACCGTATGAAACAGTAAATGGACCTCAATCGGTAAAGCATCACCGAGAAATCAATGAAGAACCAGTTCTTCGAAGAAATCTCAACCTAATCAACAGATCGAGAATCGTAAAAGACAACCCGTAAAAGGGAAGTACAACTGAGACCCAATCAAGGTCAGCTGCCTAAGAAGCATGCTTCAGGTAAACTGCAAAAACCACCTATGCCTAAAAGATATGAATCTTTTAATGGTAGCAATCGTACCTACCCCTATAATCGAAATCTAGGGTCACGCTTTTTTGAACCACACCGGATAAGAAGAAGACAAAACAGTAAAAGGAAAATCCCAAATCTTCTAATTCATCCAAGGTTCACACTAATAATCATACAAAACAGAAAGCATATAAAGAGACGATGATTATGTTGATGTGTATGGGAGACAAATCAAAGCCTTTCGATCTAACCCCATCACAATAGAAGTGCTTTCTGTTTGTATGGATTCCCTAAAACTAATCCTAACCCTCGGGACCCAATCCAAAAAGGGGTACCTAAAAGCCCGATCCGATTGCGCAGTTCGCGTGGGTCCGCCAACAAAAGAGGTGTGCAAGCAACTATCCGGGTACATCGATAGTGGATGCTCAAGGCACATGATCGAAGCAAACATCTCCTCACTCTTACATAGTAACGTAGAAGGCCGCGTGTACTCTTCGGTGATGATAACTTTGGCTATACCAAAGGGTTCTAACCTTAGAGAATGACGATGTACAAGTAATCGGAGTCTCGGATGTCGAAGGTCTAAAGCACAACCTATTATCGGTTTCACACCGCGATGATCGGATTCGGGTGTTGAGTTCTCGATCGATCAATGCACTATCAAGAATCGAGCCACTCAACAGATTTTTGCTAACTCGGTTCAAGGAAAGGGACGATCTACGGTGATTGGAACAGTTGCCCAAGAAATGCATGCCTAATTGTCAAGAGTTCCAAAAGTAGCAAGTTGGCTCGACACAAAAGAATGAGCCATCCGAACTTTAAAACTCTTAACAAAATAAGCAAGGATGTCTCTAGTAGAAGGACTTAGAATGAAGTATTTTCAAAGGATCGGACATGTCTTGCATGTCGAAAAGGAAAACAGTCAAAGCTTCATTCAAGGGAATTCCAGGCCAAGCATCCGCCAGAAATCTAATCGCAGTTGCTTCATATGGATCTATTCGGACCGATTACACAGTCGATCTCAACGACGACGAAATATACTCTAGTAATCGTGGATGATTATTCCAAGTTTACAGGTTATATTCTTACACAAGAAGAATGAGAGGCGACTATGAAGATACCCGATTTGCTAAAAACGATTACAAAATGAGAAGGGTGTCGGTGTAGTAAAAATCGATCGAGATAAAGGTACATAATTTCGAACTCTTTTATTCTTGATTTTTTTGCTCTAAGTTTGGTATACAACATGAAACATCATTGCGAGGACGCTTTAACAAAATGGAGTATTTGAGCGGAGAACAGAACTCTCTCAAAGAAGTTCGCTTTCGCACAATGTTATTTAACATGCGATACAAAAGCCGTTTCAGGCGAAGCAATCAACACCGCATGCCATACTCGTAGCAGATGTCTTGACTAAGGCTCACTACAAAACACCCTATGAACCTGTGGAAGGACGAAAAACCTCGTGTCTCTTACTTCCGTGTTTTTGGGGTGTAAGTGTTTCATACACAACAATGGGAAGAGTCGGTTGAAGACTTTTGAGGCCAAGTCGATGAGGGTATATTTCTAGGATATTCCTCATCTAGCAAGGCTTTCGTGGTCTAAATGCATTTAACCCTACTTGTGGAAGAAAAACACCCCATGTAGTCTTTGATGAAGCATCTTCCGATCAAGAGAAGTCTCGCCACGTAACAAGATGTACCGATCAACAAGAACTCGATGTTCGAAAATGGATCACTAACGATCAAGGGAAAAGAATCTAAATCAGAAACGATATACATTCCGGATCTAGTCGATTCACCGGATCATTCAGATCCTAAGGTATAAAAACCGCCGATGAAGAAGTTCGTCATGGTGAGATAAGATCAACCGAAACCATCCGGTTTGGGGAACATCCGGTTCCACGAATAGACATCGACACATGATGAGTCCAACATCACCGAGACTTGTTCTTATCAAGTGGATCATAACTCGCACCACTCCCAATCGCTAGTAATGAAATTTTATCGTAAACGGACGATGTTCTCCAAAAACGCAAATCGAATAGAAGGACACGGATAACCCGGTCATCCAACCGATCGATAATCGGAGACCCATCGATAAAAGTTAAAACTAGATATCGTTGGTGAAAGTGCCATGTATTCTTTATCCGTCTATGAAGGAACCAACAACAATAGAGAAGCTCTACAAGACGCAAGTTGGATTCTAGCCATGCAGAAGAGTCGAAAGTTCGAACGTAAATCAAGTTTGGGAACCGGTAGACGCACAAGTCATCAAGGCGTTATTGGCACGAAGTGGGTATTCAAGAACAAGAGAGATGAGAAAACGTCATCACCAGAAATAAGGCAAGACTTGTTGCTAAGGGGTATTCACAATCAGAAGGAATTGATTATGATGAGACCTTTGCACCAGTCGCTCGCCTAGAAGCCATTCGGCTGTTTCTGGCATATGCTTCCCACAGAGGGTTCACTGTGTATCAGATGGACGTAAAGAGTGCTTTCTTAAACGGGGTACTAGCAGAGGAAGTTTATGTCGAACAACCTCCAGGCTTTGAAAAGGGCAACCAAGTGTACCGTTTAAGAAAAGCTCTCTATGGCTCGAAACAAGCTCCTCGAGCCTCAGATGATACACTCTCTCAGTTCTTGATCAATAGTGGGTTCACTAAAGGAACAGTGGACAGAACCTTATTCAGAATAGAAGATGGAAAAGATATTCTGATGGTTCAGATCTACGTGGACGACATCATCTTCGGATCTCCTAACAAGAGTCTATGTGAAAGATTCAGCAAACTGATGCAAGGGAAATTCGAGATGTCCATGATGGGTCAGATGAATTACTTTCTGGGTCTTCAAGTGAAGCAAAGTGCAGAAGGAATATTCATCTGCCAAGCAAAGTACACTAGGAATTTATTGGCTAAGTTTGGAGTTCAAAATTGTAAGGAAGCCAAAATTCCTATGATGACTGGATTCAAGATGGATCCAGATGAGGATGGTCAGAAAACAAATCAGAAGGAATATAGGGCTCTCATTGGATCTCTACTATACCGACCGCCAAATAGAGACGATATAACCTTCGCTTGATGGGTGTATGTGCGATTTCATGCAAATCCAATGATAAGCCACCTACAAAGCGACTAAGCGGATTCTTAAGTATCTGAAGGGGACGGTAAATCTTGGTTTATTTTACCCATCGATGATAATCAAGAGCTTAGTGGGTATTCGATTCGATTATGGAGGTTGCAAGATTGATGGAAAATCCACCTCGAGAACATGTCGGTTCTTAGAAAAAAACCGATCTCGTGGTTTTCAAAAAAGTTAGAGACATCGATTCACGACATCTACTATCAAGCGAGAATATATGGTCGCAGGAAGTTGTTGTTCCCAATCGCTCTGGCTTAGTCGGAACGGTGAGGATTATAACATTGAAGCTAACAATGTACCTATTTTTACGTGATAAATAATAGTCTTATTGCAAATCTTTCGAGAATCCCGTTCTACACACAAGATGCAAGCATGTGGATGTCGACACCATTTTATAAGAGATCATGTTGAAAAGAAGAATATCGAATGGAAAAGATTCATATTGATATCTAAAAGTCGATATTCTAACCAAGCCACTACCGAGATCGATTCGAGAGAATTATGAACGAGCTAGGACTTCTGGATCTTGGAGAAAATGCACCTAAAATGTTTGACGGAATGATTTCCATAACCAGCTGGTTAAGAGACTAACCAGGTTGAAAGAAATCAGTTGAGTTTGGTATTTCAATCGATCGTAAGATCATCAAGGAATCGATGAGAAATCGATCAGATCTAGAGGATTATCAGGATTAAAGGAACTGATCAGTTAAGGTTTATCAGATTAAAGGAAACGCTCATTTTAAAAGGAATATCTGATTAAATCAGTTGGGTTATTTTACATCTTTATGAGTCGATTAAGCTGATATTCAAACAAGCAAGATTTACAAGTGATATTCACAAGATTAAAGCTTAAAATCGCATAAAGATACAGGAATTTTACACAACAATGGAATAATAGAACTTTTCATTGATAAAGACCCGAAGGTCAGGTTACATTACAAGATACAAGTACAAAGGACCCGGAGGTCAATACATAAGTGATAACCCAAAACCCTAAACCTATAACCCTAAACCCTCATCCTAACCCAAGTGGAGCAGGGAGAGAGAGAGATTTTAAATCTGATGCTCTCATTTTCCCCCACTTAACAAGGGTGAGAGAGGCTTTAAAGAAAAGAATATATCAAGGCGCTCGCAGAGGCTGAAGATCAAGAAAAATGGAGCGACAGCGCCCTAAGAAAGAGTCAGTGGGCTCTCCAGCTGTTAAATGGTGAGGTGATATACGAAGATCAGTTGTTGACTCACGTTCATTTTCAGACTAAGTCTGTTGATGGTAGTTACGTCATAACGATAGACACACAAGGTGCATACGGTTAGGAGAAGTGTCTTCTCAGTTGCAACAGCAGGCCCGCCTCTATGGTGGTAGAGAAGCTTTGCAACAATCGTATGTGAAATCTTTGACGATAACGAAAACAACAATAAGGGACGCAAAGGGTTGATTTGAGAAGCTGAAATCATTGAAAAAGGGGTAAAGATATTTCTTAGGAATTTTAACCTGGAAATAAGGGTTCACCGGGATACATGATTTTACAAAGAAAATAAGTATGGTGAATGGGTTATGTTGTGTAAAAACAATTGGTCCAATTTATAGAGGCAAGCAAGGGTGCAAATGCAAATTCAAGTTTTCAAAACCTTTAGAGAAATCGCACCAAAAAAGGACAGCCGCGGTAGGAATCACGCGACCGATAATTGGATAAATTTACGGTGGATTGACATATCGAAAGATTCGCACGATAATTACGATGTCAAATCGCGCCAACTTAGGGAATAGAGACTACTATTCAGACTAAGTTTTGGCGGTAACACTTATTCAAGAATTGACTTGATCCGAGAAGAATCAGATTAGGTCAATCAAAATCGATACATTCGGGTTCGATCGGATGAGGAAGATCGGTGAGCTTAAACCACAAAAATCGGATGCATCGGTCTATGGGAAAAAGCGAAATATCGGTTGAAGGGAACTTCAATCGATAAAAGGAGGATCGGCGGAAATCGACGATTCAAGGAAGATCGGTTGAGCTCAAAACCTCAACAAATCGATCAAGTGAAGAAGATCGAGTTAAAAGGATCGGTTGGGAAATTTTAAGGCTTAGGCGAGAATACTAAGATCAACAAGTGAAATCAACATGGACAAGTAGTATTGATCGATTACAATATCACCAACCGAATCACGCTTTTTTTTCTCTTGTTCTTTGCTTATTTATCGGATCTTATCGGATATTATTTGCCTTTTATCGTACCCATTATCCGTGTGGCGTATTCTCTGCAAATCATTTAACGCGGACGTGGGGTACATGTATTAAGCGCTATTAAACGTGCTTTTTAAATCCAAAAAGTTTTTTAAAGACGTGCCTTTCGACCCTACGATCAAAAACCGCTTAATCTGGAGCGTTTAATCTTTTCAAACGGTTGATCTTCAAAATCGTGTCTTCTTCTTCCCTCCTCGTCTTTATAAAGTTCATAAAAAAGCACCCGAGTTTTCCATTTCACAAACTTGCGATCTATTCTCGAAAACTCAGATTACTTCTCTCAGATTCAAAGTGTTTTTCCTAAGTTTCAAAATCATCTTTTGAAAAAAATAACGGTAATATATGTTTATTTGATGCATCTTTGTAAATCCATTGATCTTAAATGTTTTTCTTGTGTTATGCTTTATTGCTTCTTAGTTTCACTTTTGTGTGATATTCTTTGTATTAATGCACAACTCTCTAACCGAATCTATCTTATCGTAGATTGTGAATGATCACTCACGGTATGGGCAAAATTATATTGCAACTATGCGGAATCGCAAAAAGGATCGTGGATGATAAGTTCGTGACGATTCAATATCACTCAGATCCGGAATCCATGGAGGTCGAGCAAATTCTTCAAAAGCAGGCCTTGAGAAATTTTATACGCTTTCAACGCAATCCAAGTGATGCAAGATGAAGCACTAGAATTCCTAAGGAATTTAAGGGTAGATCTGGATGCTCAGAGAAGAACTACTTTCGGCGATCACAAAGCGAAGAAATCGACCGACGAATGCGGACATAACCTCCGTCTTTCACCTTTTCCCAAAAGGACGGATCTCGCCCCGCCCATTACTGAGGAGACCGAAGACGAAAGCCGATCGAAAAGAGCTCTTGAGAGGCCGACAAACATCATACTTCAGGTTTTGTCGTGCCAATGCTCAAGAGAAAATACCGATTGTTGTTTGACATATTGTCAAAAACAATAATGGGTATCAGATTCAGCCCGGATGCTATTACATCGATAAACTGCAAGATGGTCGCAATAATTGATGAAGCGAAGAACATCAATTGACACGGGTTCTGAAGGCCATTACGCTCGGGAACATGACAAATTTGGAGTAGATGAGTGGAGGCAGGTATGTCCGGCGAAGAAGATCGGCAATCTCAACAAGGTTGCGAGTTATCCTCCAAGATAAATTGCCAAAGGCCAAATGGGGAACAGAATGGACCAAGTCCTATAAAGGCTTTCTCACGATCACTTGTTCATTTTTGGGCCACCAGACGATGATACGCCATTTAATTTCTCCAAAGTCCAAGAAAGGAAAAGGCAAGAAGGCAACTTCTTTTCCTCGCTGTGACAAGTGGGCTTAATCACCAAACCGGGAAAGGACCCCTTATGCCCACCAGATGCCCCCAAGAAGAAGAAAAGAAAACTGTAAAGGCCCAGGAGAAGAGGCCGGGCGCTAAGCAAGCTCCTATGACTATGTTAGAAGACATGAAGTCGGGATGAAGAAGGAGCGCCGTACCTGCCAGACCACAAAATCGTGAAGCATCGCATGCGCAGGGCCGCTTAGCCGAGCTCGAGATCATCACTGGGGATGCTCTATCAATCTCTCTTCTCCTCAAGCTCCAAATCGCCTTCACCGCCGTAATAACTACGAAAGCATGTCTTCCTATCCTTCCACTCCCGCTTAACTCAAATCGCACGCTTCAGCGAACTGTAAAAGCTTACCCGTTGCGGAAAACAAGCACCGCTCCACAAGAGAACCTCTGCAGTCGAACCGTCAAACCCAACTTCCGCCAACTCAAATAAACAGAACCTTCTATACCTCATCAAATTGAATCTGGACCGAGCAATCCTCGAGTCCGGATCAACAAAGATCATAACACGAAATTGATCGCTAACGCGAATCGAAAGAGATTGATGAGTGCAGACTCGAATGCCTAACCATTCATAAGAGAGAATTTTTGGAGATCCTCACCGAGAGATCTTCGATTAAAAAGCTTCTCGCACTTCATAATAATTATAGAACAGATGGGCGGTGCGGATGAGTTTGGTGACTTCGATTTCCGACATGAGGAAATCGCAAAAGTGGGATCACCAACTGAGCCGATAAATCGCTAAATCTGGTTAAAAGCTCGATCCACGGTTAGGTTGCGGGAACAGAACAGACGACTGAGATACCGACAAAGCTCCCGGGCAGATGCCACCATGAAGGATGCAGGAGTCAGCCGATGATAGTGGAACTGTGTCGCAGTTCATGACCAACCATCGGAGGCACAAAACAATCGGGCAGATCAAGTGACAACTAATGTTCCAACATCACACGTCACTATCGATCAACTTCGAGGAGATCGATCTTGTCTCAAAGATCTCTCGAGAGAAGAAGTTGAGGGACCGATAATGATCAAAGGCTTAATTGCCATCAACGAAATAAAATATCAAAGGGAAACAACCATTTCCTACATTGAGGCAATCAAAGATCGATTCTCCCAAATCAGGTCTCATTTGCACCCGAAACCGATAAAGACCGTTGATGCCAAATCGACTCAAGTGGATAAACAACAAGTTTCTTTTTCGATGCTCACCGACAAGCTTAGAATCGTGAAGAGAAACTTGACAAGCCGATCACAACACTCTCATCGCTATGGAATCTGCCAAGACGCGAGCCGATATCAACGATTCAAAATCTAATTGCTCAAACTCAAGGCATATCTCATTAACTCAACAAGGCGTTTATCGCGATAACTTTTGTTTCTCCGACCTCCCACTCACTACTCTTTTGATCACACCAAAAAGGGGAAGGACAGATGAGAAACCAATCAAAGCGAGGACATCACAAACTCGGAGAAGAACATCAAATGATATGACATGCACAAAAATACGGGTGAAAAAGATGTCCAAAGAGCAGATAGCGAAGAAGCCCGAAAATGCTAAAGAAGAAAGAAGGGCGTAAAAAATGACAGAGGAAGTAAAATCAAGAAGAAATTCAATTTGAGAATGAAGAAAGGAAGAAATTTGGAAAATCCGCATCGTAACCTAAAGCCGCCAAATAAAGAGTTGATGAGATCATCATCAAAAATACGCGCAAGATGCTAAGAAATTTGAGGAATGGAACAAGATCGAAGTGAATGGCTTCGGATGCCTTTGTTCTTAATCTTGTCCCACAAGAAGAATCTCCGATGAAGAATTCCTCAATGGTTAGAGAATAAATACCCGGATTTTCCTCAAGTATCCGGAGAATGAGGCCAAGTCGATCAATGTAAAAATAACTCGCCAAGAGTATGATCATCCGTGTACTCGAAGAAGGCGGATGGCTCATTCGGACAGACCGGCATTTCAAAGATTCTACTTTGACATCCCGCCGTAACCTTAAATAATCGATCCAAAGAACCGATGATGTCAAATGGAAACTTTATCGATTTTCAACGTTTCTCAAGATCAAAGAGAGATGCCGAATGATACAAACCCAAAGAGTGAAGAATCAAGACTTTCGGGATCACCGCGCTTATTTTCAAACTTTTCCGATGTAACATGTAATCATCATTCTTTAATGAGAAAAGTTTATTTTTTTTACGATCCTAAGACAAAGTCTCATTGTCTTCGATTACATGCTCTTAATCGCTTCTATTTCTTATCAATTTTTTGGTTTCTCTAAGTGTTTTGGTTTTCATCAAAAGGGGAAATTGTTGGGAAATTTATAGTTTTGATGAAAGTTCCAACAACACATGTAATAGGACAGACCGGACACATTAGTGATCGATGTTTATATTACCCGCATAGAGACCAAGTTGATAATTACTGTATAGAACAATCGATGTAATAGATAGGTCACATATTGAGGGGGAACTCAATATGTATAGGTCGATCTCAAGACTCAAAGAAAAGTCGATATCCGAAGCAGCCGTAACGCCAGAAAAGAATGAAGATCGATTGATCTCGATCCAATGAGATATCAAACCAAGTCATGAAGCTCAAACTCAGATACTCAAGATCGATGACTTCCGGATGATCGCATTAAGACCTACATCACCGGGTTGCGCTAGTTGAAGCTAAGTCAACCCAAGATCGAAGACTCTATCAGTAGATCGATTCGGCCAGATCGATCGTCACCACCAGTGAAATCGATGTTTCACCTAAGCATACGCCTATGATCCGAACAAGAAGAATGTCAAGCTTAGTTGGAAGAATAAAGACCGAAAAAAAGTAAGTCTCGCTTATCCAATAAGAACAAGACACGATGATCGAGCCGCCAAGAATTGCGAGATTTGATTTTACCTCAGAAGAACGGCCACAAAGTACAAATTCACGCTTTTCGCCACGCCGGTTCGTTTAGTCACATCAAGCACGCAAGTCTACCAAATATAGCACAAGTTCAAATTGCTCTCCAACGGCTCTTTGATTTCAAGGTCTATATATATGGGATTACACTTTAGAGTGAAACTTTTAAATAATAAAACGAAAAACGCCGAACAATCAAGAAGCTCAAGCTAATTTTGATTTCGCACAACAAGAACACGATCAAGAAGAATATTTTTATTAAGTGTTCATCCCATAAGTTCTTAGCATAGAAATCTTTTCATCTAGTGATTAGGCTACTTATACGCAAGAAAAGATTTCATAGTTGAACCTCAACAATCTTACCCAAACCCCCAAGTTAGGTTAAGTTGTTTAGCAAATTCGGACTAGGGTTTCTAGTTTCGATTTCGGGGATCGGTTGAGTGTGAACTCTTTAAACATCTAGTCGATTGTCTTTGTGTTGGACTTACACAAAAAAACAAAGTCCAGTTGGTTAAGTCGGTGCCCCTTTTGATAGGGAAGAGTGGACGAGGGACTGGTTTGTCCGAACCACTATAAATCTTGTGTGCCACATCGCTTTGATTAATCGTTCACATAATCGCACACAACCTTTTAAAGCGCATACATATTCCAAGTTGAGATCACTAGCACCAAGCTTCGATCGATCATATTTTGACACTTCACCAACCGATTAAAAGATTAACCTTGAATCGATTTATCAAAACCGGTTTTTCACACGGGTAAAAACTTAAGTTTTCCGCAGACACATCGCTTAAACCGATAATATCGAATCGATCCGCTTCAGCGATCAAGAAGTTGGTTATCAACCTAAATCGATTCACTCGCACTCGATCGCTAATCGCCCACACCGATTCAAGACGAAAAAAGTTTTTCGTAAGTCTATTCACCCATCCTCTCTAGACTTACCACTAAAGAGATTCGGGACCTACATCTCTTATTTTATTTTTATAACTATAACATTTTCTTTGTACTAATGATTATATATTTTTTATAAAAAAAATAAAATGTAGGGTCCAATTTTTTTTTTTGCACCGGGCCCCTAAAATTATAGGACCGACTCTGCATATTCCCATCATATAGAATCATTTGCAGGATGATGTAATCAAACAAGCTACATAAAATCAAAGGAATCATCACCTTAATCAACACATATATGTTTAAAGAGTAACACATGAAGGCACAACTAAAACTCTTCAAAGAAAATAACTAATACTATTCGGTGATATAACTAATACCTTTTAATAAAACAAGTAATACTAAAATAGTGTTGGGGAATAGGGTGCCCGGATCTATTCGAGGTGCAATTAAATACATATTTAAATTATTTTAATTATTACTAGCATGAATTAATCCTATATTAATTCAAATAACAATTAAAAGCCAACAACATCATGCATACAATTAATTCACGTAAATCCTAAACATGCGGAATCTAGGAGTTACGCGAAACATACCTCTTGAAGTGACAACCGTTGAGTAGATGGATCAACCCAAAAACCTTCTCAAATATGTCCCACGTCCTTGCTCGTAATCCGGTGGAAGGATTCTCAAGAACAATTTTAACAAAGGAGAAAACAAAAAATATATTGCACCACCTTTGTGGATTTCTAATTTTTCTAAGACTGGAATTGTGTTGGGGATGAAAAATTCATCCCCTATTCATAAGAAGCATATGGGCCAAAATTTGTGCCCTAAAAGGGATATGAGAATTTTCTTTGTATCTTCCCAAGATACAATCTTGAATATATCTCATATATTCCCATATAAATCACAAAATATCTTTTCCTCCCTTTCTTACAAGATTTTAAAAAAATACAAGGAAGAAAGAAACAAGATTTGATTTCTTGAATTTATGGGATAATCTTGTATTCCAAGAATACTTATATTTTTCCATAAAATCTTTTCAAGAAAATCAAGAAAATCTTTCATCTTCTTTTTCCTCAAATTTTCGAAAAAATAAGGAATAATTAGGCAATAATATTTTCTTCTCCTTTTCATTAATTGGACTTATATTGGGCTATTTGAGGGGCCTTTAGGAGAATTAAGATTGGACCTCCAATGGGCTCTATGTTGGGGTTATACTGAAAAGTATGCTTTTACTTTGTATAACCAAACTGAATTTCTGTCTTATTTGCTGAAATAAATTATTTATCAGTGATGCTTTAAATATGATTGAATGATACATATATTTACTGCATATCTGTTCAATAAATAAGTATGTGTTACATTGTAGTTAATTTGGTGATACCAGATCACAAAATATCAAATTAACAGTTCCTCGTAACAAAAATACAGAATTCACAACCCAGATGGAAATGAACAATCTATCGTGAAAGGTTGAAGTGTAAGGCTCAGATTGACTTGTCTTGACCAAGAGATTGTACTATTACATTATGATGCGCTGAATAGGACCTACAAGAGGATAAATTCTACAATACTGAATATATAAGAATTAGACCTCAGTAGTTCATTATTTCTTAATCCCCGTCCCTTAAATAGGATCCTGTGAAATTAATAATTATTGCTTTGATTCATGTTGGGTAGAGAATCAATGCGATTCAATACTTTGTATTTTGGACAATATTATTAGTTACATGACGATTGCTAAGATTTAATACGGAGAATAGTGTGCAAGTATGTCTTGCTTGATTTGTCCCCTTGGTGGGCTCAGAAGTTTTATCATACCATATCTTGCAAGTGGAATTTGTTTCCGGTATGGATAATAATGTTGAGCTGACCTTACTCCAATGAAAAAGATATTAATTAATATGAAGCTATTCAGTGACTTAAACTAATTAATGGACTAGATAATCTTAAACACGGGAAATAATAATCAGGAGCCATATTAACAGTAATATGAGTTAAGATGGATAGTGCAATATTAATTATGTAGTGGGATTAATTAATATTTATGGGCTTGAATAATATTGTGGCTCAATGTTAGAAATTCAAGGTCCATTGGAAGGTCCAATCTCAATTCTCCTAAAGGCCCCTCAAGTAGCCCAATATAAAGTCCAATAACTGAAAAAAGTGATTAAAATAAAATAAATTATTGTTGCATATTTTTCCTTATTATTTTCGAAATTATTAAAGAAAAGAGGGAGAAGGATTTTCTTGAAAAGATTTTATGGAAAGGAGATAAGTATTCTTGGTGTACAAGATTATCCCATAAATTCAAGAAATCTCCCACTTGGTTTCTTTAATTGTAAATTTTGAAAATTAGAGAAGTAAAAAGGATAAAAATATTTTCTTGATTTTCTTGGAAATATTTTATAGAGAAAGATATGTATTCTTGAAATACAAGAATATCTCATAAATTCAAGAAAGATCCAATCTTGCAAAATCTCCTTATTAATTTTGAAATTTTGGGTAAATAAAGGTGTGAGATTTTTGTGAAAAAAAATACACATGAAAAGAAGAATATATAGGATATATTCAAGATTTCTTGGAGATCAAGAAAAGATATTTCCCAACCCTAAATTGGCCTAAAATTTTCGAGCCCCTCTCTGTTGGAAAATTTGTATTAAAGTTTTGATGGAAGTTCCAAAACAGGTTGTAATAGGACCAGTCAGACCTGTTAGCTGACTGATGATTTAGAATCAGGATAAGATGACCAGCTGAAATGTATAGACAACTGATGTATAAGATAGGTCACATATTGAGGGGGAACTCAATATGTATAGGTTAGGTCAGAAGATCAGAAGACAAGTATAGGTCAGAAGATCAGAAGACAAGTATAAGTCAGAAGACCAGACGAGTCAGAAGACAAGACAAGGTCAGAAGATCAGACGATCAGAAGAAGTCAGATGATCAGGTGAAGTCTTGAAGCTCAAATTCATAAGACCTGAAGATCAGATGACTACCAGAAGATCAAGACCAGAAGACCAGAAGACCAGAAGACCAGAAGACCTACATCAGCCGAGTCTGCTAGTTGAGCTAAGACAACTTGCACTGTAAGACTCTATCGTAGGATCGATTTGTTTTATTCGATCAGTCACCACACTGTGTCAATCGATGTTACACCACCATACGTTGTTGATCCGAACAAGAAGAATGTCAACTTTAGTTGGTAGAACAAACATCAAAAAGTGTACTTGTTAACCAATGAGAACAAGACACGATGTATGCGAGTCGACAATGCGGATTAAATTGCAGATAGTCAAACGACTATAAAGGACAACTATTCACGCTTTCGGCCATGCCGTTCCTGAAGCACGTCACATCAATCCTGCAACCTACCAAATATAGCCGGAAATTCAAATTGCTCTCCAACGACTCTTTGATTTCGTGGTCTATAAATATGAGATTGCTCTTCATAGTGAGGACACGAAAATTATCAAGAAGCTCAAACTATAGCAAAATTTCCGCACGAAGAACACAAATTTGAAGAATATTTCTAAGTGTTCATCCCACTGTTCTTAGCATAGAAATCTCATCCTCTAAGCTTTAGGCTACATAAACACTAGGATAGATTTCCAGTTGGAACAACAACAAATCTTTACCCAAACCCAAAAGTTAGGTTAAGTTTGTTTAGCAAGATTTCAGACTAGGGTTTCTAGTTCTGATTTCTGGGATCGGTTAAGTGAGAACTCTTAAAACATCTATTGGTTGTAATGTGTTGGGCTAACACAATAAACTAAGTCCAGTTGGTTAAGTTGGTGCCGCTTGTGATAGGGAAGAGTGGATGTAGGACTGGTTGTCCTAACCACTATAAATCTTGTGTGCATTTATCTGCTCTTAACTGCTTTACACTACCGCACACGACTTTGCTTAAAATTGCATACATATTTTGAGTTAGGATCAGTTTGCATCAAGCAACTGATCTGATCAGTTTGACTCCTTGGTCAGATGATTGAAAACTGACTTCAGTATCTGATTTGTTAAAACTGGTTTTTCACACGGGTATAAACTAGCTTTCGCACAATCAGTTAAACTGATAGACACCGAACTGATCTGCCATCAGGCGATCAGTAAGTTGGATATCAGTTCAAACTGATTCACTCGCACTCTGATCAGGAAACCTGTTTTCACACCTGATCTGCACGAAAAAGTTTTCAGAAGTCTATTCACCCCTCCCCTCTAGACTTCTGCCCTCACGAAACCCGTTCGGGACCTACACTCTCTATTATAAATAGGGGATGAATTTTTTCATCCCTAGTGCAATTCCGTGTGTTGGAAAAATTAGAAATCCACAAAGGTGGTGCAACATAATTTTATTTTTCCTTTTGTTAATTGTTCGCGAGCATCCTTCCACCGAATTGTTGAATAAGGACGAGGGGATACTTGAGAAGGCTCTTTGGGTTTGTTCGTGTGAATGGGATATCCATCTTCTCAATGGTTGTCACTCCAAGAGGTTAGTTCACGTAAACTCCTAGCAATTCCGCATGCGTAGGATTTATGTGACTTGTTTATATGCATGATTTGTTGTTGAATTATTATTTGAATTAATATAGGATTAATTCATGCTAGTAATAATTGTTAGAATTAAATTTGTATTTAAATATTCATCACGAATAGATCCGGGTAATTAATTCCCCAACAACTGGTATCAGTGCCTCGATTTCGGGCTCTAAATTTTAAATTGTAATTTAATTCATTTTCATTAAATTTGAAATTGGATAGTAGAATTGCTAGATCCTTTTTGCAGGTATCTAATTGTCATAGTATTTGATGAATATTTAATTATGCATGCATATAATTGTGTTTTTAATTCGATTCGTTCGAATTCGTTTTGCCTCGTGAGAAAATCCACGAGTAGATTATGATTTGTTTGATTCATTCAATGTAATAGACTAGTCTAGATCTAGGTTTATTTATTTTTTGTAAATAAATTGTAATCAGATCGAGAACGAAGACGAAGATGAAGAATTAAAGACAGACGACCAAGTGCCCAGACGTACGCGAGCCAAGGTGTGCACGTAGGCTAGGCCGAAGGCCTAGCCACCGCGCGCAGCACCAAGCGGTCACGCACGGGCGCATTGACCGGGACTTGGCGAGGGACGTGCATGGGCACTCGCACAGGTGCGCGCGGAGACGGGCAAGGGCGGGCTGCTGGATGCGCACGGCGCGCGCGGGGTGGGCTGCAAAATGCGCACGGGCTTGCGTGGACAATTGGACACGTATGGGTGCACGTGGGCGCACGCTGTTGCATGCACGGACGCGGGCGATGGCGGTCGTCGGGTGAAGAACGGGCGACGCTTCGGGCGGGCGTGCGCACAGGCGCATACAGATCTGCCCTTACGATGCGAACGGGCGACGTGCATGCTACTGAGAGGCGTGCGATGGGCGCGTGCACGGGTTTGCGTAGATCCACACACGTGACACGCATGCGGGCCAACAGCTACGGGCGATAGGCAATGCGGGATGGACGGGCCGGATGCTGGCGTGCGCTTGGGCTTACGCGGACACGCATTCTGGGTCGTGAACTACCCATTGTCGGACGTCATCTCAAACTTTGACGGAGAACGTTTTAAAGAATTTGTTGTGGGCGAGTGGGAGCTTTTCGAGACGAACGATGAAGGACATGATGACAATTTCTCAAGATCAAGACATGACAAAAATTAACTGTGACAATTGGATATATGTGCTCAATGTGTTTAGTTTTTTGTATTGATATTTGCTTTATTTTTCATGCTTATTTAATTTGTTTGAATATCCGTTGCATGAGAAATTATTTTGAAAAATCTCACTTTCGAAAATTACTAAGTATGCTTTAAAATAATTAAATGACAATTTTATTCTGGATAATAAAATTGAATTAATTTTGACCTCCTTGATTTATTTATTTGTGAATTCTTTTGGAGAAATTCCCCACACGGGACGGCCAAAAGATGGTTTTCACATGAATAAATTCCATAAGGATGATTGTGAATAATTATTAGTGGAGACGATGACCCTCCCCACGAGGCTCGTTCAAAATGAAATAATAATTATGTATTTAATCATGGTTATTACTTAGGTATAAAGTTGAAATGCATATACTTCCCCAAAGTCCCTGTCAATTTTATATTGGTCAAGTGAGAGCCAACTATTAATTTGGACATTAAAGGTTTGTAACTATTCTTGTTTGTAACCTGCTTGAATGTGTTTAAATAATGACCCACCTAACGTGGCTTATTTAAGCTATTTTGAGATGTTGGTTGATGCATGTCCATACTTTTTTTGAGATTTTAATATGATTCATGTGATCGAATTATGTGATAATTTTGTGTTTATACAATCGATATTTATTTCAGTTCAGTATGTCGCAACCTTTTAATCCACTGTTTAATATACTTTAAGTCAATAGAATTATATAGGAAACTATGTCGATTGAAAATTATATATTGTCTTGACCATGCAATCGCATAAAGTCGGTCCTTGACAAACCTAGACTCGTTAAGACTACGAATGTGAGGGAGATAAGGAATATCATAAGCAGTGGTTAAGATCAAATGAAATGGCTAAGTGTATCATCTTGACTTCAACGTTAGATGTGTTACGACATCAACACCAGGACTTGGAAACCATTGCAGCTATTATGATAGATCTTAACGAATTATTCGCTCACCAGAACAGTAAAACGAGTTAGATAGCCATACAAAATTTGTTCTCATAGAATATGGCATTAAGAGGTGTCAAGAAGAAGACCGACAAAATGCTTAATTGCGGTCTGAGAAGACATCGAAGGTCAGCCTGTCCCAAACCTAAAAAGTTTGGGAAGAAAGGTAATTCTCAAACACTAATTGTTGAAACTTGTTTAGCGGTGTATGCTCCCATTTGTGGGTAGAGGATACGAGAACCACTAATCATGTTTGTTTCAATGTTTCAAAGATTTTGGATAATACAACGATTTAGTGGGAGTGAGACCATCATCTCCATGGGCAATGTTACAAAAGTAGCGGTTATTGCAATGCTATGTAAATAACAGATATTGCAGTGCTACGTACGTAACATTTATTGCAATGCTACATGATTAGCGGTTATTGCAATTCTCGTGAAATAGCGACATCTTGATCTGCTACATGAGTAGCGAGTCTTTTGATCTTACGTAAGTAGTGCTTAAAGCAGTGGGAGAAGTGAACCTATCTTTTAGTGATAAAATTTTAGTTTTGAGAGACGTTCTTTATGTTCCCAGTTTTAGAAAGAGTTCACCTTCAGTTTCTAAAATCCTGTTAATGGATACTTAGTTTCTTTTAATAAGAATGTCATCATTTTTTTGAAATGATGAGTGTATCTGATATGGGACATTGATGAACAATCTCTACACTATTAAAAGTGCACACCACATGCAAAATGCATCCAATAACACGTCGACTATTTTAGATAAAAGAAAGCGTTCTTCAGATGTGAACGAAACACCTTTTTGGCTTCTAAAAACTAGGTCATATTAATCCAAAAAGGATCCAAAGGTTGGATCAAGATGATTCATTGGTGAATCTCCAGGTTGAACAATTTCCAACATGCGAATCATGTTTGGAGGGTAAAATGACCAAGAGGGCATTTGGAGCCAAGGGGTTAGAGCTAAAGAGGTGTTAGAGATCATTCACACTGACGTATGTGGTCCAATGTAATTCAAAACAAAAGGAGGTTATGAGTATTTCGTTACTTGTATCGATGATTACTCAAAATATGGGTACGTTTTCCTAATGAAGCATAAATCTGAGACCTTTGATAAATTCAATGAATTTAAAAGCTCAAACAAAGAATCATAAGGAAAAGAGTATCAAGTCTCTACGATCTGATCGTGGAAGCGAATACCTCAACGATGAATTTTTGAACTACTTGTCAGACGAAGGGATTGTATCTCAGTTGACTGCACCCGGAACCCCTCAACAAAATGGGGTCGCATAACGAAGAAACATAACTCTTTTAGAAATAGTCAGATTAATGATGAGTTATGCGGATCTACCCAAATCGTTTTGGGGTCACGCCTTGCAAATAACGACTTACATTCTAAACCTGGTGCCATCCAAATCGATTCCCAAAACCCCTAAATAGTTGTGGACAGGGCGTAAGGCCAGTTTAAGACACATGAGAATCTGGGGGTGTCCGACATACGTGTTGGACAAGGAAGCCGGTAAATTGGATCCACAATCAGAATTAAGGCTGTTTATAGGGTACCCCGAAGGAACAAAAGGGTGCATGTTCTATGGTCCCGAAGATCAAAAGGTGGTAATCAGTACACACTTTAGATTTTTGGAAGAAGACTATATGAACGAAATAGAAAGCCCAAAAGTGAGATTACCTTAGATGAGCTAAGAGGGCTTACCTCACTGCCAACTGTACAAGTTGACATACCAACCGAAACCTCGTCGTAGTGGGAGGGTTGTTAGATAGCCCGAGAGATTCATGGGGATAGGAGAGTCATCAAACTTGGTCTCCGGTGAAGATGAATCAGACCTATGGACATACAATGAGGCAATCCAAGACAAGGATGTGGATTCTTGGCAAACAACAATGGAAGCTGAGATGAGTTCTATGGATCACAATAAGGTGTGGGAGCTAGTCGAATCACTCAATGGGGGTCAAACCCATCGGATGCAAGTGGGTATACAAGAGGAAAAGAGGATCGGACGGGAAGGTAGAGACCTTCAAGGCTAGACTTGTGGCAAAAGGTTACACTCAGAAAGAAGGGATCGATTATGAGGAAACTTTTTTGCCTGTAGCCATGCTTAAGTCCATCCGTATTCTCTTGTCGATAGCTGCGCATCTCGATTTTGAGATCTGGCAAATGGATGTCAAGACAACTTTCCTCAACGGAAGTCTTGAAGAAGAAATCTATATGCAACAACCCAAAGACTTTGTTGAAAAAGGCCAAGAACATCTAGTTTGCAAGCTCAAGAAGTCCATCTACGGACTGAAGCAAGCATCCCGTACTTGGAACAAATGTTTTGATCAAGTTATAAAGTCTTACGGGTTTGATCAAAAACGAATTCGAGAGTTGTGTGTATAGAAAGCGTGTCGGAACTGCCTTGGTATTCTTAGTACTATACGTGGATGACATTCTGCTCATCGGAGATGATGTAAAGGTGTTGTCAGACGTAAGGGCATGACTGTCAAAACAGTTTGATATGAAGGACTTAGGGGAAGCCGGTCACATCCTTGGGATCAAGATCACTCGAGATCGGAAGAAAAGGATGATAGACTTATCGCAAACTTCATACATAGATACTGTCATGAAGCGATCCAGCATGCAAGATTCCAAGAAGGATTTTGTACCCTTCAGGCATGGAATCCATCTATCCAAAAAACTGTGCCCTAAGACACAAGAGGAGATAGATGACATGAAAGGCGTTCCCTATGCTTCGGCTGTCGGAAGCCTTATGTATGCAATGCTGTGCACGAGACCAAACATCTGCTTTGCCGTTGGCATGGTAGCAAGATATCAGAGTAACCCAGGGAAAGAACATTGGGCTGCAGTTAAAAACATTCTGAAGTATCTGAAGAGAACTCGGGATAGAATCAATCATTCAGTCTAATTCCCATCGGTTACACGGACTTGGATTTCCAATTAGACTTAGATTCCGAAAAAATTATCTGCCTCAGTTCGCGTGTTTTTGATTGGGAAGTGTAGCCATGACATGGAGGAGTGTGAAACATGATTGGATCATGAACTCAACCATGGGAACCGAGTAAGTAACTGCTTGTGAAGCAGTGAAAGAAGCGGTTTGGCTCGAGAGACTTCTTAGTGGACTTGGATGTAGTTCTGAATTTGTCCAGCAATATCTGCTGAAGAAAGTTACAAATTCAAGAGAACCAAAGAGTCTAAGAGTCAAACAAAACACATTAAAGGAAAGTGTTGGGATATTTTAGTTTTGATTAATTATGCCAAAACATTATCAACTTGTGTTATTTAAATTAATCTACAGATAACAAGTTGAGGGGGAACGAGAGAACAAGTTAAGAAGAAGAAATCAGAAATCAGAAGAAGAAGAAATCAGAAATCAGAAGAAGAAGAAATCAGTTTCGAACTGGCATGCGATTTCGATCTGATATCTTGAATCGATTCAAGATCTTGATCTTGAATCGGCGCAAGATCTTGATATCTTCGAATCGATTCAAGATCTTTGGCCGAATCGATGCAAAGATAGAAAGCCCGAATCGATTCTTGATGTTGAACTCGATGCAAGATCGATGATCTTTGAATCGATCAAAGATCGATTCTCGAATCGATGCTTGAAAGATCGAGATATCTTTGAATCGATTCAAGATCGATCAAGATCGATCTTTGAATCGATGCAAGATCTTGATATCTTTGAATCGATCAAAAGATCGGATCTTGAATCGATGCCGATTAATGCCGAATCGATGCAATATCGATATCTTTGAATCGATGCGAGACCGCCGTAAATCTGCGGATCAAATTTCAAGAGACTGTAAATATGCATACCAGATCTAAATAGCTGATCAGATCCGTTAGACACACAAAAGCAGCTGGACAATAAGAAGATAACAACACATATATGAATGTGACATAAAGCTGCAAACAACAAAGGATAGAAGGACAAAGAAAAATTTGGAAGACTATTAGTATGGATTTGAATATTACTCAACAGCGGTAATATTCAAATCCACACTATAAATACATTGCACTATCTTCAAAAAGAAGAAAATAGAGGATCCGCAAAGTGAAATTAAAGCCAAATATTCAAGCAACTCCATTCATAGAACACAGAGCAAGAAATACACACATATATTCAAAAGTGTTCTACCTTAGATCTAAGCACAAATGCTATATCCTAAGCTTAGAGAGATTTTTCCATCCTTAGAATTGAGGCTAAAAAAATGTAAGGGAAAATCTCAACCTAGTTGGAAACCAAACAAACCTTACCCAAATTAGTCGGTTAAGTTTGTAGGTGAGTGTGAACTCGGTAAACATCTAGCAATCCCGAAAGGGAGGGTAGGCGATCCCGTGAGGGTGATAAGTCCCGTTTGAGTGAGAACTCGGTAAACATCTAAGCAATCCCGAAAGGGAGGGTAGGCGATCCCTTAGAGGGTGATAAGTCCCGTTTGAGTGAGAACTCGGTAAACATCTGTTGGTTAAGTTGGTGCCCCATGAAGGGAAGAGTGGATGTAAGACGAGTTGTCCGAACCACTATAAAAATACGTGTGTTCTTATTTGATTTCATATTAACTGTCATACATACTTTAGCAAATCTCCATAACTCATTAAAAAAAATTTATAGGTGGATAAATTCTTCAGAACTGAACAAGGAAGAATTAGACCTCAGTGGTTCGTTATTTCTTAATCTTCGTCCCTTAAATAGGATCACGTGGGATTGGTAACTATTGCTTTGACTTATCATGGGTAGCGAATTGTTGGGATATTTTAGTTTTGATAAATTATGCCAAAATATTATCAACTTGTGTTATTTAAATTAATCTACAGATAACAAGTTGAGGGGGAACGAGAGAACAAGTTAAGAAGAAGAAATCAGAAATCAGAAGAAGAAGAAATCAGAAATCAGAAGAATAAGAAATCGGTCAATCTGGCTAACATGCGATTTCAATCGATATCTCGAATCGATTCAAGATCGATCTTTGAATCGATTCAAGATCTTTGAATCGATCTTGAAGATCGATATCTTTGAACTAATTCAAGATCGATCTTTGAATCGATCGTAAAGATCGATCTTTAATCGATGAAGTGATCGAAGATCGAACGATCTTGATATCTTTTTAAATCGATCAAGATCTGCCGAATCGATCGTCGATCTTGCCGAATCTTGCAAAGATCGATGTTTAATCTTTGCAAAGATTACGTCGAATCGACGAAGATCGATAATCTTGAATCGATTCTGCACTGCACACTGCACCGAGACGGATTAGACCAAATCTGCGGACCAAATTTCAAGACGAAATATGCATACCAGATCCGAATAGCTGATCAGACGATTGTAGACACACAAAAAGCAAATTGGACAATAAGAAGATAACAACACATATATGAATGTGACATAAAGTCAATACAACAACAAAGGCAATAGGACAAAGAAAAATTTGGAAGACTATTAGTATGGATTTGAATGTTACTCTCCAACGGTAATATTCAAATCCACACTATAAATACATGCACTATCTTCAAAAAAAAGAAGAAAATAGAGGGATCGCAAAGTGAAATTAAAGGAAAAACAACTCCATTCATAGAACACAGAGCAAGAAATACACACATATATTCAAAAGTGTTCTACCCTAGATCTAAGCACAAATGCTATATCCTAAGCTTAGAGAGATTTTCCAATCCTTAGCATTGAGGCTAAACAAATGTAAGGGAAAATCTCAACCTAGTTGAAACCAAACAAACCTTACCCAAATCAATTCGGTTAAGTTTTGTAGGTGAGTGTGAACTCGGTAAACATCTAAGCAATCCCGAAAGGGAGGGTAAGCGATCCCGTGAGGGTGATAAGTCCCGTTTGAGTGAGAACTTCAGTAAACATCTAAGCAATCCCGAAAGGGAGGGTAGGCGATCCCTTAGAGGGTGATAAGTCCCGTTTGAGTGAGAACTTCGGTAAACATATGTTGGTTAAGTTGGTGCCCCATGAAGGAAGAGTGGATGTAGGGCGAGTTGTCAGAACCACTATAAAAAATCGTGTGTTCTTATTTGCTTTCATATTAAGCGTCATACATACTTTAGCAAATTTGCATAACTCATTAAAAAAAAAATTTAAAAGTCACCTCCCATTGAGATTTTTACGAGTTTTAAATCGGGTTTTCGGGACCAACAATTGGTATCGAAGCGGGGGTTTAAAAAGTTCACTAGATTTTAATTAGAACACCTGAACTGGTCTTTTTTATTAAAACCCATTTAGTTTAAAATGCATAAATTTTATAAAATTCATGGAGGTTGACAATCATCATCTCATTTTTAAAATGAAAACAATGTTCTTCATTATTTCTCTTGTTTAACTAACACTGTTTTTCTCATATATTTTTATTGTTAGTTAGTTTGGCATCATTATCAAAAAGGAAATTGTTGGGATATTTTAGTTTTGATTAATTATGCCAAAACATTATCAACTTGTGTTATTTAAATTAATCTACGATAAAAAAGTTGAGGGGAACGAGAGAACAAGTTAAGAAGAAGAAATCAGAAATCGAAGAAGAAGAAATCGTAAATCGAAGAAGAAGAAGAAATCGGTTTACGAACCATCGTGCGATTTCGATCCGATATCTTCGAATCGATTCAAGATCTTGATCGAATCGATGCAAAGATCTTGATATGATGAATCGATTCAAGATCTTGATCAAGATCTTGATATCTTCGAATCGATTGAAGATCGATGTTGAACCGATCGCGAGATCGATCTTTGAATCGACAAGAAGATTGATGCCGAATCGATCAAGATCTTGATATCTTTGAATCGATTCAAGATCACCGATGCCGAATCGATGCAAAGATCGATCTTTGAATCGATGTAATCTTGATATCTTCGAATCGATCGATCTTGATCGACGCCGAATCGATACTTAATCTTGCCGAATCGATGCAAGATCTTGATTCGAATCGGTGCGTACAGAGAAAAATCTCTGACCAAATTTCAGCGGACGAAATATGCATACCGGATCTAAATAGCTGATCGGATCCGTTAGACACACAAAAAAATTTGGACAATAAGAAGATAACAAACATATATATGAATGTGACATAAAAGTCAGCACACCAACAAAGTCAATAGGACAAAGAAAAATTTGGAAGACTATTAGTATGGATTTGAATATTACTCTCCAACCGGTAATATTCAAATCCACACTATAAATACATTGCACTATCTTCAAAAAAGAAGAAAATAGAGGATCTGAAAGTGAAATTAAAAGCAAAATATTCAAAGCAACTCCATTCATAGAACACGAGCAAAAGAAATACACACATATATTCAAAAGTGTTCTACCTAGATCTAAGCACAAATGCTATATCCTAAGCTTAGAGAGATTTTCCCATCCTTAGCATTGAGGCTAAACAAATGTAAGGAAAATCTCAACCTAGTTGAAACCAAACAAACCTTACCCAAATCGATCGGTTAAGTTTGTAGGTGAGTGTGAACTTCGGTAAACATCTAGCAATCCCGAAAGGGAGGGTAAGCGATCCCGTGAGGGTGATAAGTCCCGTTTGAGTGAGAACTTCTGGGTAAACATCTAAGCAATCCCGAAAAGGGAGGGTAGCGATCCCTTAGAGGGTGATAAGTCCCGTTTGAGTGAGAACTCGGTAAACATATGTTGGTTAAGTTGGTGCCCCATGAAGGGAAGAGTGGATGTAGGGACGAGTTGTAGAACCACTATAAAAATACGTGTGTTCTTATTTGCTTTCATATTAACTGTCATACATACTTTAGCAAATCTGCATAACTCATTAAAAAAAAAAATTTAAGTCACCTCCCATTGAGATTTTACGAGTTTTAAATCGGGTTTTTCGGGACCAACAATTGGTATCAGAGCAGGGGTTTAAAAGTTCACTAGATTTTAATGAGAACACCTGAACTGGTCTTTTTTATTAAAACCCATTTAGTTTAAAATGCATAAATTTTATAAAATTCATGGAGGTTGACAATCATCATCTCATTTTTAAAATGAAAACAATGTTCTTCATTATTTCTCTTGTTTAACTAACACTGTTTTTCTCATATATTTTTATTGTTAGTTAGTTTTGGCATCATTATCAAAAAGGGGGAAATTGTTGGGATATTTTAGTTTTGATTAATTATGCCAAAACATTATCAACTTGTGTTATTTAAATTAATCTACAGATAAAAAGTTGAGGGGGAACGAGAGAACAAGTTAAGAAGAAGAAATCAGAAATCAGAAGAAGAAGAAATCGAAAAGAAAGAAGAAAAGAAATCGGGTTTACGAACTATCGTGCGCTTTCGAACCGATATCCGAATCGATTCAAGATCGATCTTTCGAACCGGCGCAAGATCGATATGATGAATCGATTAAAGATCTTGATGCGTTGATCTTGATATCTTTGAATCGATTCAAGATCGATGTTGAACGAATCGATAAAGATCTTTGAATCGATGCAAGATCGATCTTCAATCGATCACGATCTTGATATCTTTGAAGTGATTCGATCTCAAGATCGATGTCGAATCGATGCAAGATCTAAGCCGAATCGATGTAGTCTTGATATCTCGAATCGATCAAGATCACGATCGAATCGATGCAAGATTAATGCCGAATCTTTGAAGATGATCGATCTTGATATCTTTGAGCCCGCATCTGAGACCGGACCGAAATCTGCAGACCAAATTTCAAATGAGACGTAAATATGCATACCGGATCTAAAAATAGTCGATGATCCGTTAGACACACAAAAACAAATTTGGACAATAAGAAGATAACAACACATATATGAATGTGACATAAAGTCGCACAACAAAAAAGGTAATAGGACAAAGAAAATTTGGAAGACTATTAGTATGGATTTGAATATTACTCTCCCACGGTAATATTCAAATCCACACTATAAATACATTGCACTATCTTCAAAAGAAGAAAATAGAGGATCGCAAAAGTGAAATTAAAGCAAAATATTCAAGCAACTCCATTCATAGAACCTGAAGCAAGAAATACACACATATATTCAAAAGTGTTCTACCCCTAGATCCAAACACAAATGCTATATCCTAAGCTTAGAGATTTTCCCATCCTTAGCATTGAGGCTAAACAAATGTAAGGGAAAATCTCAACCTAGTTGAAACCAAACAAACCTTACCCAAATCGCTTCGGTTAAGTTTGTAGGTGAGTGTGAACTCCCAGAACATCTAGCAATCCCGAAAGGGAGGGTAGGCGATCCCGTGAGGGTGATAAGTCCCGTTTGAGTGAGAACTCGGTAAACATCTAAGCAATCCCGAAAGGGAGGGTAGGCGATCCCTTAGAGGGTGATAAGTCCCGTTTGAGTGAGAACTCGGTAAACATATGTTGGTTAAGTTGGTGCCCCATGAAGGGAAGAGTGGATGTAGGACGAGTTGTCCAGAACCACTATAAAAAATACGTGTGTTCTTATTTGCTTTCATATTAACTGTCATACATACTTTAGCAAATCTGCATATAAAAAAAAAAAAAATTTAAGTCACCTCCCATTGAGATTTTACGAGTTTTAAATCGGGTTTTTCGGGACCAACAATTGGTATCAGAGCAGGGGTTCAAAAGTTCACTAGATTTTAATGAGAACACCTGAACTGGTCTTTTTTATTAAAACCCATTTAGTTTAAAATGCATAAATTTTATAAAATTCATGGAGGTTGACAATCATCATCTCATTTTTAAAATGAAAACAATGTTCTTCATTATTTCTCTTGTTTAACTAACACTGTTTTTCTCGTATATTTTTATTGTTAGTTAGTTTTGGCATCATTATCAAAAAGGGGGAAATTGTTGGGATGTTTTAGTTTTGATTAATTATGCAAAAAAACATTATCAACTTGTGTTATTTAAATTAATCTACGATAACAAGTTGAGGGGCGAGAGAACAAGTTAAGAAGAAGAAATCGTAAATCGAAGAAAAGAAGAAATCGGGTTTACGAATGGCAACATGCGATTTCGATCGATATCTTTGAAGCCCGATTCAAGATCGATCTTTGAATCGATTAAATCTTGATATCTTTGAATCGATTCAAGATCGATCTTTGAAGCCCGCAAAGATCTTGATATCTTTGAATTGATTTTATTATATTGAAATCGATGTAATCTTGATCTTTGAATCGAATCGATTGATCTTCGATGCGTTTAATCTTGATATCGATCGATTCGAATCGATTCAAGATCGATACGATCCGAATCTTTAAAGATCGATCTTGAATCTTTGCAAGATCGATGACGAAATCGATCTTTGATGCCGAATCGATTAAAATTAATGCCGAATCGATCAATGATATCCGAATCGAATCGATGCGAGACGGAGACCAAAATCAGACCAAATTTCAGCAGACCAAAAATATGCATACCAGATCTAAATAGCTGATCAGATCCGTTAGACACACAAAAGCAGCTGGACAATAAGAAGATAACAACACATATATGAATGTGACATAAAGCCGCAAACAACGGTCTGCAATAGGACAGAAAAAGAAAATTTGGAAGACTATTAGTATGGATTTGAATATTACTCTCCAACGGTAATATTCAAATCCACATTATAAATACATTGCACTATCTTCAAAAGAAGAAAATGGAGGATCTGCAAAGTGAAATTAAAGCCAAATATTCAAGCAACTCCATTCATAGAACACAGCAAAGAAATACACACATATATTCAAAAAGTGTTCTACCCCTAGATCTAAGCACAAATCTTATATTCTAGCTTAAAGAGATTTTCCCATCCTTAGCATTGAGGCTAAAAAAATGTAAGGAAAATCTCAACCTAGTTGAAACCAAACAAACCTTACCCAAATTAGTTGGTTAAGTTTGTAGGTGAGTGTGAACTCGGTAAACATCTAAGAATCCCAAAAGGGAGGGTAAGCGATCCCGTGAGGGTGATAAGTCCCGTTTGAGTGAGAACTCAGTAAACATCTAAGCAATCCCGAAAGGGAGGGTAAAGCGATCCCTTAGAGGGTGATAAGTCCCGTTTGAGTGAGAACTCATAAAAACATCTGTTGGTTAAGTTGGTGCCCCATGAAGGGAAGAGTGGATGTAAGACGAGTTGTCCGAACCACCATAAAAATACGTGTGTTCTTATTTGATTTCATATTAACTGTCATACATACTTTAGTAAATCTCCATAACTCATTAAAAAAATAAATTTATAGGAGTTTTAAAATTTTTTCGGGACCAACAATTGGTATCGAGCGAGGGGTTCAAAAGGAAGAATTTTATGACCTTTTTTATTAAAACCCATGGTTCGTAAATTTTATAAAATCTTCATCCATCTCATTTTTAAAATGAAAACAATGATCTTCATTATGGGATTGGTTTAACTATTGTTTTTTGTATATTTATCATGGGCATCATTATCAAAAAGGGGAAATTGTTGGGATATTTTAGTTTTGATAAATTATGCTAAAAAACATTATCAACTTGTGTTATTTAAATTAATCTACGGATAACAAGTTGAGGGGGAACGAGAGAACAAGTTAAGAAGAAGAAATCGTAAATCGGAAGAAGAAGAAATCGTAAATCGAAGAAGAAGAAATCGGTTCGAATCTGGCATGTGCGATTTCGAATCCGATATCTTTGAATCGATTCAAGATCGATCGATCTTTGAATCGATCAAGATCTTGCCGAATCGATTCAAGATCGATCGAATCGATAAGATCGATCTTGAACTAATCGATTCAAGATCGATGTTGAATCGATGCAAGATCGATGTCGAATCGATGCAAGAAGATCGATGCCGAATCGAGCAAAGATCGAGAGGCCGAATCGATTCAAGATTCAAGAATCGATTCGAGATTGATCTTCGAATCGATCAAGATCTTGATATCTTTGAATCGATGTAAAGATCGATCTGCCGAATCGATAAAGATTAATGCCGAATCGATGCAAGATCGATATGCCGAATCGATGCAGACTGACTAGACTGAAATCTGCGAGACCAAATTTCAAACAGAGACGAAATATGCATACCAGATCCGAATAGCCGACGATCCGTTAGACACACAAAAGCAAATTTGGACAATAAGAAGATAACAACACATATATGAATGTGACATAAAGCCGCAAACAACGGTCTGCAATAGACAAAGAAAAAGTGGAAGATTATTAGTATGGATTTGAATATTACTCTCCAACGTTAATATTCAAATCCACACTATAAATACATTGCACTATATTCAAAAGAAGAAAATGGAGATCCGCAAAGTGAAATTAAAGCCAAATATTCTAGCATCTCCATTCAAGAACACAGAGAGCAAGAATTACATATCCAAATTTATTCAAAAGTGTTTCTTCAATAGATCTAAGCACAAATGTAATATCCTAAGCTTAGAGAGATTTTCCCATCCTTAGCATTGAGGCTAAACAAATGTAAGGAAAATCTCAACCTAGTTGAAACCAAACAAACCTTACCCAAATCGGTTTGATAGGATAAGTTTGTAGGTGAGAGTGAACTCGGTAAACATCTAGCAATCCCGAAAGGGAGGGTATACAATCCCGTGAGGGAGATAAGTCCCGCTTTGAGTGTGAACTCGGTTAACATCTAAGAAATCCCGAAAAGGGAGGGTAGGAAATCCCTTGAGGGTGATAAGTCCCGTTTGAGTGAGAACCGGTAAACATCTGTTGGTTAAGTTGGTGCCCCATGAAGGGAAGAGTGGATGTAGGGACGAGTTGTCCGAACCACTATAAAAATACGTGTGTTCTTATTTGCTTTCATATTAACTGTCATACATACTTTAGCAAATCTGCATAACACATTAGAAAAGAAAAAAAAAATTTAAGTCTCCTTCCATTAAAATTTTTTTTAAATCGGGGAGGACCAACAATTTTTTAAGCGGGTGCTCAAAAGATTACTTTTTCAATGTGATCGCTTTGAAAGCGGATCTATTTTTTATCTCGATCCGATACCAACAAGTGGTATCAGAGCAGGAGCTCAAAAGTTGACTAGATTTTAATGTGAACACCTGAACTTATCTTTTTTTGTTAAAACCCATTTAGTTTAAAATGCATAAATTTTAAAATTCATGGAGGTTGACAATCATCTTCTTTTTTTTAAAATGAAATCAAATGTTCTTCATCATTTCACTTGTTTAACTAAGGGATTTTTTTTTTTTTTTTTGGAGTTAGTTTTGGCATCATTATCAAAAAGGGGAAATTGTTGAGATATTTTAGTTTTGATAAATTATGCCAAAACATTATCAACTTGTGTTATTTAAATTAATCTACAGATAACAAGTTAAGGGGGAACGAGAGAACAAGTTAAGAAGAAGAAATCAGAAGAAGAAGAAATCAGAAATCAAAAGAAGAAGAAATCGATTCAAATTGCGCTATCGAAATCGATATCCGAATCGATTCAAGATCGATCTTCGAATCGATTCAAGATCTTTCGATCTTTGAGGTCGAATCGATCGAAGATCTTTGAATCGATTCAAGAGAGGCCGAATCGATCTTTGAAAGATCGATGTCGAATCGATGCAAGATCGATCAAGCGAATCGATGCAAAGATCTTGATATGCCGAATCGATTCAAGATCTTTCGAATCGATCAAGATCTTGATATCGAATCGATGCAAGATTTAATCCGAATCGATGCAAGATTATCTTTGAATCGATGCAAAGAAGATCGATATATCGAATCGATGTAAAGACCGCACCGGACGGACCAAATGAGACCAAAATTCAAAGCAGACCGTAAATATGCATACTAGATCCGAATAGCCGACGATTCGTTAGACACAAAAGCAATTTGGATAATAAGAAGATAATAACACATATATGAATGTGACATAAAGCCGCAAACAACGGTCAAAAGGTAATAGACAAAGAAAAATTTGGAAGACTATTAGTATGGATTTGAATATTACTCTCCAACGGTAATATTCAAATCCACACTATAAATACATTGCACTATATTCAAAAAGAAGAAGATGGAGTTTCTTCGCAAAGTGAAGATTAAAGCCAAATATTCAAGCATATCCATTCAAGAACACAGAGCATTACATATCCAAATTTACCCAAGAGTGTTCTTCAATAGATCTAAGCACAAATGTAATATCCTAGCTTAGAGAGATTTTCCCATCCTTAGCATTGAGGCTAAACAAATGTAAGGGAAAATCTCAACCTAGTTGAAACCAAACAAACCTTACCCAAATCGGTTTGATAGGATAAGTTTGTAGGTGAGTCTTGAACTTCGGTAAACATCTAGCAATCCCGAAAGGGAGGGTAGGCAATCCCGTGAGGGAGATAAGTCCCGTTTGAGTGTGAACTCGGTAAACATCTAGCAATCCCGAAAGGGAGGGTAGGCAATCCCATGAGGGTGATAAGTCCCGTTTGAGTGAGAACTCGGTAAACATCTGTTGGTTAAGTTGGTGCCCCATGAAGGGAAGAGTGGATGTAGGACGAGTTGTCCGAACCACTATAAAAATACGTGTGTTCTTATTTGCTTTCATATTAACTGTCATACATACTTTAGCAAATCTGCATAACACATTCGAAAAGAAAAAAAAAATTTAAGTCTCCTCCCATTGAGATTTTACGAGTTTTAAATCGGGTTTTTCGGGACCAACACGAATCAATGAGATTCAATACTTTTTATCTTGGGCAATATTATTAGTCACATGTGATTGCTAAGATTTAATACGAAGAATCGTGTGCAAGTACGCTTTGTTCGACGGTTCTTGGGAGGTTCATAAGCTTTATCATACCAAATCTTGCAAGTGGAATTAGTTTTCGGTATGGATAATAATGTTGAACCGTTCCTTGACCAAGGATAAAAGATATTAATTAACGGAAAGCTATTTCAGTGGCTTGAATTAATTAATGGGCTAGATAATCTTAAACACGGGAAATAATAACCGGGAGCCATATTGACTGTAATATGGGTTAAGATGGATAGTGCAATATTAATTATGTAGTGGGATTAATTAATATTTATGGGCTTGAATAATATTGTGGCTCAATATTAGATATTCAAGGTCCATTAGAAGGTCCAATCTTAATTCTCCTAAAGGCCCCCTGAGTAGCCCAACATATAGTCCAATAACTGAAAATGTGATTAAAATAAAATAAATATTGTTGCTTATTTTTCCAACTAAAATTTCGAAATTTATAGATATAATGGGAGAAAGATTTTCTTTGAATTTTGTTATGGAATGAAGATATGTATTCTTGGAATACAAGATTATCTCATTAAATTCAAGAAATCTCCCACTTGGTTATCTATAATGATAATTTCGAAAATCTTGAAAATATAGTGGGCAAGAAAGATTTTCTTGATTTTCTTGAAAAGATATTATGGAAGATATGTATTTCTTTAAATACAAGAATATCTCATAAATTCAAGAAGATCCAAATCTTGGAATCTTGGACCCCAATATTTTTGAATTCCATAGCAAATAGATAAGGTGGGATTTTTGTGGAATATTATGATTATGGGAAAAAGAATATAGGAGATATATTCAAGATTTCTTGGAGATCAAGAAAAGATTTTCCCACTTCATATTTTGCCAAAATTTTCGTCCACTTTAGCCTCTATAAATAGGGGATGAATGGTTCATTCCCAGTAACACACGAAAATTAGTTTTTCGGAAAAATATCAGCGTCGATAAAATATCAAATATTTTGTAACGTCGACAGATTGTATTTTTCGAAAAACGACAATTGTGAGTAGTGTACAATTCCATGTGCTGGAAAAATTAGTAAATCCACAAAGGTGGTGCAACATATTTTATTTTTCTTTTGTTAAATCGTTCACAAGAATCCTTCCACCGGATAGTCAAACGAGGGCTAAGGGAAATAGTTGGGAAGTCCTTACGGTTAGTCTATTCAGCCACACCGTTGCCATCCCAAGAGGTACGTTCACGTAAACTCGTAGAATTCCGCATGCTTAGGTTTTACGTGAATTTTTATATGCATGATATGTTGTTGGATTATTATTTGAATTAATATAGGATTAATTCATGCTAGTAATAATTAAAGAATTAAATTTGTATTTAAATATTCACCCCGAATAGATCTGTGCAACTTATTCCCCCACAACTGGTATCAGAGCCACGGTTTCGGGATCTGATTTTTTTTAAAATTGTAATTTAAGTCGCGGACATTAAATTTGAAATTGGATAGTAGAATTGCTAGATCTATTTTGCAGGTATCCAATTGTCATGGAATTTAATGTGTTTATTTATGCATGCATATAAACTGTGGTTTTTTTAATTCGATTAGTTCAGATTCGTTTTACCTAGTGACAAAATCCACGAGTAGATTAGAATTTGTTTTATTTGATCAATGTAATAGACTAGTCTAGATCTAGGTTTATTTATTTTTTGTAAATAAATTGTAACCGGATCGAAAATGAGGACGGAGACGAAGAATTAAAAGGATCTAAAAGAACCGGCGAGGGTGCGGCGTTGCGAACGCGCCGACGGAGGCACGGAGGGATGCGGATGGGCGTAGCACGCACTTCCGGCGAACGGTGGCACGCTGAGATCAGGATCTTACACACGCATCGGCGCTAAAGACGACGCGACATCGCGGCGGAGCCGAGATTAGGCGGAAACGGGAGCGTTTGGGGACGCGGCGCGAGCGAGAATTGCAAGGCAGGCATTTGCCGCGAAGCGAGCGCTACAAGATGCTGATACGCTACGGACGGTTTGTTTGACGCCGAGAAGCCTACCGAGGGCGCGAGGCGCGGGAGCGATGACAGAAATTGAATAAATGGCCGCGGATGCGGGCGCATCATCCTGCCGAAATGCTTGGCGTGGCATTTCGAGACGGAGTATTTTTCGAGACGATCGAGTGGGAGAAATTCGAGACGGTGTTTCTTCAAAATCAAGCCAAGAAAAATCAAACCATGACAATTGGATAATTTGTGCCCAATATTTTTTTTTTTCTGTTTTGCTTGATTTATTTGTGCTTTCTTATGCTTTATTTAATTTGTTTAAATGTGTTTGCATGAGAATTGCCCAAATGAAAAATCTCACCTTCAAAATTACTAAGTATGTTTAAATAATTAATTGACAATTTTATTCCGGATAATAAAATTGAATTAATTTTGACCTCCATGATTTATTTATTTGTGAATTCTTTTGGAGAAATTCTCCCCACGGGACGGTCAAAAGATAGATTTCACATGAATGAATTCCAAGTGGATGATTGTGGGTTATTAATAGTGGCGACGATGACCCTCCCCACGAGGCTCATTCAAAGCGAAATAATAATCCTGTATTTAATCATGGTTATTACTTAGGTATAAATATGATATGCATATACTTCCCCGAAGTCCCTGTCAATTTTATATTGGTCAAGTGGGAGACAACTATTAATCTGGATATTAAAGGTTTGTAACTGTTCTTGTTTGTAACCTGCTTGAATGTGTTTAAATAATGACCCACCCCACGTGGCTTATTTAAAACTGTTTTTGAGATGTTACCGATGCATGTTCATATTTTTTTTTGAGATTTTAATATGATGCATGTGATCGAACCTTGTGATATATTTGTGCTTATGCATGTTATTATTTATTTAAGTTCATCATGTCGCAACCTTTTAATCCACTATTCAATATACTAAAAGATAATTTGCTCCTTTGGAGAAAAATTTTGTTGATTGGAATCGAAAACTCACTATTATCCTCCTTGCGCACAAAGCCATAAGCGGGTTGACCACACCTAAACCAGATAAACCATCAGATGAGTCCACTAAAATGGTTAAGAAAGAGTATGCTGACTGGGAGCGGTCTAGCGAAATGACAAAGTGTACCATCTTGGCTTCTATGTCAGATGTGTTACAACACCAACACCAGAACGTTGAGACCGCTGATGAAATCATGACTAGTCTTAAAGCGATGTTTCAACATCAGAACCGTGTGGCTCGTCAGATCACCATGAGGGACTTGATCTCTATGAAAATGGTGGAGGAATTTAGTAAAGGAGCACGTTCTCCGGATGATGGCTCACCTTAATAAGCTTGAGGTACTTGTAATTTGAATACGATATCGAGACCCAAATCGATTTCGTGCTCCACTCTCTGCCAAAAAGTTTTGAACAATTCAGGTTGAACTACCAGATGAATAATCAGAAGTTCTCGATGCCTGATCTGTTGCAAGCTTTAGTCTCGGCAGAGGCGATATTGGGGCAGAAGAGCCAAGCCTTGGTGGCAAACAGACCTTCTTCTTCTTCTAGACCAAGGGGTGGTAAGAAAAAGAAAAGGAACAAAGGCCACAAGCAAGTGAACTCAAGTGTTGCCAATAGCAAAGATAAGGTGAAGAAGGATGGTGGAGTGAACAAGCCAGCTAAGGGGAAGTGCTTCAACTGCGGTGAGAAAGGACATTGGAGGTCAGACTGTTCCAGACCCAAAAGGGATGGAAAGAAAGGTAATTCTCACGCACTAGTTGTTGAAACTTGTTTAGCGGCGTATGCCTCCCATTTGTGGGTGGTGGATACGGGATCCACTAATCATGTTTGTTTCACATTACAGGGGTTCAAGCGGACCCGGCAACTTAGTGAGAGTGAGGTCCTCATCACACTAGGCGATGCTACGAGAGTGGCAGCTGAAGCAGTGGGAGAAGTGCACCTGTCTTTTGAAGACAGAGTTTTAATTTTTGAGATGTTCTTTACGTTCAGGAATTTAGAAAGAATTTGTTTTCAGTTTCTAAACTTTTATGATGGATATTCGGTTACTTTTTAATAAAGTTGTTACATTTTTCTTTTGATAAATTTATCTGTCATGGAACGTTGTTGAATGATCTCTATACAATTAACTGTGCACACCACTCAATGAAATGTATCCTATAACACATCAACTGTTTCTGAGAAAAGAAAATGTTCATCAGACGTGAACGAGACACTTCTTTGGCATCTAAGATTAGGTCATATAAATCCAAAGAGGATCCAAAGGTTGGTGAGAGACGGTTCACTAGAGCTTCTCCAAGTTGAACCGATTCTAACCTGCGAATCATATTTGGAGGGTAATATGACCAAGAGGGCATTTGGAGCCAATGGGAATAGGGACAAAGAAGTGTTAGAGATTGTTCACACAGATGTATGTGGTCCAATATCAACCAAAGCAAGAGGAGGTTATGAGTATTTTTATTGATGATTACTTAAGGTACAGTTACATTTTCCTTATGAAGCATAAATCTGAGACCTTTGAGAAATTCAAAGAATTTAAGGCTCAAATAGAGAATCATAGGGAAAAACGTATCAAGTCTCTACGATCTGATCGTGGAGGCGAATACCTCAGCGATGTGTTTTTGAACTACTTATCTGATGAAGGGATTGAATCCTAGCTCACTGCACCCGGAACCCCTCAACAAAACGGGGTTGCAGAGCAAAAAACAAAATTCTTTTGGAAATGGTTAGATCAATGATGAGTTACGAGGATCTTCCCGAGTCGTTCTGGGGTCATGCCTTGGAAACAACGGCTTATATTCTGAACTTGGTGCCATCCAAATCGGTTCCCAAAACTCCCAAAGAATTGTGGACCGGGCGTAAGCCTAGTGTGAGACACATGAGAATTTGGGGGTGTCCGGCCTACGTGTTGGACAAGGAAGCCGGTAAATTGGATCCTCGATCAGAAGTAAGGCTGTTTGTAGGATACCCCGAGGGAACAAAAGGGTGTATGTTCTATAGTCCCGAAGATCAAAAGGTGGTCATCAGCACCTATTTTAGATTTTTGGAAGAAGACTATTTGAACCAAAGAAAACCCAGAAGTGAGATTACCTTAGATGAGCTTAGAGGGCAAACCTCAGTGCCAACTGTACTAGATGATATACCAATCGATACGCTTTCACAACCGGAGCCTCATAGTAGTGGGAGGATTATTAGACAGCCCGAGAGATTCATGGGAATAGGAGAGTCCTCGGACTTGATTCACGGACAAGACGAATCAGACCCATGGACATATGACGAGGCACTCCAAGATAAGGATGCAGATTCTTGGCAAACAACAATGAAAGCCGAAGTGGGTTCTATGTTTCATAATAGAGTGTGGGAGCTAGTCGAACCACTTAATGGGGTCAAACTCATTGGATGCAAGTGGGTATATAATAGGAAAAGAGGACCGGACGGGAAGGTTGAAACCTTTAAAGCAAGACTAGTGGTGAAAGGTTATACTCAGAAAGAAGGGATCGATTATGAGGAAACTTTTTCGCCCGTAGCCATGCTTAAGTCCATCCGTATTCTCTTATCGATTCTTCAAGCATTTTGACTTTGAAATCTGGCAAATGGATGTCAAGACAGCTTTCCTCAACGGAAGTCTTGATGAAGAGATCTATATGCAACAACCCCAAGGTTTCATTGAAACAGGCCAAGAACACCTAGTTTGTAAGCTCAAGAGGTCCATTTACGGACTCAAACAGGCATCCAGAACTTGGAACCCATGTTTTGATCATGTAATAAAGTCTTATGGGTTTGATCAAAAACGAGTTTGAAAGTTGTGTGTATAAAAAGCGGCGTCGGGGCGCATTGGTATTTTTAGTACTATCGTAGATGACATTCTAATCATCGAACGATGTGAAGGTGTTATCGGCCTTAAAAGGGCATGGCTTTCAAAATAGTTTGATATGAAGGACTTGGGGGGGAAGCGGACACATCCTTGGGATCAAGATCACTCGAGATCTCAAGAAAAGGATGATAGGCTTATCGCAAGCTTCATACATGAAACTTTGTCTTGAAAACGCTTCAACATGCAAGATTCCAAGAAAGGGTTAGTACCTTTCAGACTTGGAATCCATCTATCCAAGAAAATGTCCCCTAAGACGCAAAAGGAGATAGATGACATGAAAGGCATTCCTTGTGCTTCGGCTGTCGGAAACCTTATGTATACAATGTTGTGTACGAGACCGGATAGCTGCTTTGCCGTAGGCATGGTAGCAAGATATCAAAGTAACAGTGAAAGAGCATTGGACTACGATTAAAAAACATTCTCAAGTATCCGAAAAGAACTCGGGATAGAATGTTGATTTATCGATCGAGATACTCCAATCCCCATCGGCCATACGGATTCGGATTTCCAATCGGACTTAGATTCGTAAACTATCTGCCTCGGTTAGTGTGTTTCATTTTGGGAAGTGTAGCCATCAAATGGACGAGTGTGAGCGAAATGCATCAACGACTAAACCATGGAAATCGGGTAAGTAGTCGCTGCTTGTGAAGCGGTGAAAGAACCGATTGGCTCTGAACCTTCTTAGTGGACTTGGATGGAGTTCGAAATTTATCTAACAATATTTGCTAGGGGCAGTTGCAAATTCAAGGGAACCAAGAGTTCACGAGTTAAACAAGCACACTAAAGGAAATACATCTTATACGAGAAATTGTTAAGAGATGAGATATAGATGTGGCAAAGATAGCGTCTAAGGATAACCTAGCAGATTCATTCACAAAGGGTCTGCCTCTGAATACATTCGAGAGACATGTGGAAGGAATAGGTGTCAAGACCGTTGCCAATCTGCTTTGAGTATAAGTGGGAGAAATTATTAGGTTCGTGTAGGTGACATTAGATGTCACGGACTATACGAGACATGTTGCAAAATATTCTTAAAAGCGAGACTTTGGGTATAAGTGGGAGATTGTTGGAATTATCTTTGGAAAGTATGCTTTTTACTTTTATATAAAAACTGAATTTTCGGACTTATTCTTGAAATAAATTGTTTATCAATGATGCTTTAAATATTATCGAATGTTACATATATTTACTGCATAATTGTTCAATAAGTCGTACGTGTTACATTGTAGTTAATTTAGTGATACCAGATCACAGAAGATTAAATTAACAGTCCCTTGTAACTAAAAGTACACCTTTCACGACCTAGATGGAAATGAACAACCCATCGTGAAAGGTTGAAGTGTAAGGCTCAGATTAGCTTGTATTGACCAAGAGATTACACTAGTGAATGGTGATGCCTTTGAATAGGACCTACATGAGGATAAATTCTTGAAATGAACAAGGAAGAATTAGACCTCGGTGGTTCGTTATTTCTTAATCTTTCCCTTAAATAGGATCGTGGGATTGGTAACTATTGCTTTGACTTATCATGGGTAGCGAATCAATGAGATTCAATACTTTTTATCTTGGGCAATATTATTAGTCACATGTGATTGCTAAGATTTATCTGAAGAATGGTGGTAAAGCACGCTTTGTTCGATTTGCCCCTTGGAGGTTCATAAGCTTTATCATACCAAATCTTGCAAGTGGAATTAGTTTAGGTATGGATAATAATGTTGAACGTTCCTTGACCAAGGACAAAAGATATTAATTAATGGAAAGCTATTTTAGTGGCTTGAATTAATTAATGGGCTAGATAATCTTAAACACGGAAATAATAACACGGAGCCATATTGGTGTAATATGGGTTAAGATGGATAGTGCAATATTAATTATGTAGTGGGATTAATTAATATTTATGGGCTTGAATAATATTGTTGGCTCAATTTTAGATATTGAAGGTCCATTAACATTATCAATCTTTTTTCCTAAACAAGTTGAGTAGCGAGAGAACATATAGTCCAATAAGCGAAAAGGTGATTAAAATAAAATAAATATTGTTGCTTATTTTTCCAACTAAAAATTAAGAAATTTATAGATATAATGGGAGAAAAGATTTTCTTTGAAATTTTGTTATGGAATGAAGATATGTATTCTTGGAATACAAGATTATCTCATTAAATTCAAGAAATCTCCCACTTGGTTATCTATAATGATAATTTCGAAAAATCTTGAAAATATATTGGGCAAGAAAGATTTTCTTGATTTTCTTGAAAAGATATTATGGAAGATATGTATTTCTTGAAATACAAGAATATTTCATAAATTCAAGAAGATCCAAATCTTGGAATCTTGGACCCCAATATTTTTAGAAATTCCATAAACAAATAGATAAGGTGGGATTTTTGTGGAATATTATGATTATGGGAAAAAGAATATAGGAGATATATTCAAAATTTCTTGGAGATCAAGAAAAGATTTTCCCACATCATATTTTGCCAAAATTTTCATCCACTTTAGCCTCTATAAATAGGGGATGAATGGTTCATTCCCAAGAACATCTACAAAAAATTGGTTTTAGGAAAAAAATATCGAGTGTCGATAAAATATCAAATATTTTGTAACGACGGCTTACATTGTATTTTTTTGAAAAACGACAATTGTGAGTAGTGTACAATTCCATGTGCTGGAAAAATTAGTAAATCCACAAAGGTGGTGCAACATATTTTATTTTTCTTTTGTTAAATTGTTCACAAGAATCCTTCCAACGGATAGTCGAACGAGTTTTTTTATATGCCTTTGAAATGAAATACTGGCGTGAAAAATGGGTTTTTCCTTACGGGACCATCAATTGTGGCTCAATATTAAATATTCAAGGTCCATTAGACCGTCCAATCTTAATCCCTAAAGAGGTACAACATATAGTCAATAACGAAAAGGTGATTAAAATAAAATAAATATTGTTGCTTATTTTTCCAACGAAATTTATAGATATAATGGGAGGATTTTATTTGAATTTTTATATGGAATGAAGATATGTTGTTGGATTATTATTTGAATTAATATAAGAAAATTAATTATGCTAGAAAATTTTAATTGAAAAGAATTAAATTTGTATTTTTAAATATTCTCCCCAAATAGAAATCTTGGAATCTTGGAAATTTTAATCCATAGCAAATAGAGATGGGGTTTTTGGAATATTATGATTATGGGGAAAAAGAATATAGGAGATATATTCAAGATTTCTTGGAGATCAAGAAAAAGATTTTCCCACATCATATTTGCCAAAATTTTCATGACTTTAGCCTCTATAAATCAAGGGATGAATGGTTCATTCGGTAAATCGATGTGAAAAAAAGCAAAATCAAATATTTTATATGACGACTTACAATATTTTTTGAAAAAGCGATAAAGAGAAGGTTGTACAATTCCGTGTCTTTGGAAAATTAGTAAAAAGAGGTGGTGCAACATATTTTATTTTTCTTTTGTTAAATTGTTCAAGAATCGAACGGATATGATAAACGGAATACTTATCCTTTACGGTTAGTCCCACAAGATTGCCATGGAAGATGCGTTCACCTAAACTTCGCTATCCCCGAGATGATCGTGAATTTTTATATGCATGATATGTTGTTGGATTATTATTTGAATTAATATAGGATTAATTTATGCTAGTAATAATTAAAGAATTAAATTTGTATTTAAATATTCACCCCAAAATAGATAATGCAAATTAATCCTAGAGATCGAGATCGATGTCCGCAGTCGTGATCGAGATCGAGATGATGATTTTAGGAATCTCGATGAGTTATCAAAATCGGATGTGAAGAAAAGCTAAAGCTAACAAATCGAAGAAGGTTGCGAGATCGGAAGATGAGAAGTGATCAAGATCCGAGATCGAGATCGATATGATCGATATCTTTAACCTAATGCAGATGACTTCGATGCTATCTGAGATGATCGAAGATATGTTGATCGATCGGTCGATCGATAACCAAAAAGAAATCGGATCTTTGAGTCAATGTGGCTCGGGATAATCGAAGGCTCGAGTGATAATCGAACAAGTCCGTGAAGAAGGTCTCTTTGAATCAACACGAGATTGATAGATTTTTGAAAAAGCGGAAGGAAGGCTCGAGATTCTGGAATAAGATAAGGATAATGCTGGCTAAGATAACTGAAGGCTCGAGATAACTCAAGGGGATAATCGACAGAATCAAGATCCGAGACTCGGAAGATCTCAAGAATATAGCGTTAGAGACTCAGAAGAAACTCAAGAATATAGCCGTTAGATTCAGCTGACGTGGACCAATGAGAGGAAGACGACATGCCTGAAAAGCTGCAAAAAGCTACAGAGTAGTATGGATTTGAATGTGATTCTCTCCAACGGTAACATTCAAATCCACACTATAAATACAAGTTCTTCCTTCATTATCAAGTGTGGATGAATGTGGAAGAGTATGGAGAATGTAGCAAACGATTCTACAGAGCTAAGAAGATATGAGTTCCAGTAGTTCCCAGCCAAGGTCGTGTGCCAGATGATGCGAGTCCTGAAATATGTCCTGATCGTAGCACGGCTAAGGCATTCAACACCAGGCACGTTGAAAGGAATTGTGCTCCCGATCCTATATACTCAAGCATTCCCACCATAGAACACAGAGCTAGAAATACACGCATATATTCAAGAATGTTCTACCCTAGATCTAAGCACAAATGCTATATCCTAAGCTTAGAGAGATTTTCCCATCCTTAGCATTGAGGCTAAACAAATGTAAGGGAAAATCTCAACCTAGTTGAAAACCAAACAAACCATACCTAAATCAGTTTGATAGGACAAGTTTGTAGGTGAGTGTGAACTCGGTAAACATCTATCGGCAATCCCGTGAGGGTGATAAGTCCCGCTTGAGTGTGAACTCGGTAAACATCTATCGACAATCCCGTGAGGGTGATAAGTCCCGCTTGAGTGTGAACTCGGTAAACATCTATCGGCAATCCCGTGAGGGTGATAAGTCCCGCTTGAGTGTGAACTCGGTAAAATATCTCGTGAGGGTGATAATCCCGTGAGGGTAAATATAAGTCCCGCAGTTAAGTCCCTTGAGTTAAGGTTAAGGTTCTCTTGTGTTAAGGGAAGAGTGGACGTAGGGCGGGCTTCGTCCGAACCACTATAAAATATCGTGTGTTCTTTACTGCTTTATGTTTACACTTGTCATATGCATTCGATTATAAGCAAAACAACACACATCATTCTTAAAAGGAAAAATTTGGTATCACCATTCCCTCACCCCTGTTTTATATGCATCACTTGACACAAAGTCTTCCGCACACGCACAAAATCGGTTTTAATCGGGACCATCATTTCAGATGAATGAAGTTTGTTGTAGCATAGATAAACCCGACCCCTGGTTAAGTCGCGCGACGACAATTTGCCTCCCCAAAGCCATTTAAAGTGACTTGTGACCTGGGGATAAATGGCCGCATGGTCGACTTGTCCATCAAGACTAAGTGCTCCTTACCCAAATCACAAAGACAGCAAGTCTCAAGACGACTTACGGAAACTCCACAAGTCGCAAGGTGACTTACATTCTTTAGCCTCTCGGGCCAGGAGCGACTTGCATCCATCCGAGTTGTATCATCGTAAAGAAGGAATATATTCAGATTAATTAGGGAGCAGATTTTGAGGACCTAATCGGAGCAAGTGTATCAGATACAGAAGATCTCGGCCGAAGATCGCAGGATATTCGTCCGGTCCGTCTCCAACCCTAAGGGCCGATCGTCCAGGCCCATGAAGACCCTAAAACCTAGTTTCTAGTCTATAAATACTTCGTGTCAAGTTCATTGTAAAAAAAAAATCTTAGCATTCTAGGCATAAATTATAGTGAATTATACCTGGTTTGGTCGCCCCCAGACGTAGTCTTATTCACAGACGAACTGGGTAATCAAACTCTGCGTTTATACTTATTTTAATCGTCCAAGTACCGATTGTTTACTGTTTGTTGGCCAGAAAACATAATCCGGGCACAATAATTGGCGCCGTCTGTGGGAATATTTCTATTTGAATTGTTCATACATTTCTAAGAAGACCCACTTGATCTCACTCATTTGGCAATGGCGATCAATTAAGGTAACGCTACCGGACACGAAACGGATGCCCGCGATGGTGTTGAAGCTTCCCTAAGCTCACAACGCACCTGCCCGCGCCCCGGCGGTCACTCCAGACTGGTGGAACCTAGTTCAAACACCAGAAGATGCTAAGGCCATAATGGTCGTTCTCAACAAGAAACACCTCACCTTCGACGGCAAGGAGGGGAAACCTTTGGCCAAAAAGACCGTCCACAACTCCGAAACCTTTAAGGGTAAGGGGGCCCTTTTCGAAAAGGGACAGTTAATGGGCCAATTGGCCTATGACCCAGAGAAGCACACTATCGTCTGGAATCGTCGACTCTTGGAGAAACCGGCGGGGTTGGACAATGTGTTCAACCATCTTGGAGATCTAGGGACTCAAAAGGTCCCGATGGTCGTCGAGGATGAGGCCCAATCCCAGGCTGAGCATGCTAATCAGGTGGAGCGCGACCTCGTGTTGGCTCTGAACATACATCAAGACGAATTGCCGAGGGGTTCGGCTGTCCACCACGGTGATCCTCCGGTGGCTTTCCTGGCTAGGGATCATCTCAATGTTTAGGTCGCGGCACTGACCCAGATGGTCCAACGACTTCTCAAATGAGTGAAAAATAAAAATAGGACGGCGGGGATAGACAGTAACCTTGTCATCCCAGATTCTTCCCTCGGGGCTATGGTGACTCTGGCGCCTACCCAGAGAAAAATTAGCATAGCGACTTTAGATCCCTACAGTGGAAACTCGGACCCAAGGGTCCATGTTGTGAAATATAATTCTTACATGGCCTCTATGGGCGCATCCGATGCTACCAAGTGCCGGTTGTTCTCACTGACGTTGAGTGACCAGGCTCATAAGTAGTTCACCTCATTGTCGCCTTTCTCGGTGGACACTTTTGAACAACTCGTTAGGATGTTCCTGACCCACTTCACAGCACTGGCACCCCGACCTGCGACCAGGCAACGCCTCATGAACACTCAGCAAGGGGAAACAGAGTCAAATCGATCCTACATTGAAAGGATCGACAAACTCATCCTTGAGGGGGATCCCATAGGGGATGAGGTGAAATTGCTGGGGGCCGTCTCCGACCTCAGGAAAGGGACCAAGTTATGGCGGTGTATGACCACCGAATACCCAGCTAATTATACCGACTTTGGAAGGTGAGCTAGCGACCTGATCCATACATCAGAGCTGATGGAATCCCGACTCTCAGAAAATAAGGAAGTCACGAATTCAAAGAAGAATTCCAAGAAAACTGGGGGTCACTACAAGGCACCCGACAGCTTCAAGCCATTCGAAGAAAACATTCCAGTGAAGCTGATGGAAGTATTAGGCATGACACCTTGACATGTCTACACCCATATCAGAGGACGGGTGCTACTCCTCCCACCTTGCCCTATCAAGAATAAGGGCAAGCAAAACCCTAACAAGTTCTGCCATTTCCACGAATAGGAGGGTCACTACACGAGCGAATGCAAAGATCTACTCCCCCAACTCTAGAGGTTGTACGAAGATGGGTTGCTAGATGAATTTGTCAAACGATCTCAAAGGAACAACGAGCTTAATCTCCGAGGTCGCCAACAAGGCAATCGTCCCAAGCGGCGGAATAGACCCAAAGAAATCCCAACCCAGGGGCTGGGCAAGGGGAGCTACCCGTCCTACCTATGCCTGAGGATGCGGGAGGTCGTGTCATACATACCCTTTCTCCACTTGGGGCAGTAGGGGACTTTCTTTGACGACCTCGTCCAAGCGGCGAATGAAGGCCGAGATTAGGGAGATGGAGAATGCCAGGAGAATGGTACTGCCCATTTTCACAATAGCAGAGGAAACTGACAAAATTAAATTCGGCGTAAAAGATAAAGCTGGGATAATCTACCCGAACGTCGACCCCCTAGTGATTAAGACTAACATCATGGGGACCACGGTATGTCGATTACTGGTGGATGGAGGGGCTTTCTGCAACATCCTCTTCAAGAAGACCATAGACCAGCTCGGGGATTATGATGCTTACATCACCCCCTGCGACCACATCGTAAAAGGCTTCGGGGATGCAACTGTGAAGCCTTCTGGCATGATCCGTCTGGCTATCGAACTAGTGTCTACCCTAGATGATAAGGTTAGGGCCACTAGACTGTTAGACTTTCTTGTTATCGACCTCTCGAGTTCCTATAACGGTTTTCTCGGGAGGCCATTTGAACATGAATTCGAGGCTGCGTTCTCAACATTTTATTTCTGTGTAAAATTCCCCACCAAGAGTGGGTTGGTCGGCACTGTCAAGGGCGACCAAGTTGATGCAAGAGGTTATTTGGTTTATTCTTCATCTCGTTTCAATTCAACATTGGTATCTAGCAAGCAAATATTTGTAATAGATAGTGAAACACAATGTAAAGAATCGAATAATGAGAGAGCAAGCAAGAAGAGAAGCCTTAATGACCTCGACCCAAGAATGGGGACAAAACCTGAGGAGTTCCTCCTCGAGGCCGAGATTGATGATCCCCGCAAAGATGGCTCAAGAGCCATCCCGGGGGAAGAGCTCGAGAAAGTCAAAATAGACTCAGCTCGGCCAGATCTAAAAGTCATCATAGGCTCCAAGATACCAGATGACCTGAAGGGAAGTCATCGGCTTTCTAAAAAAGAACTTAGATGTCTTCGCATGATCACACAAAGATATGGTTGGCATCGATCCAGAAGTTTCATGTCATCGATTACATATCGTCCCAACTCGGAGGCCGATAGCCCAAAAAAGGCACAAATTTGGTCCGGAAAAATACGCAACACTCGCCGAAGAGGTGAAAAAATTGTTGGATAACGACCTGATTATGCAGGCCAACCAGCCACAATGGGTGGCCAATGCGGTGTTGGTGAAAAAATCTAACGGAACCTAGCGACTTTGCATTGACTTTACCGATCTCAACGAGGCTTGTCCAAAAGATTTCTTCCCTATGCCTCACATTGACCACCTGATAGACAACACAACTGGTCATGAGATGATGTCGTTCATGGACGCCTTCGCAGGCTATCATCAGATAGCCATGTTCAAACCAGACCGGCAACACACCTCATTCCTGACAAAAAAGAACCTCTACTGCTGGAAGAGAATGCCCTTTGGCCTGAAGAATGCGGGGGCTACATATCAAAGGCTGGTTAACACATGTTTGCTGACCAAATTGGCAAGTCGGTGGAAGTTTATGTAGATGACATAGTCGTCAAGAGCCTGAGGAAGGAGGATCACCTCGCACACCTTGCACAAACTTTCGATATCCTAAGGAAGTTCAACATGAGGCTCAATCCCAAAAAGTGCAATTTTGGGGTTGAGTCCGGGAAGTTCCTGGGGCATTTAGTCAGCAAGTGGGGAATAGAGGCAAATCCAGCAAAGGTTAAGGCCATACTGGATATGGGAGAACCTCGAAGTGTGAAAGAAGTACAAAAACTTACAGGTTGCTTAGCCGCCTTGAACAGATTCATCTCCCGAATGGGGGATAAATGTAAGCCAATGTTCGACACGATTTGAAAGAAATCAAAGTTCGAATGGACACCCGAAAGCCAGGAAGCTCTCGATAAGATCAAAGCTTATCTGGCTGACGGTAGCATTCTATCCAAACCCATCCCGAGAGAGAAACTTTTCCTATATCTTGCAGCTTCAGAAACCGCTCTAAGTGCAGTGCTCGTCCAGGAAGAAGGTCAGAGTCATTTCCCCATTTACTTCGTTAGTCAAACGCTGAACGAGACCAAGCAGTGTTATCCATTACTAGAAAAACTGGCGTATGCACTAGTCATGAGTGTAAGGAAGTTGAGACCATACTTTTTCGACCATCAAGTCGAAGACCTTACTTCCCTGCCCCTGAGGAACGTGCTTCACCGACCCGATACAACAGGTCGATGCCTCAAATAGGCTATTGAGGTCGGGCAATACGGGGTAACATATGCACCTCGGCCTGTAATTAAAGCCCAGGCGCTAGCTGATTTCATTGTCGAACTTACATTCTCTTCAGAGGCCAGCAGTTCAGCCGGCCCACCTTGGCAATTATTTGTACATGGGTCAGCGACTTCCCACAAGTCAGGTGTTGGGGTAGTCCTGATAAGTCCGGAGGGCATTTCATTTCAGAATGCCATTACTTTCGACTTTCCCGTGGAAAATAACGAGGCCAAATATGAGGCACTCATCAGCGGCCTGGAGATGTCAACAATAATGGGCATCAGAAGGCTGCAGGTACACACGGACTCTCAGCTCATGTCATGTCAAGTCTCGGGGGAATATGAGGCTCGAGATGACAGAATGGCGGCCTACCAAGAGGTGGTCAAGGTACTGTGTCAGAAATTCGAACAAATCCACGTTAAATTAGTTTCGAGGGATCGGAATTCATGAGCCGACACTTTACCACAGCTAGCGACTTCAGAGGTGCTAACAAAGATGAAGGATGTCACCATCAGAAAGCTCTCCCACCCCTCCACCGCTCATACAGTGGTCACGACCCTAGAATCCCCGACAGTGAGTTGGATGACACCCATCATTAAATATTTGACAAATGATCTCTTGCCGCAAGATAGAATTCAAGCTCGGCAGTTACAATTACGAGCTGCGCTCTACACGATGATCAACAACGAGTTGTATAAACGAGGCTTCAGCGTTCTACTACTTCGGTGTATCACACCAGAACAAGGGCAAGCCATCCTAAGGGGGATAAACGAAGGTGTATGCGGAAACCACGCTGGGGGGCAATCATTGGCTCACAAAACCACAAGACAAGGGTATTTTTTGCCAACTTTAAGGGCCGACACCATCATTTTTTCCCGCAAGTGCTATAGATGTCAAATTTATGCACCTTCCATCAAGGTCGCTTCAGAAGAACTCACGAGTATCCTCAGTTCGTGGACTTTTGCAAAGTGGGGGATAGACATTATTGGGCCACTCCCAACACCACCAGGCTCAGTCAAATACGCCCTGGTTGTGGTGGATTACTTCACAAAATAGGCCTAGGCTGAGGCACTGGCGACCATAGATCAAGATCACGTAATCAAATTCATATGGCGGAATATCATCTGCAGGTTCGGGTTGCCACAAACGATCATATCAGATAACGAAAAACAGTTCGATGGCCTCAAAATCGACACTTTCTTCAAAAAATGGAAGATCACAAAGCTCTTCTCGACTCCATACCACCCTCAATAGAACAGCCAGGTCGAGGCTGTGAACAAGATCATCAAACACACGCTGAAAGCCAAGATTGAGGGAGGAAAAAGGAAATGGGCTAGCGAGCTGCCGGACGTGTTGTGGTCGTATAGGATAACCTGTCGAAACTCAACTGCGGAAACCCCCTACTCCTTGGCTTTTGGGATTGAGGCGGTCGTACCCGCAGAGGTCGACATACCTAGTCTCCGAACAAGTCAGGCCCCAATCAACCACAACGATGAGGCTTTGGCCAGAAATCTGGATCTACTCGAGGAGAAGCGGCTAGAAGCCAACATGAGAAAAGCCAGATATAAACAACAGTCGGAGAGATATTACAACTCTAAAGTGCGACTTCGACAGTTCAAAAAAGGAGACATGGTGTTAAAGAAAATACTTGGCGTATTTAAAGGGGCTTTCGGCCCAAACTGGGAAGGTCCATTCAAGGTGTCAAAAGTCTTATCCAATGGAGCCTACAAGCTCGAAAGTCCGGAGGGCACTAAGGCTCAGTACCCGTGGAATGGAGCTCACCTAAAGAAGTATTATCATTAGGTTCAAAATTGTATCCTTGTAAATAATTCGACCGATCAATAATAATGTTATTTCTTCTTTTCAAAATTCATGTGTTTAAACTAAGGGGTCGAGTGGATAATACATCGACCACCTGAAGTGCGACTTTTGACATACTGGCGGCGAGTTCACCACCCAAAGAGGTGGGATCCTCCCCCGACTTTGTAAGACAACTAAGCAATGTTCAAAGAAGAATCACATTGACAATAAGATGATACAAACAAAAGCAATTTTAAAGTCACATAATGAAATTGAGTTGGTACAATAAAGGAAAGAAAAAGACAAAATCTCCATTAATGACAAAGGCCCGAAGGTCGTTACATTAGAGAGTTCAAAGGATGATTACATCAAGCGGCCTAAAGCCAATGAAGACAAAATACATCAAGTCACAAATCCGGATGTCCTACCAACTACCCATCACGATTCGGTTTCACTGCGACTTCTAGGCGGACTCTAACTTCGAAGCGTGTTAGCCAAAAGTATTGTTGGGGATGGGGTTCTACAACTTCTCAATCTACTTTATCTTATCAGGATTCTTGATGTTATCATTCTTAAGAATAACCAGAATCCCGATAAGCACCGCCATCAGAGACCGGGAATAATGACACTGCCAGTAGGATCAGCGCACGACCTCCCTACGGCTTCCCCCCCTGTGACTTCCGGCGGAGGCCAAGTCTCTTCAAGTTGGGTCTCAAGGAACGCATCAGTATAGCCCGGACTGTATATCGTCAGGGTTGGGAGTGGGGTACACAATCCGGCTCGGGTTGGCAAAGAAGGAGAGGTCGACACCCATACCCTCCAAATCTTTAATCTCTAGCAGGACGTTAGGGGCAGGAGGGTTATCACGAACATAGTTAGCCAGCTCGATAACAAACCCGCTGAGATCGCCAGAGGGGTTCGCGTTGTGGAAGATCCGAATGGCCCCAACGAACGCCATCACAAAAGCAAAATTGGCATTCAGCTCCTCGGCCTCTTTGAACTGCGCCTCCTTGGCAGTCAACTCCCTTTGGCCTCGACCAGCTCGCCTGTAACCTGAGCCACGCTCGCCTTCTCCACCGTGAGCATGCCCTCAGTATCCCCCAGGCGATTCTCAAGAGTTGAGATTCGCTGGGTCAGCTCGGAGTTGGACGTCTCCAGTTTCTTCTAAATCTCGGCCGCAGATAGTATTGACTTGGCCTGATCAGTAACCCTCTCCTGCGCCTTCCTCAGGTTCTTGAGCTCAGTCTCCAACTGAGCACTGGATTTCTCCAAGTAGAAGGCCGCCTTTTGGGAGTGGGCAAGGGTCGAATACAGGTTGCCCGTCACTCTTTGACGACGAGCGTTGGCGTGGTCCGTCTGTGTCCAGCCCCGGGGTAGATTCTGTAAGGCCCTTGAGAGATAAGAAGGCCAACATTCATGGACCCACTGGAACGATATGGCGCGACCTCAAAAAGCTCAATGCCTCCGGAGAAAATTTGGACGGCGTGATGTCCAGGCTGCAGAAAGATTTAAGTCGTTAGCAAAGAATAATGATAAAAAAACCAAGGAAAACACGGGTGGTCAGACTTACTCATTAACCCGGCCTTCGTCCCAGCCCAACCAGGAGTCGTCCTCCGGATGACGACTCCCTTCCGGGGCGGAGGCGGGCTGTGAGGTTGGACGGAGCGGCGACCTCCCTATCCCCCAGTTTATCTCCAACCAGTATGAGCCTATCTCCTCCCTCATCCTCTTACGAGCTGGCTCGGAGTCTGATGGAGTTGGCCCCGTGGATTTTCTATTCCCCTTATCGGCGGCAGAGGGTCCAGTGGGGTCGAGCTTGGAGGAGGGGCATCGGTGGTCGCCACACAGCCTCATCTGGCCGAGCACAGATTTCTTCCGGGTCGCCATTACGGAAGCCGGTGGTGGACGTCGGTAAATGGGGATATTAGGAACTGTTCACACAAAAGAAATGCAGTCAGTTAAATCCCGTATTGCTATCAACAAAGTACTGACACACAAACTTACAAGGGATCTTGAGATGACGAGGATATGTGTACAGGCCGGCTTTAAGTCGGTCAAGCTCAGAGTTCAGGGCGTTGACGTCTCGCCAGCTCAGGGGAGTATCGCGAGCTGTGTTAAATGCCTCCAGGAAATCCCAGTACAGCTCGATCGAATGGGGACAAACACTGCAAGAAAAAAAGAGAATTAGATCAATACGACTTCAGAGTTAAAGACATAAGGTTTACCATGTTCAACCCGAGCCGCATAATCTGTTGGAACATGTATGGGCAATGTGCTCAAAGGATCCACGGACTCCCACGCCCCTCCAACGAACCACCACTTCTTGTGCCAGCCATCGACCTTGTTGGGAATCCCGCTCACAAGCTCCCCGCCCTTACAAAGTCGTACGACATTATAACCTCCAGCTTGGGCAACGGGCGTCATCCCGTATGATATTTCACTTGGTTTCGCAACCGGAACAATCCGGCCTGTCCCAACACGGTCATGGTAGAGAGAATGTAGTTCTAACCATTTGGGGTAATCTGCGTGAGGCTCTGGTTCCAGGCTGCGAGCAGATGGGAAATAGCCGGATGCAGCGAATAGCGGATTCCTGCCTCCAAGTATGCTCGGTGCTCTCGTCGGAGGTCGCTCCATAGAAATGTACATCCCGAGACACCTTATATAAATGATGCAGCGAACGCACATACCGATCAGATAGAACTGATCCACATTTTTCTTCGGATGCCACAAAGGCCGACTTGACCGACTTCCAATAACGACGCTCAAGTCGCTTATACGGAGCTCGAGCCTCGTAAGAACCATAATACAAAGCCCGCTCAAAAGCCCCATAATCTTGGGCCGGGGCAGAGGGACCCACTGTCGTCGTCTTCTCCGGTACAACAGACGGAGAGAACTAACATTCAATGCAGGAAGGTGGGTAATCTCGGCCAATTCCTCCAAGAACTGTTCATTCTCGCCCTCGTCATTACCATCATCGTCCCGATTATCAGTTGGAGCACCGACAGTCGGGGGTATCCCCACATTGGCGGCGGTGGAGCTAGAGCCATGGTGATGGCGTAGCTGAGCGATAACAACATTATCCTCATCCGAAGACGATAATATCATGGGCTGAGAGGCGGCGGGAGTCGTCGAAGGACCAACAACTATAATAAAGATTAATGAGTAATGGATGTTTACCTGAATCAGTCCTCGTCGAGTCCTCAAGAATTCTTCAGAAAGCCATGGAATTTCAAGAGAGTGTTGCAGAAGATGGAGAAGAGTTTAACAGCCTAAAACCCTCGCCTATTTATAAGAGGAGAAGAAGGGCCAAGATGCAATTAAATCAAATTTCAGGCCCGCCTCGTCAATAAAATTGCGGGGATCGCGCGTGGTTGTTGTTACATCCTCTCCACCATGACCGTGCTCGGGCAGGCCAGGCTGTACCGACTTCCAAACCCCAACGAGTTGTCCTACGTGATGACGCCAATCGCCCAAGCCGGCGGCTACAATGTCGTACGACTTTAGAGAGGTCGGGAGTTATGAGCGGGATTCCCAACAAGATCGAGGGCTGGCACAGCAAATGGTGGTTCGTTCGAGAACCCTGCCCATACATGTCCCAACCGACTATGCAACTCGAGTCGGCCATGGTGAGTTTTGCATTTTCCCGACTTCGAGGTTGTACTGATCTAATTCTCCTTTTCTTTTGTAGTTTTCACGCCTGTTACCTCCGACCTCTACTGGGACTTCTTGGAAGCCTACCACCTTATTCGCGATACACCTCTGAGTTGGCAGGACGTGAATGCTCTGAACTCCGAGCTTGATCATCTCAAGGCTGGCCTGTGTACCTATCCTCGCCATCTGAAGATCCCTAGTAAGTAATCCTTATTTGTCATTTAAAATTCTTAAGAATTCTTATATGAGATCTGTCTGACCGGTTTTCTTGTATCACAGATTCTGCCATCCCCGATCTCACAAGCGTCAACCTTCTTAGAAGCCATATCTCTTTCATAAAGAAATTTGTGCTCGGATAGATGAGGCACGTGACGACCTCAGAGGTTGCTCCTCCAAGTCTGGCCCCCGCTGGCCCTTTCGTCGCTGATAAAGGGAAGAGGAAGGCCACAGAGTCGACTCTGCCAGTTTCCGAGCCCGCTCGGAAGAGGGTGAGCGAGGAGATTGGCTCCTACCAGTCCGAAATAAATAGGGGGCTGGGGAGGTCGCATCCTCACCCGACTTCGCAACCCGCCCCTGCGCGCCCGCCCTCACCTTCCGCCCCTGCACCCGGAGGAGGTTGCCATCTGGAGGTCGACTCCTAGCTGGGCTAGGATGCCGATCAGACGGCCGAGTGAGTTTTTTTTATCATATTTAACGGCCGACTTGCATTTTTTCGCAACCCCGAGTTTGGGCCGACCAAATTTTCCCTGGAGGTGGTGAGCTTCCTGAGGTTGCCGCAACTCCATTCGACCTGGTCCCAAGGATCGCTGCAGGTTTTTTCCGCCCGAACTCCGGGGCCCGGTGGGATTTATCTGACCTTGCCAATGCTCGATGACAGAAGGTGACGGGCAACATGTACTCGGCCCTTGTCCACTCCCAGAAGGCAACATTCTTCCTGGAGAAGTCAAGTGCTCAGCTAGAGACGGAGCTCAAGAACTTGTGAAAGTCACGAGTCGGTTGCCGACAGGCTAATTGATCCTCGATAAAGGATCGAGGCCCAAAAAGAGTTGGAGAAAGCTAACTCTGAGCACCTTCATGGATCTCGACTTTTGAAGGCTTAACCGAGGTGGGAGGGCGGGCTCACTGTTGAGAGTTCGGAGGGCACGGGTATAGGTAGGGGTGGCCGAGCTTGAGGCTAGCCGGGGGGCGAGGGTGGATCGGCCGGTTAAAGGGAGCCGGGTCGCCAGGATGGCGATCAAGGTCTGAGAGGAGTTGAACGCCAATTTCGGCAGTTATGTGATGGCGTTCATGAGCGCCATCGAATATGTCTGGCCCGAACCCCCAACGGCAACCTTAGCGGGCTGGTCACCGAGCTCTCCGATTCGTCCACGACAATCCTCCGGCTCCCGACGTCGAGCTGGAGGTCAAAGACTTGGAGGACATGGGCATCGACCTCTCTTTCTTCCTTGACCCAAGTCGGCTCGTGCACCCCTTTCCAGATCCTGAGGAGGCCACTCCTCCCGCCGACCCGACTTCTGAGCCTCCCTTCGGGACAGTCCACACCCCTTCCGAGGCTGCCCCTTGAAGAAATTTTATGATGTATTCTTCGTTTGTCTTTCCTATTTTTTTGTAATCCTTGTACCGGCCTCCGGGCCTTCATTATAATAAAATATTCTCGGCCTCCGGGCTTTGCATCAATGAATTCTCTTTTTTAATCCCCTTACTATGCCGACTTAATTTCCTTATGTGACTTTTATTTTAAGCTTAATCCTTGTCGTCTTAATGTTTATGCGACTTGCTATTAGGACTTTGCTTTTAGTCGTCTTACAAAGTAGGGATTTATCACACCTTGAAGGGTTGTGATTTGTTCTCCGATATTTCGAAAGTCGCACCTCGGGTGATTTGCATGTTATCAATCATATATTTTTCATGCGACCCGCATGTTATCAATCATATGTTTTTCACGCGATCCGCTTGGTTTCTACACATAGGAATTTTTCTTTCAAATAGAATAAAGAGAGAATCATCGTTAACGACTAAGATAATTAGTTTACATGGATGTGATCAGTACAAGGATGTGACTAATAATAATATTTCTTCAGGTGGGTTGCATTCCAAGGGTATTGGGCCTTGGTTCCATCAGACCTTTCGAGCCGTAGGCTCCATTTGGCAGGACCCTTGAGATTTGGAACGGACCCTCCTAGTTTGGACCGAGGGCTCCTTTTGAATCTCCGAGTATCTTTTTCAGTACCATGTCCGGACCTTGAAACACCGAAGTCGGACCTTAGAGTTGTAGTACCTCTCCGACCTCTGCTTGTATCTTACATTTCTCATGTTAGCCTACAATCGCTTCTCTTCGAGTAGGTCTAAGTTTCTTGCCAAAGCCTCATCATTGTGGTCGAAAGTGACCTGACTGGTACGGAGAGTCGGGAGGTCGACTTCCGCGGATACAATTGCCTCAGTTCTGAAAGTCAACGAGTAAGGGGTTTCACCCGTTGAATTTCGGCAGGTCGTTCTGCATGCCCACAACACATCTGGGAGTTCGCTAGCCCATTTCCCTTTTCCCCCTTCGATCTTAGCGTTAAGCGTGTGCTTGATGATTTTTTTCACGGCCTCGACCTGACCGTTTGACTGGGGGTGGTATGGAGTTGAAAAAAGCGTATATTTTGATACCATCAAATTGTTTCCCATTGTCCGATATGATCGCCTGAGGTAGCCCAAATCTGCTGATGATGTTCCGCCATATGAATTTGATGACATGATCTTGGTCTATGGTTGCCAATACCTCAGCCTCGGCCCATTTTGTGAAGTAATCCACCACTACCAGGTCGTACTTTATCGAGCCTGGGGCTGTTGGGAGTGGCCCAATGATGTCTATCCCCCACTTTGCAAATGGCCAAGGGCTGAGGATGCTCGTGAGTTCCTCTGGTGCGACCTTGATGGAGGGGGGCAAAAATCTAGCATTTGTGGCATTTACGAGCGAAGATAGTAGCATCGGCCCGTAGGGTTGGCAAAAAATATCCCTGTCTTGTGGTTTTGTGGGCCAGCGACTCCCCACCGGCATGGTTTCCGCATACCTCTTCGTGTATTTCATGTAGGATAGCTTGACCTTGTTCAGGTGTAACACATCGAAGTAGGGGCGTGCTGAAACCTCGCTTGTATAACTCACCATTAATCATTGTGTATTGTGCGGCACGCAGTTGTAGCTGCCGAGTTCGGACGCAATCAGCTGGTAAGAGGCCGCTTATCAGGTATTCCATGATGGGTGTCATCCATTCGGACGGGGTCTCCACAGTTGTGACCGTTACCTGTGCGGTGGATGGGTGGGGAAGTGTCGTGATGGTGACATCTTTCATGCCTGGTGATCCCTCGGAAGTCGCCAGCCAAGCTAAATCATGAGCTCGTGAGTTATGCTCTCTCGGTATCAGCTTGACATGGACTTGTGTGAACTTTTGACATAGTATTTTTACGACTTCCTGGTAGGCCGCCATCCAGTCGTCCCGTGCCTCGTATTCCCTTGAAATCTGACAGGCTACGAGCTGGGAGTCAGTATGGACTTGCAGTCTCTTGACACCCATGGCCGTTGCCATTTTCAGGCCGCTAATGAGTGCCTCATATTTGGCCTCATTATTTGTTGCGGGAAATTCAAAGGTAATGACATTCTGGAAGAAAATACCCTCTGGGCTCATCAGGACCAAACTGACCCCCGACTTGTGGGAAGTCGCTGATCCATCCACGAATAACTCCCATAGCGGTGTTGTAACTGGTTATTATCTACTCAGTTAAACAATAATTATTATGAAATGTGTATGCTAAAGGCAATCGAATCGGGGAAAGAGACAAAGAAGTTGGTGACCCGGTTCGTCTTTGGAATCAGACTACGTCCGGGGGCGACCAAGCCAGGGAGAGGATATATGTATATGCTTAAAAATCTAAGGTGTTCAACCTTTTACAGAGGTGGCCATGGTGGCCTATTTATACTATGATTCCCCGCCCTTTGGGAGGGAATTTACACAAGGAATAGTGCCTATGAAAGGGCTACAATACCGGAAAACACTAATCTCGCCTTGAAATGCCAGAAATTGTCCATCTTTAGCGTGCGCCAATCGTGGAGCGGATGTGGAGGGCGGATTAGTGGCGTGTCGGGAGCTGTCGTTGACCACATGAACTGTATAGTTAAGGATGGTGCAGGTCGCTCCCGACTTGAGGATATAAAGCGGAAATCGCATCACGACTACCCGAGTTGCCGACCTTCACGACTTGAAGGTTCGGTCTTGTGGGAATTACATGGGCTGATCCCTTGGTCCCCTTACCGAGGTTGCTTCATGTAGTCTTTGTCAGATTGTTTACGGTCCTTTGTGCCCCGGTGGGAGGTCGGGTTTATCCATGCTACAACAATTGCCCCTCAAGTTGAGGTCGCTTGTTCCGAGAAGGGACCTTCTGACCTGGGGAGTCTCCTTTGAGCGGTCTACCATCCTCGGGCAGGTGAAAAGCCACCTCGATAATACGAGTCATCGCAACAGATTTCCCTCGATCTTAGGGATTCGAAATGATATCGTGCCAGGATGATGATGTAAAGCGCCGCCATTTCGTCCAATGAGATGTTGTAGTGGATTTCACGTGAGCCCCTCGCGTCTTTCTGTTGCTAGGGGGCCAAAGTTTTGGCTAATTTCATTTTGGCCCCTCCTCTTCTTTGATAAATAGGCGGGGGATTAGGTTTTGAAAACCTTATTTACTGCGATCGTCTTGCGAAAGAATTTCTTCAAGATACTCTTCCTGTTTTCTTCTCCCCTCCCCCAGAAACGTGTTCTCGTGTTCTTGAAGCGGAATCAACCACAGGTAAATGCTTTGGTGCCTTTCTTCGATTTTATGGATTCTGGTGTTTCCAAATCCCTCTTTGCCTCTCAGCCCATGGTGGCTTCCTCTTCTTCTGAGGATGACATTCCTATTGCCCTACGTCGCCGCCGATTTTCCAGCTTCGCCACCGGGCATGTGGGTGAAAGTTCATCGGCTCAGGTTACGGGCGACCGCCGGGAAGATGATGCTAATGATGAACCGGTGGATGACCAATTTCTAGAAAAATTGGCCAAAATTACCCATCTTCCCCCGTTGGATGTTAATATCCTTCATCCTGTCCCACGAGAATGGTCGTCAACGGTGGGTCCTTCTGCCTCGGTTTCGGATTATGGGGCTTATGAACGAGTTTTCAATTATGATCTATATTGTAACTGAGCTCAGTACAAGCGGCTGACCGGGCATACTGCAAGTCGGTTGAATCTCAGTTCGCGGCGTCCGATAAAAGATACCGATCTGTGCTCTCCGACCAGTATGTGCGGGGACTTCATCGTATGTACAAGGTGCCCCGGGATGTACATTTTTATGGATTGACCCTGGACAAAAGTGCCGATCAGCCTCCTCCCGGAATGATTGCTGTGAATGAGTCTTTCATGTCGGCCGGTATTCGATTTCCATTGAACCCAGTCATTTCCCATTGTTGGCAGCTTGGAACGTGTGCCTTATGCATATCACCCCCAATGGGTGGAGTTACATCATCTCCACCATGGTCATTTTAGGGCGGGAAATTTGAAGAGGCGGCTTAATCGAAGAGCTAGACGTGATGGCGCCGATTGCTCGTGAGTGGGATTGAGAATAAGGTTGAGTGGGATTGAATAACGAAATGGTGGTTTGTAGGAGGAGCATGGGAGTCGATGGCCCCTTCAACACTTTATCAATTAGAGTTCCCTACGGATTATGCGATCCGTGTTGAAAATTATGCCAGCCTTAATATTTTTGTGCTCGATTGTCTTGATCTAATTCTTTTTCTTGTCTTGCGGTGTTTGCGCCCGACCTTCACGAGCTATATTGGGACTTTCTCGAGGTGTTCAAGGAGGTTGAGACACACCCCCTATTTGGCGAGATGTTAATTTGTTGAACTCAGAGCTCGACTTACAAACTCTGGGATTTGTATACTTACCCTCGCCACTTGAGGATTCCCTGTAAGTCTCGGCCACATCTTTTCAAGTGTATTTTGCGATTTTGCGCTAAAGGTTCTATTTTGTGTTAGATCCGGAGATCCCGATCTACCACCGTCGATATACCTTAGAGATGGCCTCACAACCTCGTCGATTACTTTCGGTTCCATGAGGCGTCGCCTTTTAACATTGCCGCCCATGGGGACATTCCAGTTCAGACTCCTCCCCCTGCTGCCGACAAAGGCAAGAAGAAAGCTGTCGAACCCGCCACTATGGCTGGTGAGCGACCTCCCAAGAGGGCGCGATCTGAACCTGGCACACACCGATCCACGTCAAGTTGGGGTGCTGGAAGGGTGGCTCCCAGCCCGACACCTTTGTCGACCTATACTCGGGAGGGAGGTCGCCATCCGGAGGAAGATTCTTGGATTGGTTGGGATGAGGAAAGGGTGAGGTAGGCCGTTTGCAACTCTTGATGAGTTTATTCCAAAAACCGGGACCGAACTTAATATACTTGTTCCTCTTTGTTGCAGTCAGGAGCTGACGGCCAGCAAGTTCTCACCGGAGGTGCTAAGATTCCTGAGATCCCCGATTCCCACGCTGGAGGGCACGCCCGGAGATTGGCCCGGCTACTTGGAGAGGACGACGACGAACGTGCTGCGCACATGGATGAAGGATGATAACTCCTCTGCCCATAGCAAACAAGTCACGGGAAACATGTATTCGACTGTTTGTCCACTCCCTAAAGGCCGCCCTCTACATGGAAAAGGTCTGCGCCCAATCCAAGCTCGAGCTCTCCAAACTGGAGAAGGCCCAGGCGACGACCTCCGAGCAAGCGAAATCACTGATAGCTGCCTATGAGGTGCATAAGAAACTGGAGGTTACCAAGGCTGACTTGGCCAAGAGGGCCTTGGAGCTCGAGGGCCAGCTGAAGGAAGCCGAGAGACTGCTCGGGGAGGAGAAGGAGGCCATGACCCGGATGAAGGCGGGGCTGATCCGCAAGGATGTAGAGGTCGGGGAGAAGTTGGCCACCAATGACAAACACTTTAATCAGGTCAAAGAGCAGAATGCTAACTTTGCCTATGTCGTGGCGGTTGCGGGCGCTATCCGAGTTGTTCGGCGGAAGAACCCTGCTGCCGACCTCACTGACATTGTGACCGAGCTGACTGCTTATGTTCGTGACTTCCCCCTGCCTCCGATATTGTGCTGGAGATTAAAGATCTGGAAGATCTGGGCATTGATTTGTCCTTCTTCCCTAATCAGAGTCGGATCGTGACCCCACTCCCGATCCAGATGAGACACAGCCGGGAGACTCTGAGGTGGTCCTCGAGACTCAGACGGATGAGACTGGGGCACGAAATGAGGTCGCTGAGACATCCGACATGCCTCCTCCCGAAGAGCTGACCACAACTGGCCTCTAGGGGAGGTGTTTACCAGCCCAAGATCCAGGAGGCGGGCTGCCCACACCCTCACCAACATTATTCAGCAATAATTAGGTGGGCAACCTTTGAACATAGTCAGTGGTGCTGCTGATGGGATTCTTGATCGTTCTTAAGAATGATGACATCAAGAATCCCGATAAGAAAAATGAGTTTGAGAAGTTGTTGAACCCCATCTCCAACAATACTTTTGATCAGCATGCCTTAAAGCCGGAAGTCGTCTGCCAGTCGTGGATATTGGGTTATAGTAAAACATCTGTCGTCAGTTATCATGATGTATCTTGGTTTTCTGCTTGATGTAATCTAGCCTTCGGGCTTTTGTAATGTACCGACCTTCGGGCCTGTTGTCATTAATGAAATATGCTTTTTTCTTTCCTTTATTGTGCCGACTTGATTTCCTTATGCGACTATAATCTGTGCATATGTTCCTTCGTCTTATTGTCATTGCGATTTTAGGTTGAACCTTGCTTAGTCATCTTATAAAGTTAGGGGAGGATCACACCGCTAGGGGTGGCGATCTCGCCGTAAATATGTCGAAAGTCATTCCTGAGGGAGGTCGATGTTTCATCTATGCGACCTCCTTGGGTTTAAACACAGGAATTGTGAAAAAGAAAATTTAACTCATTTTATCGACTCGCCTGAAATTTTACAAGTACACTGGCCTCGACCCTACTGATAGTATCTTTTCAGATGAGATGCGTTCCATGGGTACTGAGACTGAGTGCCATCTAGGTTCTCGAGCTCGTATGCCCCGTTGGATAATACTCGCGCGACCTTGTACTGTCCTTCCCAATTTGGTCCAAAAGTTCCTTTGGTTACTCTAAGAGTCTTCTTCAGGACCAAGTCGCCTTCTTTGAATTTTCGAAGTCGCAGTTTAGAGTTATAGTATTTTTTGGACTGTTGTTTGTATCTCGCATTTCGGATACCTGCCTCTAATCGCTTCTCTTCGAGCAAGTCTAGGTTTCTGGCCAAGGCCTCATCGTTGCAGTCGGTCGCGATCTGCGAGGTTCTGAGAGTTTGGAATTCGACCTCTGCGGGTATGACTGCTTCCGAGCCAAATGCCATCGAATAAGGGGTCTCTCCGGTTGAATTTTGGTAGGTCGTTCTGTATGACCATAGTACATCTGGTAGTTCACTTGCCCACTTCCCTTTTCCTACCTCAATCTTGGTTTTCAGAGTGTGCTTGATGATCTTGTTCACAGCTTCGACTTGACCGTTTGACTGAGGGTTATAAGGGGTAGAGAAAAGCTTGGTGATTTTCCATGTTCTGAAGAAACTATCGATCTTATGACTATCAAACTGCTTCCCATTATCAGATATAATTGCTTGCGGTAGGCCGAATCTGCAGATGATGTTTCGCCATATGAATTTGATGACGTGATCCTGATCTATGGAGCCTCTGCCTCGGCCCATTTTGTGAAGTAATCTACTGCGACTAGGGCGTATTTGACTGAACCCGGGGCTGTTGGTAACGGCCCAATGATATCTATCCCCCACTTCGCAAAAGGCCAAGGACTGAGGAAGCTGGTGAGTTCCTCAGGTGCGACCTTGATTGATGGTGCGTGTATTTGACATTTGTGGCATTTCCATGCAAAAACCATGGCATCGACCTTTAAAGTTGGCCAAAAATACCCATGTCTCGTCGTCTTATGAGCGAGCGACTGCCCCCCAGTGTGATTTCTGCATACCCCATCGTGAATATCTTGCAGGATAGCCTGCCCTTGCTCCGGGGTAACACATCGGAGCAGTGGTATGCTGAAGCCTCGCTTATATAGTTCTTTACCAACCAATGTGTACCTTGCTGCCCTTAGTTGCAATTGCTTTGCCTGAATTCTGTCGGTTGGTAATGCCCCAGTCATCAAGTAGTCGATTATGGGGGTCATCCAGCTTAAACTCGGGGTGTCTAGGGCAGCGACTATTGTGTTAGCAGTGGAGGGGTGGGAGAGTTTTGTGAGGTGACATCCCTCATCTCTGCTGGTCCCTCCGAAGTCGCTAGTCCTGCCAATGCATTGGCTCGGGAGTTCGTATCCCTTGGTACTAGCTTGATGTAGATTTGTTCAAATTTCAGGCAAAGTGCTTTGACGACCTCTTGGTAGGTCGACATCCGCTCATCTTGGGCCTCATACTTCCCTGATATCTGGCGTGCTACGAGTTGGGAGTCGGTGTGTACTTGAAGTCGCTTGATGCCCATTGCGGTGGACATTTCTAGACCGTTGATCAGCGCTTCGTATTCGGCCTCGTTGTTGGTGGCAGGGATTTCAAAAGTGATGGCATTCTGAAAAGAAATCCCATCTGGACTGATTAACACAATTCCTACCCCTGATTTGTTGGAAGTTGCCGAGCCGTCTACGTACAACTCCCATGGTGGGTCGGTCGAACCGCTGGCCCCAGGAGGAGGGGTTAATTCAAAGATGAAGTCGGCCAAGGCCTGAGCTTTTATCGTGAGAGCCCGGGCCAAGATATGTTACCCATCTTTGTCAACCTCGATAGCCCATTTGAGGCATCGGCCCCTATGTATCTGGTCGATGGAGCACGTTGCGAAGGGGTAAGAAAGTGAGGACCTCCACTTGGTGATCTAAGAAGTAAGGCCTCAGCTTTCTCACACTTATAACTAGGGCATAGGCTAATTTCTCTAGAAGAGGATATCGCTGCTCGGTTTCATTTAGCGTCTGACTGACAAAGTAAATGGGCAGATGGGCCTGACCCTCCGCCCGTACAAGCACTGCGCTCAGGGCGGTTTCTGAGGTCGCCAAGTATAAAGCAGTTTCGCCAGGGGACGGCAGCTAAAATGTCGACATCGGCGGATATGCTTTGATCTTGTCAAGAGCATCCTGACTCTCAGATGTCCATTTAAACCTCGCCTTCTTTCTGATGGTGTCGAACATGGGCTTGCATTTATCCCCCATTCGGGAGATGAATCTGTTCAGAGCGGCCAGGCACCCCGTCAGTTTTTTAACGTCCTTTTTGGTTTTGGGGGCCCCCATATCGAAGATAGCCTGCACCCTGGCTGGGTTTGCTTCAATCCCCCGCTTGCTGACCAGATGCCCTAGGAACTTCCCTGACTCCACTCCGAAGTTGCACTTTTTCGGGTTGAGTTTCATATTATACTTCCTGAGTATCTCGAAGGCTTGCGCCAGATGAGTCAAATGATCTTCCTTTTTCAGACTCTTCACGACAATGTCGTCAACGTACACTTCCACCGACTTGCCTATCTGCTCAACAAACATATGGTTGACCAGCCTTTGATACGTTGGCCCGGCATTCTTCAAACCAAAAGGCATTCTCTTCCAACAGTATATGTTCTTCTCTGTTAAAAATGAAGTGTGTTGCCTGTAGGGCTCGTGCATAGCTATCTGATGGTATCTGGCAAACGCGTCCATGAAAGACATCATCTCGTGGCCCGCCGTATTGTCGATTAAGTGGTTGATATGCGGCATTGGGAAGAAGTCCTTGGGGCATGCCTCGTTAAGATCTGTGAAATCGATGCAAAGTCGCTAAGTCCCATTTGATTTCTTTACGAGGACCGCATTTACGACCCAGTGTGGTTGGTCGACCTGCATGATCAAGTCGTTGTCAAGCAACTTCTTCACCTCTTCAGTGAGGGCCGCATATTTTTCTAGACCAAACTTCCTTCTTTTTTGAGCTACTGGTTTTCGGGCTGGGTCAATGTGTAACCGGTGACATGCGGTCTCAGGATCGATCCCGACCATATCCTTGTGTGACCAAGCAAAAACGTCTAGGTTATTCTTGAGGAAATCGATGACTTCAATCTTCAGGTCGTCGGGGATCTTGGATCCAATGATGATCTCGTGTTTGGTTGAAATTTGGGTCCACCTTGACCCTTTCGAGTTCCTCCCCGGATACCGCTCTGGGTCCCCCGAGTGGTGGATCATCTATCTCGGCCTCGAGTATAAAATCTTCGGGCTCGGGACCCATTCTTGGATCAAACTCGTCACGCTTCCTCTTCTTATTTTTCTTTTCAGTATCCAGCATGTTATCATACATTTTGTGATCCAGTGTCATTATGTGACGACTAGACGTGCGTGCTGAATTTAAATAAGGCGAAAAATAAAGCAAACAGCCTCTCGTATCCACTTGGTCACCTTTAACGGTGCCAACCAGCCCACCCTTGGTGGGGGAATTTTACAAAAAAATAATAGGTGGAGGACGCAACCTCGATTTCGTGCTCAAATGGCCTCCCAGGAAGTTCGTTATAGGTGCTCGGGAGGTCGACATAAGGAAATCTAGGAGCCTAGTGTTCTGACGACCTTCTCATCAAAGGTGGATACGAGCTCCCTGAACAAGCGAATCATGCCCGAGAGGTTTGACCGTCGCGTTCGAAGCCCTTCATTTGTATGATCGCATGGGGTGATGTATGCCCGTAATCCCGAGTTGGTCTAGGTCTTTTTAAGCAGAATGTTGCGAAGGCCCCGTCGACTAAGCATCCGCATATCTGATCATCCCCATGATATTGGCGTTTATGACCAATGGGTCTATGTTGAATTACCACGACTCGGCTTTGTCTATTTCCCGAACTCAATTTTATGGGTTTCTTGGTTACGCCCAAGATGGGAGAACCATTCTTTGGGCATTCTCCATTGGCCCGACTTACGCCTTTAGGTGGCGCTTTGATGAGGAGGGGAGGCGGGCCCCTATCGTTGCAAAGGCGCTAGATAGTGTGGATAACGCGACCTCTGTGCCCTCACGGTATGGGTGGTATTGGCAGGCTGCACTCTGTCGCCCCTATTACGGGCTCTCTTTATGCCGATCTTCAGGCCGGGGTTGGCGGTCATCTTTATCAACCTTGTCCCCCCTGATCATTTGCTCGAGGATTCTTGACAAACTCATTCAGCCGGCCATCTTCATAAAGCTTCCAAAGTTGCTTCAATAAATCTCTACACTCGCTGGTGTAGTGTCCCCTCTGGTCGTGATAGTGGCAATACTTGTTCGGGTTTTGCTGGCTTTTGTCTTTCATGGGGTAGGGTGCTCGCAACATGTCTCATCCCGGATCTGGGTATAAAGCGTTACCAGTGTCATACCCGAGCCTCCATCGCCTTCACGGAATGGACTCTCAAATGGTTTGAAATTTATCGGGTGTCTTGTAATGACCCCGGTTTTTCTTGAACCTTTCTTGGGCTCATAACTTCCTTTTTGTCTCACGAGGCGGGTCTCTAGCAATTCCATGGTATGGATGAGGTCGCTGGCCCTTTTCCTAAAATCGGCGTAGCTGGTCGGGTAGTCTGCAGTCATGCGCCGCCATAGTTTGGTTCCTCTTCTGAGGCCAGATACTGCCCCCAGCAGCTTGGCCTCGTCCCCAATGAGGTCACCTTCAATGATAAGTCTATCGATCCTCTCAACATAGGATCGATCCAACTCCGTCTCCCCCTTACGCATGTTCATGAGCCTCTTCCTTGTCGCAGGTCGGGGCTCCATCACCGTATAGTGGCCCAAGAATAATCGAGCCAGTTGCTCAAAAGTATCAATGGAGAGAGATGGCAGTGAAGTGTACCACATGTGGGCCTGGTCGCTCAGCGTCAGGGAGAAAAGTCTACACTTCATCGCGTCCGATGCCCCCATTGAGGCCATATACGCATTGTACTTCGCCATATGGACTCTGGGGTCTATACTCCCGTTGTAGCAATCTAGAGCCACTATGCTGATTTTCCTCTGGGCAGATGCCAGAGTGATCATAGTTCCCAATGGTGAATCTGGGATGACAAGGTCATTGTTAGACCCAGACGGTCCATCCTGGTTACCCACCTTTTCCAACAACTGTTGGATAGTCCTAGCCAATGCCGCGACTTGAGCGTCGCGCAGGTTACTGGTCCCCTGCCCGTGACCATGGTGGTATGCCGAATGTCTCGGCGACCCTCTGTGGTGCATGTCCAGGGCCATGGCAAGATCTCTTTCCACCTGTTCATCATGGCGTGGTTGAGAGTGAGCCTCGTCCTCGCCCCTCATGAGGGCCTTCCGGGCCGCTTGGCTTCCGAGGCGGGTAAATACACTATTTGAACCCGCTGGTCTGTCCAGGGCCCGGTGGTTCCAAACGATGGCATGTTTAGCCGCGTTGTACACCAGTTGGCCTGTGGACCATCCCTTTTCGTCATAATGCGTTTACCCTTGGAGGTTCCGGCGTCATGGGCTATTTTCTTGGCTGGGGGTTGTCCCTCCTCAGAGCCAAAATTGAGACGTTTCTTGTTGAGGACGGCCATCACTGTTTTGGCATCCTCCAGTGTTTGGACAAGATTCCACCAGTCGGGGGAACCAGTCGGGGCTGCCCGATGAGTAGGTTGAGAACTCAGTGAAACCTCGACGCCATCACGAATGTCGATTTCATTCCCGATTACAGCTTTCCCCTGGTTGGTTGCCATTTGTTTTTCTTAGAGTTTGGAAGGTGAGGTCTCCTTGAGAATTGTTGAAATTTCTCAAGAAATGTTTTCCCAGACGGCACCAATTGTTGTAAATGGTTATTATCTACTCAGTTAAATAATAATTATTATGAAATGTGTATGCTAAAGGCAATCGAATTGGGGAAAGAAACAAAGAAGTTGGTGACCCTGTTCGTCTTTGGAATCAGACTACGTTCGGGGGCGACCAAGCCAGGGAGAGGATATATGTATATGCTTAGAAATCTAAGGTGTTCAACCTTTTACAGAGGTGGCCATGGTGGCCTATTTATACTATGATTCCCTGCCCTTTGGGCGGGAATTTACTCAAGGAATAGTGTCTATGAAAGGGCTACAATACCGGAAAACACTAATCTCGCCTTGACATGCCATAAATTGTCCATCTTAAGCGTGCGCCAATCGTGGAGCGGATGTGGAGGGCGGATTAGTGGCGTGTCGGGAGCTGTCATTGACCACGTGAACTGTATAGTTAAGGCTGGTGCAGGTCGCTCCCGACTTGAGGATATAAAGCGGAAATCGCATCACGACTTCCTGAACTGCCGACTAACCGAGTTGCCGACCTTCGCGACTTGAAGGTTCGGTCTTGTGGGAATTACATGGGCTGATCCCTTGGTCCCCTTATCGAGGTTACTTCATGCAGTCTTTGTCAGATTGTTTACGGTCCTTCGTGCCCCGGTGGGAGGTCGGGTTTATCCATGCTACAACAGCGGGCTGCTCGGGCACCCGACATCCAAAGGGAATGTGAGCTCTACGATGAAATTAGCCAGTGCCTGAGCCTTGATGGCAGGTCGTGGTGCATATGTCAATCCATATTGCCCGACCTCAATGGCCCATTTGAGGCATCGACCTGACGTGTCTGCTCGCTGAAGCACGTTCCTCAAGGGTAAGGAAGTGAGGACCTCGACCTGATGGTAAAAAAAGTATGGCCTCAGCTTCCTTACACCCATGACTAGTACGTAAGTCAGGTTTTCTAGGGATGGATAACGTAGTTCTGTCTCGTTCAATTTTTGGCTGATGAAGTAGATGGGCAAATAGATCTGGCCCTCTGCTCGGAAAAGTACTGCACTCAAAGCGGTTTCTGAAGCCGCGAGATACAGGAACAACTTCTCTCCTGGGACAGGTTTGGATATGATGTTAACGTCTGCCAGGTACATTTTGATTTTTTCAAAAGCATCCTAGCTTTCAGGTGTCCATTCGAACTTCGCTTTCTTACGGATTCGTGTAGAACATTGGCTTGCATTTTCACCCATCCGGGAGATGAACCTGTTTAATGCGGCCAGGCATCCAGTGAGTTTCTGGACCTCTTTCACATTTCGGGGTGCCCCCATGTCTATTATGGCCTTGACCTTTACTGGATTCGCCTCTATCCTAAACTTCTTGACTGGGTGTCCCAAGAACTTCCCCGACTCTACTCCGAAGTTGCACTTCTTGGGGTTGAGCCTCATGTTGAATTTCCTGAGGATGTCGAAGGTTTGTGCGAGTTGGGCCAGGTGGTCCTCCCTCTTCAAGCTTTTGACGACTATATCGTCAATGTACACTTCCACCGACTTCCCGATCTGGTCAGCGAACATATGATTGACCAACCTTTTGTACGTTTCCCCCGCATTTTTTAGTCCGAAGGGCATTCTCTTCCAGCAGTATAGACTCTTTTCTGTAAAAAAACGAGGTATGTTGTCGATCTGGTTCATGCATGGCTATCTGATGATATCATGCGAAAACATCCATGAATGACATCATCTCGTGTCCGGCCATGTTATCTATCAAGTGATCGATGTGCGGCACGGGGAAGAAATCTTTGGGCAGGCCTCGTTGAGATCGGTAAAGTCGATACAAAGTCGCCAGGTTCCATTAGACTTTTTTACCAAAACCCCATTGGCTACCCACTTTGGCTGGTCGGCCTGCACACCAATCTCAATTGTATCATCAATATCCCATTCGTGACGATCCTTGATCGGGGCTATTTGAGAATCATGCTTAAGTCATCTGAGTTCTCACAATCTCAATGGCAGCAATGGTTCATGGGAACACAAATAAGAATAAATGCAAACAACCTAACATAATATTCAGATAAGTGTAATGTCATACATTTAATATCAAACAAACAAAAATATTAAAACAAATACTGAATATTATCTTAGTATTATGTCCTTACAATAAGATTGTCTCTAGGACACTAACACTAACACCAACTGCCGACGCATATGGAATTCCCCTCATGTCATCTATCTCATTTTCTATCTTTGGACACATTTCTTTTGATAGATGGATTCCATGTCTGAAGGGTAAGAAACCCTTCTTGGAATCCTTCATGCTGAATCGCTTCAAAACAATTTCTATGTATGAAGCTTGGGATAAGCCAATCATCATTTTCCTGCGATCCTGAGTGATCTTGATCCCTAGGATATGACTAGTTTCTCCTAAGTCCTTCATATCAAACTGATTGACAGCCACACCCTCAAGTCTGACAACAACTTTACATCATTTCCGATGAGCAGAATGTCGTCTACATATAGTATTAAGAATACCAATTCAGTTCCATCACACTTTCTGTATACACAACTCTCGAACTCGTTTTGATCTAAGCGGTAGGATTTTATTACTTGATCAAAATATTGGTTCCAAGCTCGGGATGCTTAAGTCGTAGATGGACTTCTTAAGCTTGCAAACTAGATGCTCTTTGTCTTTCGCAATGAAGCCTTTGGGTTGGCGCATACATATTTTCTCCTCAAGACTTCCATTTAGGAAAGTTGTCTTGACATCCATTTGCCAGATTTTGAAATCTAGATGTGCAGCTATCGACAAGAGAATGCGGATGGACATCAGCATGGCTACAGGCAAAAATGTTTCCTCATAGTCGATCCCTTCTTTCTGAGTGTATCCTTTTGCCACAAGCCTAGCCTTGAAGATCTCAAACTTCCCGTCTGGTCCCCCTTTTTCTCTTGTAAACCCACTTACATCCAATGATTTTTACCCCATTGGGTGGTTCGATAAGCTCCCACACTTGATTATGATCTATAGAACTCATCTCGGCTTCCATTGCAGTTTGCCAAGAATTTGCATCCTTGTCTTGGATCGCCTCGTTGTAAGACCATGGGTCCGATTCTTCTCCTGAGATCAAGTCCGAAGACTCTCCTATCCCTAAGAATCTCTCGGGTTATCTAACAACCCTCCCACTGCGATGAGGTTCCAGTTGTGTGGGTGTAACATTTGGTATATCGACTTGTACAGTTGGTGTTGGAGTTGGCCCTCTTAATTCATCTAAGATAATCTCACTGTTAGGCTTCCTATTGTTCATATATTCTTCTTTCAAAAATCTAAAGTGTGTACTTATTACAATCTTTTGATCGTTGGGACCATAGAACATACACCCTTTCATTCCCTCGGGATACCCTATGAACAACCTTAATTCCGAACGTGGGTCCAACTTACCGGCTTCCTTGTCCAACACGTAAGCCGGACAACCCCAAATTCTCATGTGTCTTAGACTGTGCTTGTGCCCGGTCCACATTTATTTTGGGGTTTTAGGAACTTATTTGGATGGTATCATTTTTAGAATGTAAGCCGTTGTTTCCAAAACGTGCCCCAAAATGACTTGGGAAGATCCGAATAACTAATCATGGATATGACCATTTCTAAAAGATTTATTTTTCGGGGTTTTTTGTTGAGGGTTTGGATGGTATCATTTTTTTCCGATAATAGTTCGTAAAATTATTATTTCGGATCAAAACTTGATACTCTTTTTTTTCCTTCAAACTTTAAAAACTTATCAAAGGTTTCGGACTTATGCTTTATGAGGAAAATGTATCCATATCTTGAGTAATCATCGATAAACGTAACGAAATACTCATAACCTCCCCTTGCTTTGATTAACATAGGACCACATACATCAGTATGAATGTTTTTTAACACTTCTGTAGCTCTATTCCCCTTGGCTCTAAATGCCCTCTTGGTCATCTTGCCCTCTAAACAAGATTCACAAGTTGGAAACGGTTCAACCCGGAGAGACTACAATGATCCGTCTTGTACCAACCTTTGAATCCTTTTTAGATTAATATGACCTAATCTTAGATGCCACAGAAGTGTTTCGTTCATGTCTGAAGAATGCTTTCTTTTATGCAAAGCAGTCGATGTGTTATAGGATACATTTTGTGAGTGGCGTGAACAGTTAATAGTGTAGAGATTGTTCGACAATGTTCCATGACAGATAAACAGATCATTTTAAAAAATAGTAACGCGCTTAGAAAAAGAAATTGAATATCCATCCATAAAAAGTTTAGAAACCAAAATAAGATTCTTTCTAAAAGTAGGAATGTAAAGAACATCTCTTAAAACTAAAACTCTATCTTCAAAAGATAGCTTCACTTCTCACAGTGCTTCAGCTGCCACTATCGTAGCATCACCCAGTGTGATGATGATCTCACTCCCACTAAGTTGTTGGGTTAGCTTGATCCCCTGTAAAGTGAAACAAACATGATCAGTGGCTCCTGTATCCACTACCCATGACTGGGAAGCATACTCGCTAAATAAGTTTTAACAACTAATGCATGAGAATTACCTTTCTTTCCATCCCCCTTGGGCTTGGACCATCCTCCAATGTCCTTGTTGGAATTTAGAGGCATATAAACACGTAACGCATGCGCAATGGAAATTAAAGTTCACCAACAACGAACAGTTAATTGCATAATTAAATACGAGTAAACGTAAACAGAATTCTTACAGCAATTCGTACACAGATTTCTCAACTATGGTATCCACGTAACAGTCATTTAATAACTTGCACAGATCTGCCAGTGTTGAATCTCCAAGATGAATTTGCTAGGAAAATTCTAACTTAGAGATTTTATGGAGAAATATGAATTCACGTATTATGAATTCCCAAGAGCTCATATATATAGGAGGGGATTAGCTTAAGTCTCAAGATAACCTAATTAGGAAATAAAATCCCTAACCTTTATTTAAATAAATCTCTTAGATTTATTTCCCACATATAAATCTCTACGGATTTAAATTCCATATATGACAAATCTCTACGATTTATTTCCATATATTAAATCCTACAATAATATTCCAAATATTATTATTGGGAATTCTTATTTAATTAAATCCAATTTAATTAAACATTAATAATAATTAATTCCAAATTAATCTATTATTAATTACTTCTCCATAAATTAAATATTAAATCTAATTTAACATTTAATCAACCAACTATAATTAGTAAACAACCATTACTTGTTGTGTGACTCATAGGCCCTCATATATCGAGCGATTAGTCAAACTAATGGTCTTAATTGAACCATAGACAATAAATCAGACATTCTCAATACATGAGGTACGTTGTGAGGAAATGTGCAACTACCTGTAACTGAAACATTGGTTATTACGATTTCCTTCTTTCATTCACGAATACTCGATTAAGCCTTGAACATGATGAAGTGTCTATTCAAATAACTTAATCAATTTATCTCTAATCACTAATTGATCATTCATGTCACACTTGGCCACAAAGTCCAAGTTGACGTTCATTGGTCAATGACTTTGATCCAATTATGATGAGAAGATGAGTATTCTCTCTAAATCCACTTTGAGGAATGAATCCTTTTCTTGGCTCAACTACCACGCACATGCACTTCGTGATGAACCCAATCTAAGCCATATCTACCCATGGAAGAGTGCAAGCGTTGGTCATGATCAAAGTTCATCACTCCACACATGTCGTGCGTATTGATCTCAAGTCAAAGGAGTATCGCATCGCTACCACTAACCGAGACACCTGTAGACACATATAGTAGAACTACATCAAACGGTTTCTCGGATGGGTATACTAATACGCTTTAAGGTATTTGTGCATCCATCATGAGATATCTAGTATCTAGTAGTAAGTGAGATCTCACTACACTCTCTAAGAGTATGATGCAGATTGCACACCAATCTCTATTGCATCATCAATATCCCATTCTCGATGATCCTCGATTGGGGCTATTTGAGAATCATGCTTAGGTCATCTGAGTTCTCACTCAGTCAATGACAGCAATGACTCAAGGGAACATAGATAAGAACAAATGCAAACAATCAAACATAATATTCTAATAAGTGCAACGCCATATATTTAATATTAAATAAACAATAATATTAAATTAATACTGAATATTATCTGAGTATTATGTCCTTACAATGGATTGTCTCTAGGACACTAACACTAACAATCTCCCACTCGAACTAGAGCCAATCACCTACATGTCTAACCCCTAGACCATCAAAATGTCTAGTGTGTACATGAACACTCAAAGCCTTGGTGAAAGGATCAGCCAGGTTATCCTCCGTGGGGACACGTTCTAACTCTATCTCTCCTCTAGCGATTATCTCTCTTATCAAGTGATAACGCCTCGGTACATGCTTGTTTCTGTTATTGGATCTCGGTTCCTTAGCTTGCGCAACCACACCAGTATTGTCACAATATAACTTTATTGAACTGCTGGCACTCGGAACTACCCCTAGTTAACTTAAGAACTGTTTTATCCAGACAACTTCTTTGGCAGTTTCTGCCGCAGCAATGTACTCAGCTTCGGTTGTTGAGTCTGCGGTAGTATCTTGTTTGGAACTATTCCAACTAACCGCCCCACCATTGAGAACGATAACATAGCCCGACTGTGATTTGTAATCATCACAGTCGGATTGGAAACTTGCATCAACATAGCCAGTTGCAACCAGTTCTGACTGTTCTCCGTGGACCAAGAAGCAATCTTTGGTACGTCTAAGGTACTTAAGAATGTTCTTGATAGCAATCCAGTGAGGTTCACCCGGATTCTGCTGGTCTCTACCAGTGGTGTTAACAGCGAAGGCCACATCTGGCCTTGTGCAAGTCATGGCGTACATGATGGAGCCAATTGCAGATGCATATGGTATATCCTTCATGCGCCGGATATCAGCTTCCATAGAAGGAAAATCCTTCTTAGGCAACTTTATCCCATGACATGCCGGTAGAGAACCTTGTCGCGAGTCATTTTATTTGGAGAATATTATGTGGCTAATTCGGTTACGACTCACAAACAAAACATGCACGTGTAAAATAAATTGTAAATAAGAAGAATTTGTTGACCCAGTTCGTCAAGAAATGACTACTCTGGGGGCATACCAAGCCAGGGATGTAGTATTGCGAGTTTTACACGTACAATATTTGATACATCTCATGAAGATGAATCATTATAATTGAAGATGATTTGGAGAATTAGTATATGAGTGCTAGGGTTTTTGCGTGCATGAACTCTCGTATTTTTTGTAACCTTACCCCACTGGGAGATTTCTGAACCTTTCTCTCTTTTTGGAATTTTTTGTAACCCTTCTCTTGTTGTTTTTTCTTCCATTTACAGTACTTCGACAAGCATGAGCTGGTTTGGCAAGCATGAGCTGGAGGCTTCGGGCCATGCAAGAACTCTTGTGATGCTGCCACCTTTCCAACTTCGTCTTCTAGATTGATCTTAGCTCTTGCTTGTCTAAAAGGCACTCTTTTGGTCGTCCAAATCAATCTTTTGATCGGCTGCATGCTTTGTTCGCCCCTTTAACCATGTCAGTTTTATGCTGGAATACTGTCCTCCTCGAGCATACTGAGCCCTCAGGATGTCTGGGTCTTTGGGATGTTTGGGTCTTCAAGATATCTGAGTATCGAACATACTGACCCCTCAGGTTTGTCTGAGTCTTCAGGATATATGAACCCTCAGGATGTCTGAGCATCGAGCATACTGACCCCTCAGGTTTGTCTAAGTCTTCAGGATATCTGAGTAGCGAGCATACTGACCCTTCAGGATAGTCTGAGCATTTAGGCTGTCTGGGTCCTCAGACTTGTTCGTGGCCTCAGACTTGTCTGAGCCCTTAGGTTTGTCTGAGTCCTCAGATCACTTGACTTATCTCATTTGATTCCTTCTTTCCTGATCTGAGTGGCGAACATGCTTATTTGCTCGGTAGGCTTGGTTGAGCAACTTTGGTTGGTAAATGGAATGTTGGCGAACAAAACTTACTTCATAGGCGAATATGTTCGCTTGGTTGACAAGTGGCGAGCTGGTCGAACAAACTTGTTTGGTCGGCGAGCGGCGAGCGGCGAGCACACTTGTCCATCGTGCATGATTATTTTAATAGTTGAATATTACACGTGTCTCTCTTACGTGTCCGATTAATGCTGAATAATTATATCGAACACAATAATACCCCCCAGTCGGGTCGCTTTGTATTCATCATGGGGCCCGGCTGTTATAATCTGATTGGGCCCTAGTTGATGTCGTTTCGTATTACGTGTCAGATTTTCAAAATTGAATCCGGTATCTATAAACACCTCATTTCGCCACCCTAATCCCTTTTCTTTCCTTTCTTCTTCTCTTTGCCTCTGCTTTCCATCTCTTTCGTGCCTTAACAAATTTCCGGCAAGGGCTTCATTATTCCGGCGAAGGATTTTTACTCAGGTAACCATTGCATACTTTCTCTCATTGCGATTATGGCTTCTTGCTCAAACTCTTCTGTTTCCCTAGAATCGGACCACCGTAGTTTCTCTTCCCCCTCTGTCGGTAGAATCCCCCGTAGAGATGCTAATGCGCCGGAGACGAATGTCTCGGGTTTGGAGTTTCGTTGGCAAGTTCGGCAGTTGTTTGCCGTTCTTACCTCCGATTCCGACGAGGCCCTAAACTAATTAGATAGGGACTTGGTCCGTAGTGATTTTTCGGATGATTCAGATGAGGATTCTTTGCCCCAACCTCAAATTAGGTGTAGGGCTGTAGATAATGTTGATGTAAATAGAGATGATAATATTGTGAGGGGGAAAATTTTGATGGCTGTGAATGTAACTGAATCGAACATTGGGATAGGCGGCGAGCAAAATTCTGAACTTGATATACCTGTTGGTGTCCCTCATAGTCCAACATATAACGAGTATAATGCTCGTTATAGTTTTGATTGGCCCGAGCAACCTCATAGGACTAGGGTTGAAAATGAGTACCCAGCGAGCAAGATTGCGAGTGTAATCGATAATGATATGCTCGCTCAATTGTATAGAAATTTCGAAACCCCCAAAGATGTCTTTTTCTGGGTACCGGGTCCAGATGAGCGAGCAGATCAACCCCCTGAGGGTTGTGTTGCCGTGAATTTGGACACAATGGAAGCGGGCCTTAGGTTTCCACTCCATCCGGTTATCACCCGTTTGCTCGTGGAATGGAATATCACCATCACACAGCTTAAACCGAATGGGTGGCATATGATCATGAGCTTCCTGACTTTGTTCGGCAAAATGATGCCTAGATATCATCCCTCAGCAGCTGAACTTGCTCGATTGGTGCATTTGACCCGTCCGAAAGGCGAACGTGGATGGCTATTCATGCAAGCAAATGCCAAGTGCAAAATTATTGAGGATGTGCCAAACAAAATCAGTGATTGGAAGGAGAAATTTTGGTTCGTTGGGGGCGATTGGAAGAGCCCGGCTTCTGAAAGCGAACCAAATGCTCATTTAGACATCCCTACTAACTTCGGGGTTTATCGCAGTAAGTATTTTTGTGTCTTTTGTTCCTCAATTTGAATTGATTTTAACTTACTCTTTATTTCTGGGATTCCAGCTGCGACGAACAAAGAGACCAACGACGGCTATTTTAGCAGCGTTTGGCAAATTGATCTCGAGTCTCGCTCGGAACGATCTGTGAAGACCCTGAATACCACCGAACAGAGGAAGAAAGGAGGCTTGTTCGTGCCCCCTCACCATCTTGTAGCTGTTAACCCTGCTGGTAAGAATCGCTTCTTACATTAGCATAAACTTTGTACTTTTTTGCTCGCTGTTGCCCTTTCTTACATAATGAATTTGTTTTGCTTATAGCTTTCCCCGCTGTTATTGTTGCCGTGAGTACATCCGAACATACCGAGATGGCTCAAAGAGAGCTCGCTAGAATTCAAGCTGAGCGGGAGGCTCAGCGAGCAAATCGGGGAGAAGCAAGCAGGGCAAGCCGAGCATTTGCGTCTGGTCCTGGGGAATCGAGTCGACTAAAGAGGACTACTCGTTTGGCCGAGTAGTGAAAGAATAAAGTCGCCGCCAAAAAAGACAAGGATCGGAAGCCAAGTGACGGGGCCAATCGAACAAGCTCGGTAGAAAGCATGCCAAGCTTAGCAGGCTCGGACGACGAGCGATCGACATAAGCGTAACCCAGACCCCTACTGCCGAAGTGATCAGAATGGCCGCCTCAGTGGTCGGTCCGGTCGCACAGATTGTTGAAATGGAGGTTGGCACATCTTCTCCACCTCCTGCTGGACCCCGGTCATGGTCCCCTTTGAATCCTGAGCTTCGGCCCCCCGAGGATAAATCATTCTTGGGATGGGATCGCCTCGTCTTGACGGATACATTTTGTTCGCTTTAATTCCTTTTGCATTAATTTTGTTAAGCTTTATCATGCTTTTTGCTCGGGTGTATGTGTAGGTTGAGCGGGTTTACCCCTTGATGCCCAATTTGAAAAACTACTCTTCGCCGCCTAGTGTTACAAGGTTTGGGCATTCCAGGAGCATGTTCAAAGGCGTGCGGACTCTGATTCGAGCATGGACTCGAAATTTGGAAGAGTCTACTACGGGTCCCACACCCTTGGAAAACATGCGACTCGGCCTGGTACTCCAGGGCCAATCTATGGTCGTTCTTGAGAAAGTTTATGCTGAGTCCGCCAATCTTCATGCCAACTACTTGGCTCTGATCAGGAGTTTTGAAGAGAAGGCGCAGCGAAACAGAACAGACTTAGGATGAACAAGTTGGCTCAAGGACAAGTTTCCTCGGCACAAGCAGATGCTCGCCAGGCTCAGGAGGATGCTCGCCAGGCTCAAGAGAATTCTCGCCAGGCTCAGGAAGTTGCTCGCCAGGCAAGGGAGGAGCTAAATCATTCTCAGGAGGAGGTGGTCAGCATACGGAGAGCTCAGAGTGAGATGAATGTCGAGCTTCGTAGACTCTGAACTGACGTCGAGGCTATGGAAAGTGAGAGGAATGTGCTCGGCCAACAACTCATTATTGCTGAAGAGACCAACACTCGTTTGGGTCTCGAAAATTCAAGGCTGCACAATGAAGAATATGTTGATTCTATGTCCAACTTCTCCTACATATGTGCCTTTGCTGATGCCATCCGGTCTGTTCGCCATACACTCATATCTAGTTTCCAGCAGTACCTGATCGAAAATCCACCAGATCGCAATCTTCTGATGTCTGACTTGAACGATCTGTGTGACTTTTCAACTCTTCCTGAAGGGATCGAGGTTGATGATCCTATCCTGGATGAGGAAGACGGCTCGGATGTGAACATTGCTGAAGTTGCTAGTCAAACTCTCCGAACTGAGTCAGGGTCCGATCAGGTGCCGGTCGAACAAAGGGGACCTCCTGTGACCGAGCAAAGTGTACCTCCTAGCGAGCATACTGGACCTGACCATGCTGGAGGAGTCGTTGCTGAGGGGGCCGAGCATGATTTGTTTGACATTTCTCTTCCGTCCACCCCCAACTATGAATTTGCTCCTTAGTGTAATTTTTACTTTGCCGAACATATGTTGTGTACTTTTTGTCTTCTTCATTTTTTGCTCGAACAATATCTTCTGAACTTGTATAATTTTTTTCTTTCTTCTCTTTTGTTCGTACAATTCAAATTTGAATGATTGAATCCATATTTTGAACTTTTTCCTCTAACCTGATTGTTGTTGAGGATGAATGTGGTTGCTGATGATTGATTGATACTTGTGTTGCTTGATGTTCGCTTTGTTGCTTTCTAGTTTATGCCTCTTTTCTTCTGAATGAATTCGAACATTGTGTTTGCCTATGCCCGCTCCTGACTTCTTTCGTTTTTTATTGTCTTATTGACGTTGTAATTGGTTGATCGTCTTATTTAGGTGCGGCCAGATGGGTTAACTTTATGAACCCCCCCTTTCTTGGTTCGCGATCGTCTTATTTAGGTGCGATCACTTCGTACTAGGGCCGTCTTATTTAGCTGCGACCCCGCACTCATCACCCGCTTACACTACGGGTATCTGTAAGTACGAGTTGTCTTTTGCGACTGCGTACCCATTACTCGCTTTTTGCTGCGGGAATCAGAGTACGAACTCGTTCGTCAGGTGAACATAGACTTGGGCTCGTTCGTCTTTGTTCGGGCCGTCCGGCTTAGGTGCGACCTCAAATAGGCTTCAACTAGAAAATCTTAGCGAACAAAAATATTTTTTTGCAACACGTCGTATTCTATTACAACCTTTACATTTGAAGAAGACTATCTATTACACAACTATAGACATCAGACTATGGTTTTGAATTTAAACCTTGTCTTGAGTAGACTCGAACTGGCCTCACCTTGTCCGCGGAATTGATGTTGACAAGCATGTGGCACATCATCCTGTCTACCCTTCTTTAGTAACATGCTCAAGCAGCAGCAGCATAAGCTTTTGTCCCTCCTGGACAAGTTGTGATTATGCGGGCAGCTGCGGACATGAGCATGTGGCGAGCACGCCTGCTCGCCTATATCAGGCGCGAGTAAAATCTCAGCTCGCACCATTCTGTCTCCTTCAGTAGATGCCTGAGCATCAGCATCCGCATGTTGCTTCGATCGGACACCACGACATCCCTCTCCTTCGGAGGAGATTTTGGGGATGCATAGGGGACTAGTAATTTACTACTGCATAAGCAGTGAGTAACGTGGAGTGGCAACCATGACTCTGCCGAGCATCTTGAGTCCGCAACGAGCTTCAACCTGTGCTCGGAGTGTCATATTGGGTACAAAGCTCGTACTAGGACAGATGCTCGATTCAGCAGAATGATAGCTGAATCGAGTGCTGGATTCTTCGTCTGCAGGCATACTGAACCAACTTTCTTCTGATAACTGTAGTATTTTTCTTTTTTTCTTCTTCATCTGTTTTTTCTCTACTTTTTTCAGCTATCAATATGCCTCTATTTATAGAACTATCCCAAGCTAGTGCTGGCATAGCTAGTTGGTGCTGGCCCTCTTACTTTTGCTCCTCCTTTTGACATCTGTTCGGCTTTTTGCCAGCTTTTGTTCAAGGATTGACTCGTTCCTTTCTTGGTTGCCACCACTTGTCAACTCGTTCTGACACGTATCTTCTGTCTTTCAATAGTGCTGGCCAACATTTCTTTCTAGAAGATATGTGTCGAACACAATGTGTTCTTCCTTTAGGATTGTCCTGCTCGTCTTAGCTGAATGGCTAATTATGTTCGGCCATTTGTGCTCTTTTCAGCTACGTTGCCAATTATGTTCGGCCAACAATGCTCGCTTCAGCTGTGTGGCTGACTTTGTTCGGCCGACTGTGCTCGCTTCAGCTGTGTGGCTAACTTTGTTCGGCCAGTTATGCTTGTCATTATTGATAATATTTTTTCAAATTTGACACATTCCACGAGTAGGACAATGGGACTCCATTCAGATCTTCCAAATCATACGCCCCATTTAGCAAACGTTCTGTAACTCTGAATGGACCTTCCCATGCTCGGCCGAACACACCACCTGATACCCCCGTTGCTCATCTTAAGACCAGCTCGCCTACATTGAACCTGCGTATTCGGACTTTGAAATTATAGAACTTTTCTGATCTCTTTTTGTACATGGCATTTCTGAAATCAGCCTCCGTTCTTCTTTCTTTCTTCTAAGAAGTGCACTTTTCGATAGCGGCCTTTGGTCATTGATGTGCTCTCCAAAAGTCATTGTTCGATGACTTGGAATCTTGATATCTGCGGGTATAACAGCTTCCGCACCAAATGCCAGGGCAAACGGGGTCTCCGCAGTTGATGTTCTGAAAGTTGTTCTATAGGCCCATAATATTTCGGGCAACTCTTCATCCCATCCTCCCCCTTGGAATTATCATGTCTAGCCTTGAGGGTATGCTTGATAATTTTATTAACGACTTCAACTTGTCTGTTTGATTGGGGATAATATGGAGTTGAGTAATGTTTTTTATGCCCCAGCGAGCACAATTCTGTCGGAATTCACTTCCATCGAACTGTTTGCCGTTATCTGTTATTAGTGATTGGGGAATCCCAAAATGACAAATAATATTTTTCCAAACAATGTTCCACATTCTTTGTTCGGTGATTTTGACAATGGCTTCGGCTTCTGCCCATTTAGTATAGTAATCAACGGCAACCACAACAAATTTTACTCTCGACGTACCAGTAGTAAATGGGCCGATCAAATCGATCCCCCATTTAGCAAATGGCCATGGGCTATAAACTGACACTAATTCTTCAGGTGGGCTATAAATAAGTGGGGCATGTACCTGGCACTTGTGGCATCGCGTGAGCATCTGTGGCGAATCCTTTTTTGAGGGTTGGCCAATAATAACCTTGTCGATTATTTTATGTGCGGGGAGAGCCCACACTGATATGATTTTTCGCAGATACTCCATCATGGATTTGCTCCAGAAGTACACGAACCTCTTCAGGAGTAATACACTTCAATAGTGGAAGTGAGAAGCTTCTTTTGTACAAATGATCGTCTAAGATAGTATAACGAGCAGATTATAATCTGAGGCGAGTAGCTTGTGCCTTATTCTCAGGGAGAAGTCCCTTTTGTAAGTAACTTCGAGATTGAGTCATCCAAGTTTCTGATCGCTTCATCTTGGGCGACCATAACTCGAAGGCCCGATGGCGAACAAGTTGTGACAACCACAATGTCGGTTTGTGTTCATCACTCCTTCCTCTTTGTTGCGGGCGTGCCAAAGCATCGTGAGCAATTACCCAATCGTGGTAATTGTTCTATGAAAACTTTTTCGAATTGCTCAAGCAACTCTTTTTGCTAATTCTCGATATTGTGCCATCTGTTCGCCTCGGGCCTCGTACTCGCCAATTACTTGATAAATGATTATCTGAGAATCGATGTAAATCATCGACCTCACGAATTCCCATTGTCATAGCCATCCTGAAGTCCGGCGATCAAAGCCTCGATTGGCTTCATTATTTGTATTTGGGAAATCAAAGCGGATTATTTGTGAATGTTTGCCTAGTTGGTGATGAGAACTCGCTGCTCCGGCTCTTGAACTTGTTGATGAGCCATCAACATTATATATGCCATGGTTGGTCGATAGTTTTTTCGGGCATTTGTGGATATGTCAACTTGATCATGAAATCGCCATAGCTTGGCCTTCATTGCTGTTCGCGGGCAAACGTAATGCCAATTGGCTAATTCCACCGCCCACTTGAGTAATCTCGCCTCGCAAAGATTCGGGTCGGTGGAGGACTTAGCGCAATGGGAATGTCAAGATTACCTCGAAAGTGATCGAAAAAAGACGGTCGTAATTTTAACACTCATTACGAGAGCATATGCTAGCTTTTTCCAAAGGAGGGTACCGAGCTCGGCTTTCTTTTGAGCACTTGGCTTACATAGTAAACGGGCAAGTGTGTCGTCCCCTTCGTCAGACGAAAGCAAATAATTAATTGCATGTTGGATGCAACAAGATACAAATAGAGTTGTTCGCCAGATGGGCTTAGACAAGATCCGAGTATCCGCAAGGTCTTCGCTTCAATGATTCGAATGCATTTTGGCAATGCTCGGTCCACTGGAATTTCCCTTTCTTTAATGCATCAAGGAAAGGTTTGAATTTGTCCCTAGTTCGTGATATAAACCGGCTTACGGAAGCTAAATGTCCGGTTAACCTTTGGACTTCTTTCACACTTCTGGGGGCCTGCATATCGAGCATGGCTTGAATCTTTGATGGGTTCGCTTCGATCCCCCGTTGACTGACCATATGTCTGAGGAATTTTCCTGAGTGAACCCCAAAGCTGCATTTTTTCGGATTTAGCTTCATGTTGTACTCCCTGAGTATATCAAACGTTTGTGCGAGGTGGGTGATGTGGTCTTCCTTGTTTTTGCTCTTTACCACAATATCATCATAATATATCTCAATTGTTCGGCCGATGTGTTCGTCGAACATTTTGTTCACCAAACGTTGATATGTTGCTCCGGCATTCTTCAATCCGAACGGCATGCTACCGCTGCTAACAGTACATATTCTTTTCACTGCAGAATGCCGTATTCTTTTGATCATCTGGATACATGGGTATTTGGTGATAGCCAGCAAAAGCATCCATGAAGGTCATGAGCTCATGGCCTGCTGTATTATCGACCAAATAATCAATATGTGGCGTCGGGAAATTATCTTTCGAACATGCCTTGTTTAAATCAGTGAAATCAATACATAGTCTCCAAGATCCATTAGACTTGCGGACGAGCACAGGGTTCGCAAGTCATCTTGGGCATTTTACTTCTCGGATCAGTTTATTGTCGAGCAACTTTTTGATTTCACTATTCATTGCCGCATACTTTTCCGGATTTGAACTTTTCGCTATACGGATTCTTTGGAGTTTGTGTTGGATCAAGGTTTAGGGAGTGGCATGCATGTTTTGGATCAATGCCAACCATGTCCTCGTGCGACCATGCAAACACATCCAAGTTTGCTTGAAGATAAGCAATCATTTCTGTTCGAATTGGTTCAGGTAATTCCGAACCAATGAACACTTCTAACTCAGGTCTGTTCGGGTCGATGTTGATAAACTCCAGTTGTTCGACAAGTGTTGCTCGCTTTTTTTTTTGTTTCCACCGAGGATCTTGAATCGACCCCCGGTGTTCGTCATCAACCTCCATAGGTTCAAATCCTATGCGAGGTTCTAGGTCCGATAGCTCATTTGGCTGATCAATATTCATTGATGTGCTCGTCAAACTTGTGTTCGATAAAGGACATTTTGGCTTGACTCTCCGATCTCCCATGTTTGCTCCATCATGTAACGATATTTTGCTTTTCTGGTGCACATGATAGCAAACAATCTCGAGCTTTCTTCTGATCTTCTTTTACACTACCTGTTCCATCTTGTGTTGGAAATTTAACACAGTAGTAATACGTAGAATATGCCGCTTTAAATTCCTAAATAAATGGGGCGACTTAGAAACCCGTTATAAGTAGACAGGAGCATCGACGATTACAAAATCTAGCATTCTAGTTCGCCGGATCTCGAATTTAGAGTTGATTCTAACTCGACTCCTAACCTAATCATACCATAGGGTCGGGTTACAAATTCCCCAAAACCCATAATGGTATGATCACATGGTTCAATATAACTGCTCAAATCCCCAACTTGCTTTTCCATTTGGTGCAGAGTGTTGACGAACAAAATGTTCGTATAAGCTCCGGTATCAACCAGGAGGCGGTGCACCTTCAACCCAAGGAGATGAGCACTGATGGTTAAGGAGTCATTGTGGGGAGTGATTATACCGTCGAGATCGTCTTCTGAAAACATAATTTGGTGAGAGGGTGGCGTGCTAGCTGATGTGCTCGCCACCTTCACATGATGAATGCTTTGCAAGGCACGCATCTCCATCTTCTTACGTCTGTTCGATAATGTTGGTGCCTGGTAACATCCACCCACTGGACCATATTCAGGACGTATCATGTGGATCTCTTGACTTTCTCGACCTCTACCCACAGTAGGAGGCCCTCTTTTGGGTAATTCAGACCTCTTACGTGATTCTTCGGGATCACTGTCAGATGTTTGTTCGTCTTTACGCTTACCCCTTCGGTCTTCAGTTTTTTCTGTTCGAAAGCTTCTATTATTCGGCTTTTTTTAGGAATTGGGTAAGGCGATTATCTTTGTATAGCTTCCAAAGTTGGCGAAAGTAAATCGCGACAATCTCTCAGATTGTGCCGATATGTACTCGTGATAGTTACAATATTTGGAAGCATTAAGCCGATGCTTGTCCATTATGATTCTTGAGGCCTATCTAATATATCCCGATCTTTGATTTGGTTGAAAATTGTTTTTGCTAAAACGCCCAAAAGACTTAAGTAGGGCGTTTATACTTCGCTTCTTTCTTGAATGGTTTGAAAGAGCACGGGGTTTGTGCCCCCCTTCATTCATTACTTTCTTCCCAAAAACTTTCTTAGTTCTTTGATTCCGGATCCAATCGTGGATCGGGCGAGCAAATCTGCATGGCTATGATCTTGGTTGCTTTCGCTCTCGAATTCTGAATATGTGTTCGGCCAGTCTTGATGCATGGCTTTCCACATGTCAGTATTCAAGGTCAGGCCTCCGACCACCGCGAGGATCTTGGCATCCTCTTCAACTGGGGCCCATCATACAAACATTTATCAAATCTTTCGATGTATGCTCGATCAGACTCACCTCTTAGTTGGGAAAAATGCGCCAACCTTTGTTTTGGCTCCGGGCGAGCACACATGGATGAAAAATGGGACAAGAATTGTTGTCCCAATTGAGCGAAAGATGTGATGGACGCAGCGGGCAAAGTAGAGAACCATCTATGTGCTCGATCACCCAAAGTCATGGGGAATGATCGGCACTGCGTCGCGTCTGTAGCACCCATGGTGATCATAAAGTCTGAGTATTTGCTAAGATGGACATGTGGGTCTGACTCAGCATCGAACATGGGGATTGGTGGTCGGGTCTTCGCCACTTTCTCTTGTATTTCGGCCGCCATGATCGCCAGCGATAGTGGCGAGCAAGGTATTGTGCTCGCCCGAGGGTGTCCTTTCGTCGCGGCCAGGTCAGCCTGTAAGCCTTCGATGACTTTCTGCATTTCCGCAAATTTTGTGGAACTAATAGACTTGGATCGGGGCTGTTTCCTATCATGAGGACCCCAGTGGGTCATGCTCGTGATGGGGCAGTCCCCCTTTCCAAGTTTGTTCTTGACTACCCAATCGATGGTGGATAGACAATTTTATTCTGGCCAATTTTTGTTCGGCATGCGGATGATCATGGGGATCCGAATGTGCGGGCATATTCATCGGCTGTTCTTTTCCGGGATCCTGTCGCCTATTATTGCCGATTCAGTCTTTGGCGGAGAGCCTCAAATGTCCAAACGTTGATGGTCTGGACCCTTGAGGCTGTTCGTAATCAGACGTATCATCAGCTTTTTTGTTAGCCCGCTTCGCAGCTTTCTTTTTAACTTGCTCGCTATCAGGTGTACGCTAGCGTCGTTCTTCATCTTCTTGAGTTTTTAACTTAGCCAACTCTTTTTCAGTCCTCTCTTTCTGTGCTCGTAGCAAGAAAGTGATGGCTTTCGTTGTGGTCGCCGGATCATTGGCTATATCCTCAAGATTAATAGTCTCCACTGTCTGATATTTATGAGGCTGGCGCTGAGCCTCTTTCTGGTCGTGAGGTCGACTTTGTCCCGACCTCTCTGTTTGTGTGTTCCTAGATTGAGGCATTATATTTCTTTTTTCTGCCTCGGCTAACTATGGGTTTGTGTATGGGTTGGTTTTTTGGTACCCTTCTTCTAGCGCCAATTGTCGTGAGTCATTTTATTTGGAGAATATTATGTGGCTAATTCGGTTACAACTCACAAACAAAACATGCACGTGTAAAATAAACTGTAAATAAGAAGAATTTGTTGATCCAGTTCGTCAAGAAATGAGTACTCTGGGGGCATACCAAGCCAGGGATGTAGTATTGCGAGTTTTACACGTACAATATTTGATACATCTCATGAAGATGAATCATTATGGATGAAGATGATTTGGAGAATTAGTATATGAGTGTTAGGGTTTTTGTGTGCATGAACTCTCGTATTTTTTGTAACCTTACCCCTCTGGGAGATTTCTGAACGTATTTTCTGAACCTTTCTCTCTTTCTGGAATTTTTTTGTAACCCTTCTCTTGTTGTTTTTTCTTCCATTTATAGTACTTCGACAAGCATGAGCTGGTTTGGCAAGCATGAGCTGGAGGCTTCGAGCCATGCAAGAACTCTTGTGATGCTGCCACCTTTCCAACTTCGTCTTCTAGATTGATCTTAGCTCTTGCTTGTCTAAAAGGCACTCTTTTGATCGTCCAAATCAATCTTTTGCTCGGCTGCATACTTTGTTCGCCCCTTTAACCATGTCAGTTTTATGCTGGAATAATGTCCTCCTCAAGCATACTGAGCCCTCAGGATGTCTGGGTCTTCGGGATGTTTGGGTCTTCAAGATATCTGAGTATCGAAAATACTGACCCCTCAGGATGTCTTAGTACCGAGCATACTGACCCCTCAGGTTTGTCTGAGTCTTCAGGATATCTGAACCCTCAGGATGTCTGAGCATCGAGCATACTGACCCCTCAGGTTTGTCTGAGTCTTCAGGATATCTGAGTAGTGAGCATACTGACCCCTCAGGATAGTCTGAGCATTTAGGTTGTCTGAGTCCTCAGACTTGTTCGTGGGCCTCGGACATCCGAGCCCTCGGGTTTGTCTGAGTCCTCAGATCACTTGACTTAGCTCATTTGATTCCTTCTTTCCTGATCTGAGTGGCGAACATGCTTATTTGCTCGGTAGGCTTGGTTGAGCAACTTTGGTTGGTAAATGGAATGTTGGCGAACAAAACTTACTTCATAGGCGAATATGTTCGCTTGGTTGACAAGTGGCGAGCTGGTCGAACAAACTTGTTTGGTCGGCGAGCGGCGAGCACACTTGTCCATCGTGCATGATTATTTTAATAGTTGAATATTACACGTGTCTCTCTTACGTGTCCGATTAATGCTGAATAATTATATCGAACACAACAAACCTCTCTTAGAGTTCTCTATCGCAAATCGCTTTAACACCTTATCTACGTAGGTTGACTGTGACAGCCCCAACATCCTTTTGGATCTATCCCTATGGATCTTAATTCCTAAGATGTAGCAGGCCTCACCAAGATCCTTCATCATGAAGGTCCTCGATAGCCAATCTTTAACCGACTGCATAAGAGGAATGTTGTTTCCTATAATCAGTATGTCATCGACATACACAACTATGAAAACAATATTTCTCCCACTGCATTTACGATAAACGCATGGATCTTCCGAATTTATGATGAAGTCAAACGATTTGACAGCTTCATCAAATCAGATATTCCAACTTCTAGAAGCTTGCTTTAATCCATAAATGGACCGTTTAAGCTAGCACACAAGATTGGACTTTGGCTTAGATACAAAACCTTCCGGTTGAGTCATAAACATCTCCTTATCAATGTTGCCATTTAGGAAGGTTGTTTTGACATCCATCTGTCAAATCTCATAATCTAGATGTGCTGCTACCGCAAGTAAAATTCGAATGGACTTGATTTTGACAACAGGTGAGAAAGTCTCATCATAGTCAATGCCTTCGCATTGACTATAATCTTTTGCCACCAACCTAGCCTTGTAGGTTTGTACCTTGCCGTTTGCATTAGTCTTACGTTTGTAGACCCATTTGCAACCTATGGGTTTGACCCCTTTTGGCAATTCAACCAAGTCCCAGACTTGATTTGTGTACATCGTGTCCATCTTGGATTTCATGGCTTCATGCCACTTCTCTGAGTCAACGTCTAATGTTGCCTCAGTGTAAGTTCTGGGATCGTCTTTATCCGGGATCTCCACATCATCATGTTCCTGTATGAGGAAACCATAATATCTAGTGGGCGGATTACGAATCCTGGTAGACTTACGGAGCTGTGATTGTGCAGGCTGTACATTCTGATCGTAAAAATTTTGTGGTTCATCTATTTCATCAATGTCTGGAGAGTCCTCAAGAGCAACACTTTCAGATGCCTCTTCGGCGGGAGTTTGAACTATGTTGTTCTTATTCAGCCCACTTGGAGTTTGTTGCGAAGGCAATGCAACTCCAATTACGCTCCCACTGGCTGAAAGAGTGTCACTAAGTGATAAACTTCCACCACGAGAGCTGCTGAATGCTCCCACTGATTCCTTCTCACATTTCTTTGACAAGATATCAGTCTCTTGGTTATCCTGTGGTTCTTGAATTTCTTCAAGTTCTATCATCTTACGACATTGTTCCTTAAAGAAATAGTCTTCTTCGAGGAACCTGGCCTGCCTAGAAACAATTATTGTTTGTTTCTCAGGTAGATAGAAATAATATCCTCTCGTTTCCTTAGGATATCCCATAAGGTAACCCTTTTCACCTTTGGATTCCAACTTATCAGTGAGCATCTTTTTCACAATTGCGGGGCAACCCCACGTTTTGATATGTGAAAACGTTGGCTTCTTGCCACACCATAATTCATATAGTGTATGCTCAACTGATTTGGATGGAATCCTATTTAGAATGTAAATTGAGGTTTGTAACACGTATCCCCATAAGAATGTCAGAACGGAGGAAAAACTCATCATGGACCTTGCCATGTCCAACACGGTTCGGTGTCTCCTCTCGGACACTCCGTTCATTTGCGGTGTTCCGGGAGGAGTCCATTGAGATTGGATTCCATGTAACTTTAAGTAATCCATGAACTCATGGCTAAGGTATTCACCTCCTCGATCTGATCGAAGATTCTTGATACTCTTACCAAGTTGCTTTTCTACTTCAGCTTTGAACTCTTTGAATTTCTCAAAAGGCTCGGATTTGTGCTTCATAAGAAACACATATCCATATCTTGAGAAGTCATCAGTAAAAGTGATGAAGTAGGCGAAGTAACCCCTAGCTAGAGTGGGCAATGGTCCACAGACATCACTGTGGATCAATTCTAGAACTTCTTTGGCACAAACCCCTTTCCCAGAGAATGGTTTGTTGGTCATCTTGCCCTTGAGACAGGATTCACAATTTCCATAAGACTCAAAGTCGAATGGGGTTAAGTAGTCTAACTTTCTTAACCTTGCTATCCTGTTCTCATTTGCATGACCAAGCCTACAATGCCACAAGTAAGTTGGGTTTTCATGATTACTAAGTTTGAGTCGTTTGTTTTGTATATTAAGAATATTATGTCCACAATGCAACAAATATAAACCATTCGATAAAGGAGCATTTCCATAAACATCACCATTAAGCAAAAAATAACAATTATTGTTTGTAAAATGGAAGAAAAACCCTTCAATGTCTAACATAGGAATAGAAATAATGTTGCGAGTAATAGAAGGAACAAAATAACAATTATTCAGTTCAAGTCTAAAACCAGAGGGTAAGCCTAAAACATAAACGCCAACACGTTCAGCAGCAACTCTTGCTCCATTCCCAACGTGTAGGGTGACTTCACCCGGCCTAACTGCCCTGCTATGCTTGAGACCTTGCACATTAGTACAAATGTGTGAGCCACAACTGGTATCTAATACCCAGCAGTTAGTATCATTTGTGGACATGCTTATCTCAATAACAAACATACCTGTTCCAGTGGCTGAGACACCTTGTGTCTTCTTTTCAGCTGCTAGAACCTTGCAGTCCTTCTTCCAATGCCCCTTCTGCTTGCAGTAGAGGCATACATCCTTGTCCACCCTCTCCTTCTTTTGAATTCCACCTTTGGGCTTAAGGAAGCTTGGTTTGGAGTCTTTCTTTGCCTTGCCCCTTCGCTTCTTCTTTCCTTTTAGAGCAGAAGAAGTAGATGCACTCACCATGAGCACGGATTTTTCCTTAGCAGTGGAAGACTCAAAGGTCTTTAACATGTTATGCAACTCAGGCATAGTCGATTCCGTCTTATTCATATTAAAGTTTACCACGAAACTCGAATATGAATCGGGAAGCGATTGAAGAATGGCATAAACAGCAACGTTGGTTTTGAGCTCAATGCCCAAACGACCAAGTTTCTCGATTAGCCCAATCATCTTCAATACATGAGGAGAAACCTTCCCTCCCTCCGACAATCGGCATCTAAACAGATCTCACATCAATTCATAAATCTCAGAACGAGATTCAGAATCAAAGAGATCCTTTAGATGCTTGATCATCTCGAAGGGAAACATCTTCTCATGCTACCTTTGCAACTCGGGAGTCATCCCGAGTAGCATAACACACTGAGCCTGGGAAGAATCCTCTTGATGCTTCTTCTGAGCCTCGGCGTCAAACACCTCGGCTTCTCCAGTACCAGCCTCCGGGGTAGCAGGGGTTAGCTTGTCCAACACATACTCAATCTTTTCTTGCCTAAGCACCAAACACACAATTCGGTGCCAGTCGAGAAAATTTGGCCCAGCCAATTTGTTCGTTTCCAAAACGCTTCTCAGTGATAAGTTATTCATTTCAACAATTCTAGAGAAATAAAATAAAACGGGAATTAAAACACATAATTCCTATGATCAATATTCAACAATCAAAATAAACATGGCCCTTCTTTTGTGTTTATTTTGTCTCCATTATTTTCACATATTCAACGACCTCATCGAAAGAATACAAATTTATATCTAATATAAATCATAATGGACTAGGATCCACATTCTTACTATCATAATATCTGCTTGGGCTGATTACTATGATAGCAGAATTGGTAGGTCTCCAAACCAATTGCAAAAACTGCAACTCCTAGTTGATTGAACCTAGTTCAATCGGATGTCCCTTGACTTTCGTATCCCTGCTTGGGCTGGTGAAACAAAATCAAGTTGATTTACAACCATCAAGAGGCGACACTACGTGTCCCTATAAAAGTCCCGTTAAATGTAGATCCGAGCAAAAGACTTGGGCCTTAAATACTCATTGGAACGAAATCTCCGGTTTACTTTTAACTTTGATGGAAGGCATCGTTCAATTCAATGAAAATCATATTTTAGCGAGGATCATTTTTAAAGGCGGGGTATTAATTGCTTAATCGAGATCCAACATGATAATCTACATCACATTTGAGCACTTATTGGGTGCAGCCTACCCAAACATGACATCATACGGACTAACACTTACATGGGTGCCGTCTACCCAAATAATTAATACGGTCCGACAAATATTGGGTGCCGCCTACCCAAATAATTATAATACGGACGTAAAGTACGTTAACGAATTTAAATAAAAAACAAGTCAACGAGTGGGATTTCAATAAACCTTTTAAAATAAGTTTCAAATCCAATTTTAATTTTATTTTAAGATTATTAAAATGATAATTAATCTAATTAATTATTTTGGTCCAATCAAAATCCAACTTTAAATTAAACCTTAATTTAATTATTTATTTGTCAAGGGCTCATGTGCAAATTTCAAAAATTGCACGGAAGGGCCTGTCCTAAATCCAATTTCGGGCACAGTCTTTCCCCTCATCATCGCTCGATTTCCAAAACCGTCTTTTCGATTGGGTCATCCAAACCAAAATCCAACAATTCATCAGTTCGTAGAATTATTCAAAAAATTCCTAAAATTGTTCCAATTATTAGGGTTTGTTCAGTATTTTAATTCATCGGTTCCAAACTAATCGAGAATCCCAATAAAACAATTTCAACAGCAAACAACATGAATCGAAATAGCCCCAAATTCAGAAGCAATAAACATCGAAAAGAAGAGGCAAAATCGGAACAGGACTGCATTGTTGAACATGCAGGTGTGGGAGAGTCTCCGCCACCGTTAGGCGCGTGCGGGTGACTCGCCACCATCACCGAAGAATCAGAGGGGCGTGCGCGGAGTCGCAACCTGTTCAAAACAGGAAGTAAGTGATGAGTCGAACTGGTGGCACGCCTACACGACTCGCCCCAACTCCGAAATGAGTCGCCTCAAATCATAAACCAGACAGTGGCGCGGCGCACCGTCATTGCTCGAATCGATTTCGTGAGCACAAGGTCGCGATTTTTGAGGAATCGAGACGGTGGTCAATCAAATCGAACGAAGAATCAGGTGTGGCGATGGGAACAAGGGCGAGCAAGTCGCGCCGATGTGTGATGAGGCGAATCCAATTCACAATCGGGCGTGGTGTCGCGGCTTCGCATGAGCGCGGCGAGTTGCGGCGTATAGCCGCTGACTCGAGCGGCGTCATGGATACCAGGAAACACCAGCGAGACGGAGGGACCGAGGAGGCGAAGTGAATCCAGAAAACTCTAGGTTTTTGTGGAGAGGGCGACCGAGAGAAAATAAACAAACAAGGGTGCGGTTTTGTCAAACAAAAGGCAGCCGCACCCGATTTCGAAATATATAAAAATTAATTTCAAAACCAATTTTAAGCAATTAAAAAAGAGAGCATGAAGCTCTGATACCACTGTTGGAATTTAGAGGCACATAAACACGTAATACATGCACAGCGGAAATTAAAGTTCACCAACAACGAACAGTTAATTGCATAATTAAATACGAGTAAATGTAAACAAAATTCTTACAGCAATTCGTACACGGATTCCTCAACTATGGTATCCACGTAACAGTCGTTTACTAACTTGCACAGATCTGCCAGCGTTGAATCCCCGAGATGAATTTGCTAGGAAAATTCTAACTTAGAGATTTTATGGAGAAATATGAATTCACGTATTATGAATTCCCAAGAGCTCATATATATAGGAAAGGATTAGCTTAAGTCTCAAGCTAACCTAATTAGGAAATAAAATCCCTAATCTTTATTTAAATAAATCTCTTAGATTTATTTCCCACATATAAATCTCTACGGATTTAAATTCCATATATGACAAATCTCTACAATTTATTTTCATATATTAAATCCTACAATAATATTCCAAATATCATTATTGGGAATTATTATTTAATTAAATCTAATTTAATTAAATATTAATAATAATTAATTCCAAATTAATCTATTATTAATTACTTCCCAATAAATTAAATATTAAATCTAATTTTGTTGGGAAATAAGTGGTGCCCGGATCTATTCGGGTTGAATTTAAATACATATTTAAATTAATCAATTAATTACTAACATGAATTAATCTTAATTCAATTCAACATAATAATTAATCAATAAATAAACATCATGCTATCACGTATTTCAAGTAAAACCTAAGCATGCGGAATCTAGGAATTACGTAAATACTAACCTCTCGTAGAGACTGTTGGTCCCGAAAAACCCGATTTAAAACTCGTAAAATCTCAATGGGAGGTGACTTTAAAATTTTCGAATGTGTTATGCAGATTTGCTAAAGTATGTATGACAGTTAATATGAAAGCAAATAAGAACACACATATTTTTATAGTGGTTCGGACAACTCGTCCTACATCCACTCTTCCCTTCATGGGGTACCAACTTAACCAACAGATGTTTACCGAGTTCTCACTCAAATGGGACTTATCTCCCTCACGGGATCGCCTACCCTCCCTTTCGGGATTTCTAGATGTTTACCGAGTTCTCACTCAAACGGGACTTATCTCCCTCACGGGATTGCCTACCCTCCCTTTCGGGATTGCTAGATGTTTACCGAGTTCACACTCACCTACAAACTTATCCTATCAAACTGATTTGGGTAAGGTTTGTTTGGTTTCCAACTAGGTTGAGATTTTCCCTTACATTTGTTTAGCCTCAATGCTAAGGATGGGAAAATCTCTCTAAGCTTAGGATATTACATTTGTGCTTAGATCTATTGAAGAACACTCTTGGGTAAATTTGGATATGTAATGCTCTGTGTTCTTGAATGGAGATGCTTGAATATTTGGCTTTAATCTTCACTTTGCAAAGAACTCCATCATCTTCTTTTTGAAGATAGTGCAATGTATTTATAGTGTGGATTTGAATATTACCGTTGGGGAGTAATATTCAAATCCATACTAATATTCTATTCCCGTTGTTTTTCTTTTGTCCTCATTTCATATATGTGTTGTTATCTTCTTATTGTCAATTTGCTTTTATGTCACATTCATATATTGTGTTGTTATCTATCTTATTGTCCAAATTTGGCTGCAGATTTGTGTGTCGGTTCGGATCGATTTCAACATTATTCAGATCTGGTATGCATATCAAGATCGGGTCAAAGATCGATTGAAATTTGGTCGATTGGAACAAGCTATGCTTGATGTTGCAAGAGAGCAGAGCAAAGGTCGTCGAATTATGAAGGAAAAAATCGTTGTTCGGAATCAAAGTTCAACATTAGAGAAAACTCGATTCGATGATGAAGAAACAGATCAACCAAATCGAGTTCAACCTCGTAAGAAAGTCTTCAAACACGAGAAATGCTCAAGACACTCAAGAAGAACAAGCTTAAGAAAGTTGCATTCGGTCTCAGAACGCCCTCAGGATCGTAAAAGAAGATAGACGAAGATCGGCGGGCGAGTGATATGAAGAGCAAGAGGAAAGGAACATCAAAAGCACTCAAAGTGGATCGCTGATAAATGGATGCCTATCAAACTCAACGATATGTGGGAAGAAACAAGAGAACCTTCCGTTCAATTATGATGTTTGCAATGGAGAGAAAGCTCGATCGAATGAAGTGCTTGAAGCAAATCTTGGAACAAGCCATGGGAAATTTATAGTTTTGATGAAAGTTCCAAAACACATGTATGACCAAGGAAAGTCTAGGCGTTGATTAATTGTATAGAAAAAGCGATGTAATAAAGGTCATATTGAGGGGGGAAAATATGTATAGGTCGATTCAAGAATCGGAAGCCGAATCCCAATCGAAGAAACCGTAATCGGAAGATCGATCGGATGATGAAGAAGTCATGAAGCTCAAAAGAACAACCCTAAGATAAGGAATCACGTGAGTCTCAACCTCGTAAGAAAGTCTTCAACACGAGAAAGATGAAAACCGATGTTTCATCTTAAGACACTCCAAGAAGAACAAGGAACAACACCGCAGCAAGAAAATTCTTCGCCGGATTCGATGTTGCTCTCTCAAACGGCTAAAATACACATTGAACGTCTCGTAAGCACGCCACATCAAGATCGTAAAAGAAGATTCAAATTGCTCTCCAGCAAAATCTCAAGGTCTAAGGAGTGATTTCTTGGACAAAAGTTTAGCTCAAGCAAGAGAAAAGGAACATCAAATTTTATAAAGTGGCCCCTTTTTCATCTGATAAATGGATGCCTATCAAACTCAACAATCTTACCCAAATGTGGGAAGAAGATTCAAGAGAACCTTCCGTTCAATTATGATGTTCTTAAAACATCTGTTGGAATGGAGAGGGAAAGCTCGGGATCGTTAATGAAGCCCCTTTCATTGAATACCTTCTTATCTTCTATCCAAATAAATATGTGTGCCTTTTTGGATTAACGCTTCACTCTTTCGCCAATCTTAAATGATACATTCTAAGGATCGAGATAGCACCAGAGATCCGATCGGATAGTTTCATTATCCGATTAAAAAGATAAAACTTGAATCGGTCCATATTTCTATCCACTTAATCCAAAACTTGATAATGGCTGAAAGTTATTGGTGAATGAGAAGGCCATTACTCAAGAGATTGCTCGGGACCTATCTTTGAGTGGGTTGGGTTTAAGGAGAAACAATCGAACATCATCAAAAGGAAAGAAATGAATGAGAAAGCCATTACTCAAGAGATTTTTCGGAATGTTTGACTGGAGATTTTTTGGAATGCCGAGGTGAAGTTGAGAATGAAGCAAACTGAAGAGCAGAAGACTGAAGAGCCAAAATCAGAAGACTGAAGACTAAAGACTCAGAAGATTTTGTAATCTTTAAATTTTGTCTTTTTAATTTTGTTGATAAACTCATTGTAATATGTAACGGGATACCAATCATCAATGAAGATTTATCATTATGCTCAAAAGATAATATCTCATTATCTTATTTACATGTCTTTTATTTTGATATGCCTGAATGAATGTCTCTGAACCGATTGTATGTTGATAAGGGAGAAATTGTTTAAGTATTTGGTAATGAACTAGTTAAAGAGATTCATTACTGAAGAAATTGCTGAATGATTAAACTGTTGAGAAACTCTGAAATTGTTGAGAGATTCTCTGATTTAAGAAATTATTGGGAGACAATCAATCTTGTAATAGGATAAACTGAAACCTGAGTATAGGTTATTTGTTTGTAACAAGATAGGTTTTGGCATCATCAAAAAGGGGGAAATTGTTGGGAGATGAATTTTAATAAAGATTTATGATTTTGATTAGATCCCAAAACCCCTGAGTATGACATGTTCAGAATGATCTTGATAGTTGAGTCAGGATTCAGTTTTTAGAATATTCAGGATGTTATCTGCGCAGAATGTATAGTCGCCAGATATAGTTCAGATAGTTATCAAGACTCAAGAGGATCTTGAGTAATCAAGACTCGCCGAGAAGACTCAGTACATCAGTCAGTATAAACACAAAGATTCAAAAGACCCTGAAGACTCAGAAGACCCTGAAGACTCAGAAGACTCAAGACACAAAGACTGAAGACTGAGGAACTAAAGATCAAGAATATCAAGGCACAAGAATTATCAAGACTCAAAAGAAGGTAATCAATGCTCAAGATGAACTCGAATGTTCCGAGGCAATCTAATATATCTATCTCAAGGATGCACATCGAGAAGATCGCGATTCCTTAGAAAGTTAGATATCCGCCAAGACATTCAAATGCGCATAAAAGAAACTAAGTCGGAAGTGTTGTTAAGGTTATATCAAACTCAGAGTTTGTAACCAAAAAGAGCCGTTGAAGGTGTCTACCTTTAACCGGAGACAAAATTCAAAAGAGGAAGACAACATCGCACCATACCGACATCGACAAAGGATGTGTCTCTCAAAAAAAAGATGTCGGATGTACAAAAGTTCCGCATCGCAAAAAGTGAAGACCGGCTACATGAAAAGCTATTGCCTAGAAAGTGTTAGGGAGTTTCAAACCTAAATATAGCCTTTTCACACACCACAAGAGGGAACTCACGAAGCTGTCTCTCCAACGGATAGTTTTCAAGAGTGACCTTGGTGTATGCCTATAAATCTTGGTGACCCTCTACATTGTAAGGTGACGGAAATTTATACTAACTTAAGAGCTCAAGCCTATTCTTGTAAAAGATAAAAGCACTCGAAAAAACTTAGAATTTCCCAAGTGCTTCAATATTGAAGAGAGCTCACTATACTAAGCCTAGCTTGATAAGAATTATCCAAAGCTTAGTCGAGATATCCTAACCCTTTGCATTGTGCTTTATTGTAAAGGATATCTCATCCTAGTTGAAACCAACCAAGAAAACCCCAAACCCTTGTGAAGGTAGTTGGAGTGTGTTTGTTGGTGAGAAGTGTTCTAAAGAGTTAGTAAACTACTGCGGAGTAGTCGTAAAACTCTAGAGGAGAAGTTAGTAAGCTTGAGGGGTAGTCCCAAAAGCTTGTGTGTGATTGAGTAAGTAAACTACGGAGGTAGTCGAAAAGCTCAAGGTCGGGTTGAGTAAGTAAACCACGTGGAGTAGTCGAAAAACTCAGTACGAGTTGAGTAAGTAAACTACGAGGTAGTCGTAAAGCTTCGAAGTTGATAGTGAATTTCTCTCGAAGAGTCGGGAGAGTGGGACGTAGGAGCTTGAGTCTCTCGAACCACTATAATTGTTGTGTCCTTTATTGCTTTCCTTATCGTGCTTATCTCATTGCATTGACTTGATTTTGAAAGCATACTTTTCATCGATATTGGTTGGAATCAATCCAATTGAAGTTGCATAAGTGAATCACAGCCTAATCACTATTTCATAAAGGGAAGGTTTTCAAAGAAAGCTTAAAAACGAGTATAAACTAAGGGCCAACCATTCCACAACCGAAAGTATTTAGAACAGATAGTTACCAAATGAACATACTCTTACGAGGGTTCGATAAGTTAGTTATCCGATCCAAGCAACTCAGGATCTCGACACTCAGGACTCATTTGGGATTATCCGAGGGTTTCGAAGCAATTTTCGGGATCACCGTCTCAAGAGACTTTGACTCGAGTGATTTGTGCTTCTCATAACCTAATCTTGAGGATTATCCACCCAAAAGTGACCTCGAAGAAAAAGTTTTAAAACACCGAACACGTGTATTCCCCCCCATACACGTGTAAGACTCGTTTGTCTGGGACCAACAAGTGGTATCGAAAGCAAAGGGTTCAACTTGACCACTGTTGTGTTGACCAAAGTTTTATTTTCAAAAATACTTGTGGTCTATCCGAATCGATCTTATTCTTCAAACTTTTTATTTTTCAAGAGATCGGAAAAAATGTCTTCTAAAAACTTCCCATGTTCTCAGTGGAGAACTATGACCTATGGAGACTGAGAATGCAGGCTCATCTGTATTCAAAACATGAGCGTATGTGGAGAGTGGTCTCTCAAGGACCATTCCAGTTTACTGTAGTGAATCCCAGAGGAACAGAAGATGAGAGAATTGATCCTAGAGCAGAATTTCCTAAGTCTGATGACCAACTGACTCCTGAGGAGAGAAAGTTAGTCAATCTAGACTACATTGCAGAAGACCGACTATACAGCACAATTGATGATGGTGTTATAGGAATGATCTCTCACTGTAATACTGCTAAAGAGATTTGGGATACACTAGCTGTTATGTGCCAAGGCATAAATCATATAAAAGAAAACAAACTTTCAGTGGCAATTGGAAAGTTTGACAGTTTTGAAATGGATGATGGTGAATCAATAGACAAACTGGAAGTCAGATTCACTAGCATCATGAATGATCTAAATGCACTTGGAAAGAAATACCCACAGAGAGAAGTTGCATTGAAAATTCTTAGAGGTCTATCTAAGAAATGGGATATTCATGCAGTGGTGATTGAAAACACCAGAATATTAACTCAATGCCTTTCCAACAAGTCTTCTCTCGAATGGAAAAGCCTATGAATTTGTAATTGATAAGAAATCCAAAAAGGCCGACAAAGAAAGATGATTCTTCATCGAGTAAGAATGTGGCCTTAAAAGCCAAAGATAAAACTCAGAAAAATAGAGAGTTCGAGAACCCCATGCCAAATCGGGATGAGCTTGAGGAAAAGCTAAAGACCGATGGCAAGAAGGTTTGATAGACTCAATAGTAGATTTGGAAAATACAAAAGCTATTACAGAACCACAGTACCGGAAGAAACCCGAGGACAGATCAACCGAGAAGAAGAAAAGACTGAAAAGTCAAGGATCTTCATCCAAAAGAAAGGACTCCAAGTCCAAAGAAGGAAATGATCAGGATGATGATGCCAACAGATGCTATAACTGCCAGAAGAAAGGTCACTTCCAGTATGATTGTCCAGATTTGAGTGCTAAGGAGAGAAGAGAAAGGCAAGTTATAAGAGACCGTAAGTTCTCAAGCAAAAAAGACCATGGTTGCGGAAGAAGAACACTCGAGGAGGAATCTAGCTCTTCAGATGAGATATTCTCGACAAAGTGAAAGTGATGACATCCGTCTCGATGGCCATTGAGGAGGTAAACTCTTCTTTCTCTCGTTGTTGCTCCTACACTAGCACAAGAGTTTTCAAGTTCACCGAAAAATAGTCATTTTGACCGATGGATTCTTTCGAGAATCGATGAAGGACTATTTGTTTTGCAAGGAATGCTAAATCAAACTCAAGAGCGAATAAGGAACCGAAAAGTTGAAAAATCTAAAATGGAAAGAATCTAGCAATATTGAAGTCACTTCTCAATTAATGGGAGCTATCTTGATGAACTGGATGTTTCGAAAGTACAACTCTCAAAGAAAAGAGAAGTTGATAATGTCCCTAATCGAAAAGCTAGAAAAATCCATTTCAAGAGATTCAAACTAATCGTAACTAAGTTCAATGACCTCTCGAGAAGCATAAAACTCTACAGAAATGTGGAGGATAGTGCATGTAATAAGTTAACTCTATTGAATAATGCATCTAATGTAATAGATGAAATTGAGAGTTACCAGAGATCCGTGACTATAAAAACTGGATTGGGATATATTCCAGGGGAACCTCACAAGGTCATCTAAATGTTGCGTCAAGTAGCAAGAAGACTATCTTTGTAAAACCATTGGCACCTACACTTCAAATCAAGAAATGCCCAAGGTTGTAGACAAGGGAAAAGGACCTATGGTCTCAAAGAAACCGAATGATCGGGTTAGAAAGCCCAAACCTCGTGTGAAGGCAAGAAAAACTGAAAAAAATCGATTGGAAAGTTTCGAGCAAGTACTTCAAAGCCTCGGGCTAAGAATGCAAACCCGAAAGGCTCCACATCGAACCATCGAGGAATCCTCGGATGAGAAACACTCAAAGCAGAGACATTCTCAATGAAGAGACCAAGTCCTCAAGATCTTTGAAAGACCCAAATTTCAAGTCTGCATAACCCGAACCTCACTTGCCTTAAGGGTAAAGGTTATTTGAACCCGAGTCATCAAAGATTTAGGGCGGTCAAGACAAAAAGCCTAAGCATCTGAAATGTAAGGCCCGAACCAAAGAAGAACTCTAAGGCACATGTTCATGCTAAAGCTAGCACACATATACGTAAAAAACCGCTAAGGCACCCAGAGTAGTGGATGTATATGTTGATGTTTATGGAAGATAAATTAGCCACACTAAAGTGATTAGAGTTGTCAGGCGATTTGGATTCCGAAAGGTACAAATTTAACCTCGTAGGACCCTACACAAAATGGGTACCTAAGAATTGATATGTTTTTCGGGAGGAAAACCAGGCACTAAGTCGATGAAAGATCACATGGCGATGACCGAGAGCAGAGATGAAAAATCTCGATGTATGGTATCTTGACGGTGGATGCTCAAGACATATGACAGATTCAAGAAGATGCTCAATGACTATGTTGAACAAAGAGGCCCATAGATCACTTTTTGGAGATAACTCCAAGGGGATGATCAAGGATATGGAACTTTGGAAGTCGACTCGGTTCATATCCATGGTGTTTCATATGTATCCGGATTGAAGCATAACTTGTCATCAATTAGCCAATTGCGTGATAAAGGTTTCAATGTTGAGTTCTCCAAGAACTTATGCTTTGTGAAAGATGATACATCACAGAAAGTATTACTGACTGGTACAAGAAAAGGGAATGTGTATCTTGCTGATTGGAGTTCAACTCCTAAAGGTACATGTTTAATTTCTAAAAGTTCCACAGATACCAGTTGGTTATGGCATAAAAGAATGAATCACCTAAACTTCAAAACCCCGAACAAGCTTGCAAGATTAGCTCTTGTGAGAGGGTTGCCTAATGAAGTGTTCAAGAAGGAACACATTTGTGATGATGCATGTAAAGGAAAACAAGTCAAAGCATCATTTAAAAGCAAAGTAGAAGTTTCTCCGAGAGAATACTTGATTTTTGCATATGGATCTGTTTGGTCCTATAACACCGTGAGCACTAATGGCGTGAAATACACATTGGTAGTAGTTGATGACTACTCAAGATATACTTGGGTCATATTCTTACTCAGTAAGAAAGAGACTCAGATAAAGCTGCCAGAATTACTGAAAAGACTCAGTATTGAGAAAAATCTGAGTGTGGTCAAAATCAGATCTGACAAAGGAACTGAGTTTATAAATCATATCATTTCGATTATTGTGCAAAGAAATGGAATTCTACATGAAACATCACCGCAAGGACCCCTCAACAAAATGGTGTTCTTTGAAAGAAGGAATGTAACTCGAAAAGAAGCCGCAAGGACAATGATAGTGTTCGATATTCCTAAAAGATTTTGGGCTGAAGCTGTCAACACTGCATGCTACTCTCAGAATAGATCCATGCTGACAAAAGTCAAGGAAAAACGCCTTATGAGCTTTGGAATGAAAGGAAGCCTCTTGTTTCTTTCTTTTTCGTGTGTTTGGTTGCAAGTGTTTCATACACAATAATGGTAAAGATCAGTTGAAAACATTTGATAGTAAAGTTCGATGAAGGAATATTCTTAGGATATTCGAAGTTAGTAAAGCTTTTTGAGTTTACAACCGTAGGACTCTTATTGTGGAGGAAACACCTCATGTTATTTTTGATGAATTTACTTGTGTTCGGAAGAAACAGAACATGATGCAAATGAACCGACTAAGAGGATCACCAGATTAAGCCCGAAACAGAAAGATAAATCATCCATCGAACACGGAAAGAAGAAGAAGTGGGTCACTATCTATGATTGGAGTGACTCGGACTCGATAAAGAAGTTCGGGGATGGAAATCGAGGATGGTGAGACCCGTGAAAACCAACACTCCAAAGGTGACCAATCCGAGCAGCACACACGATTCGGACTCGTGTATGTAATGCCAATGAAGATGTGGTCACGGTGAGGCAAATTCTCGAATCTATCAACCAAAGGGGAACAAATGTCTCCGACAATGTTTCAATAGAATTTCCCCGAGGAAGATGATTCCTTTTCCTGCTTTTTGTTGTTCCCCGAGTTTATCGATTTAATCGAACCTAACATTTCAAATGTTGAGGATACCATTGAAAGGGGGAACATCAAGAAGGAAATGGTTAGATAGCCATCCTACAAGCCGATTGTGGGTGATCTAACCGAAGGTGTTAAAACAAGAAGGTTCCATGGTGAGAGTGCACTATTCTGCTTCCTATCGGAGAAAGAACCATCGAGATTGGTGAAGCTCTACAAGATTCTCATTGGATTCTTGCTATGCAAGATGAAATTTGAATCAATTCTCAAGAAATGAAGTATGGGAGTTGGTAGATAGACCCGAGAAAGGCACAATGTCATTGGAACCAGTGGGGTTTTCAAGAATAAAAGAGATGAAAACAACAACATTGTAAGAAACAAGGCAAGACTAGTTGCACAAGGTTATTCCCAAGAAGAAGGCTTGGATTATGATGAAACCTTTGTTGTTGTAAGACTAGAAGCCATCGATTGTTTCTTGCATATCTTTGCCCACATGAAGTTCACATCCATCGGATGGATGTGAAAAGTGCATTTCGAAGCGGTTTAAAGAAGAGGTTTATGTGGAACAACCTCCCGGTTTCAAAACAGAATGACCAAGTTTAGGTGCTAAGAAAAGCTTTGTATGGTCTTAAACAAGCACCCGAGCATGGTATGATACTCTTTTCTCGGTTTCTTCGACCATGGTTTTGTCAAATGAACTGCTGATAGAACTCGCTCGGGGATAGAGGATGGGGAAGATATCTTACTAGTTCAGATATATGTTGATGACATCATTTTTGGATCTCCAAACCATCAGCTGTGTGAAAAGTTTTCAACACTGATGAAAGGCAAGTTTAAGATGTCAATGATGGGAGAGATGAATTTCTTTCTAGGACTTCAAGTGAAACAATCAAAGGAAGGAATATTCATCAACCGTGCAAAGTACACCGTAGATCCGATTGCCAAATATGGTGTATAGATTGCAATGCGATTAGAATTCCCATGAATACTAACTACAAGATGGATCCTAATTTGAAGGGAAATCAAGAAGTCATACCGATTATAGAGGAATCATTGGATCATTGCTCTATCTCACAACAAGTAGGCCGGATATAACATTTGGCTGTTGGGATATGTGCAAGATACCAAGCTAATCCTAAGGCTAGTCACATGGATCTTTGCCAAAAAAGATCTTGAAATATCTTAAGGGCACAATTGAATAGAGGATTATGGTATTGATGATAACCTAGAGTTGATAACCTAGAGTTATTATGGTTTGAAGTCGGATTCAGAACTTGTCAATTTCTAGGAAGCAAGTCGATATCTTGGTTTTCGGGAAGAAAGCAGGACCTCAAAGAGCAACAAGTACTACTTGAAGGTTTGAATATATGGTCAGGAAGGCTGCGTAACGCTGATTCTTTGGCTCAGACAACAATTGAGGGATTATAAAGTTGTAGCCAATGAAGTACCAATATTTTGTGACAATAATAGTGCCATTGCTATTTCACAAAACCCGGTATTGCACACCAGATGCAAGCATGTGGATATCAGACATAACTTCATCAGAGATCATGTCGAGAAGAAGGACATAAGGATGGAGAAAATTCATATTGATAAGCAGAGAGCTGATATCTTGACTAAACCTTTGGCGGGATCAAGATTTCAAGAACTTTTAGTTGAATTAGGGATGCTAGAACCAGGTGTTTAGAGTAAAATCTGAAAAATTGAAGGTTTTCGGATGATGAAGTTTTCTCGTAATCCTTTCGAGAAGCTCAGATAAAATGGAAATATCGAATCGAGTCTCGTAAAACTCGAGAGTATCTTGAACCAATTCATTCAAAAGTATTATACTGACATTTTATCAAGATCAGTACTCAATAAGACTGATAGAGGGAAATTGGTCTGAAGAAGTAATGACTCATGCGATCCATTTATTGCTCAAATAAATTCAGTAATCATTCGCAATAAATATAAAAACACCTGAGGAATGTTTTTTTTGGGCGGGATCATTTTAAATTCCGAAGAAGGTCAACAGTCATTTAATGCTCTGCTACATTAATGACCAATGAGGATATTTTGGCGGCTTACTTTTCGGAGATCGTCGGTTCGTATACCCGATTAATCGGAGATTAATCTCAACCGTTGTTACTCACCTAACCAACATGATTCCCCATGATCTCAAGGTTATATAAACCTCAATCAGTCATTCAAGCCAAAATTTTATCAAACCCTTCGTTTCCAAATCCTCTGCAATTAAAAATCCAATTTTGCCCAGAAATTCTCCAAACCCTAAAGCTTCACTTCTTCAATCAAACTCTAAAATGGCTCCAACCCTGTTCGAGAGATTAGCCAAAACCAACAAGCCGTGGTACGAGTTCGTTGTCTCACTTGAAAGCACAACCAACTCAAAGCCGTAAGAGGAGGCTCGCGATATGATTCGATGGCTAAAACTCATTCTAACTAGTCGCAAAACCCACTGCATGTGAGTTTGCGAAAAGAGGTAATCGAATTCATATGTAACTTGAAGATAGATGAAGAGGGTCAGATGCATTCTAAGTTAATCAGATCACACTTAGAGCAATCATCCAAATACGCCGATTTTGAGAGGGATCAGATATAGTTCCGAAAAAATTTGAATGATGTTTTTGAGCTCTGTGATAGAGGAGAGGATCCTACGACGTATATGTCGGGTAGAGAGCGGAGAGTACTTAGATAGGATTGCCGAGAATCTGTTAAGTTTGAGGCGATTAATCGCATAAAAGGTACACTGAAGCCACAATATCGTGTGTTGATGGATATTGTGAGCAAGTGCATCATGAGTCTTACGGGGAGTTTTGAGCGGATAAGTACCTCAAGCTCGATTGATGGCGGCGATAAGCTTCACCCACCACGATTTCAACCGGGTGAAATTCATGATTCAGACGGTGAGTGAGCAGACCAAAGTTTTGAGGAAGATTGATGGGGCGATCTCAATCAAAGGCAAGATCCACCATGCCACCAAAATTGCTTACATTTTGGAGATTTGCAGAGAGGAGGAGGATATCTTCGCCAATTCGACCCCATTTCCAAAGTCCAAAATTCTCCTTAAACCCATTCTTTGCAAGGAAGTAGGTCATCGGGGAAGAGAGAAAAGAAGGTAGAATCACCTTCGCAGATTCTTTGAAAAAAGAGACCCAACAAACTAGGGGAAGGTGTTGTTGGAGGCAAAGATGGAGCAGGGAGCAAAAATGATGAAACGGAAGAATCTTGCTCCAAAACGCAGAAGATTGGTGGTTCTCACCGATGAAGATGAAAGTGATCCTGAAGAGATTCAACCTGAGGGCCAAACCGCTTTCGAGTTCACCATTACAAGTGTTGGCTCAGTTATCTCCGTGACACAGATCGATTGAGGAGCGTGTCTTTTCGAGGTGCTCGAGACATCACTCAAGATGTATAAAATTTCTCAGAAATTTTCAAAGGAGCTCAGACCTCAGAGATGCCTACCTGGGATGTGTAGGCTCAGATGTAAAGAGTCACCTGAGTCGATCCAAGATGTGCAAGCTCAGACCGACGAGCCAACTCGGACTAAACCGAGGATATACCCGGTTCAGCCTCGTAACCCACTCGGATGCAAACCGAGGACTGACCAGACAAACTTCAGAGATGTTTGCCGAGACTCGGTGAGCGAGAATATTCTTGATGAGCTCCTCGAAAGTGATCTACTTTTGATCCCTTAGCGTAAACTTCAAATGAACCAGAGAGCCCGAGATGGAAGAAGGGCGAGGTCAAGAAGGCGAGTGGAGGAGCAAGGGGGAACGGTTCATACTTGACCGACACTCGAAGCTCAAATTTCATACCGATCCGCAAGATATTTTTTCAGATTAAGGACAACTATATTTATCCTCAATCGACTCTTCCCGAGATGCTTGATATTGCCGCTTTTAGAGGGAAGATCGGTGGAATGAGGAGACCTTTCGACCGACTTCTCGTGGTTCGAAGGACAAAGCTCGTGATGAAAAACACCAATTTTGATGAATTTGGTTCGAGGAAGTTGGCCGAGAGGAGAGCAATCGGGTTGGTGCCCCAAGCGGCGGAGACAAATCTAAAGATGGAGATGGGGACCAACGGGGAGATATTGAGAGAAGGCCTCAGATTGAAAAGGAGACTTCGTTGTCGATCAACTCCGGATCTAGTCAACACCGTATCGTTGATAGTACTCTTCAGATCGAGGCGCACCGAGACCGGAGCTCTTAATGAAGCCGAGCTCAAGATGATCGACAACACAGAGAGGTCTGAAAGATTCCTGAGATTGATCTCACTCCCCTGATAGAGAAACTTGAGAAGGTTGAGCCAATGATGATCAAGATTGCTCAGATGGAAGAAACGTTGGCCAATCAAGATCAAAAGATGGACGGTCTTAGTCAATCTTCTTGAATCGGTGCAAATTAAAAACACTCTAACCACCCGGATGACCTCCATGGAAGGAAAGTCGAATGAGAAGTCTGGAGGGAGTCAAAGGCCGAAGTTAAGTGATGAATCGAAGAAGAAACACCAGAAAGTTCTCGATTTCCTAGAGGTGAAACCGCGTAAAAGAATGAGGTGCTAATCAAGTCTGGTTGTTGAGGAAATGAGCTCAATGCTCATGACCAAGATAACAGAGATGTTCAAAGAAGCACTCTCCGCCGGTTTGCCCACTTATCTCAAGAATTTTTTTCGTGGCCAAGAACCATCTAAGGAGGCCGGAAGACTAACAAGATCGAGAAGCAGAGAAGTTCACGGTGAGCAAAGAGCAATATCACATGGACACAAAGATCTCAAAGCTTCTTCCAAATTACGATTGCCAAGAAAGGGGAAAAGGAAGTCAAGATCTCGTAAAGTTCATGGCACGACATTGGAGAAGAAGGCTCGTAAAAGATGTTGAAATGTATAATCTAGCAAAAGCCTTTAAAGAAGCTCTGAGCTACCGAGAAGTTAAAGTTCGCTCAAGTAGAAAAGCCTATCTACACTGAAGTTTTCGAGCAAGCTATGCTTGATGTTGCAAGAGATAAACCGAAAGTGCTAGAGTAAAGGTTGGAAAAAGCAAAGCCGGCCGAATCGCTTATGAAGAGAAAAAAGCCTTGGGCGTTGTTCAACCCGAAAAGCAAACGCAAAGGCTTCTAAGTTAATCCAGAGAAAACCGATTCGGATGATGATGAAACAGAACAACAAATTGGAATCGAAGTCTCAACCTCGGAAGAAAGTCTTCAACACGAGAAATGCTCAAGACACTCCAAGAAGAACAAGCTAAGAAAAGCTGCTTTGCCCGGTCTCGAGGAACGCGTCTGGATCGTAAAGAAGATAGACGAAGAGCAAAAGAGAAGGAGTGATTTCAGGAAGTTTGCGAGCAAGAGGAAAGGAACATCAAAAGCACTAAAGTGGCCCCACGTTGATAAATGGATGCCTATCAAACTCAACGATATGTGGGAAGAAGTCAAGAGAACCTTCCGGTTCAATTATGATGTTCTCGGGGAATGGAGAGGGAAAGCTCGGATCGTAATGAAGCTTTCATTGAATACCTTCTTATCTTCTATCCAAAGTATCTACAGAGTGGATTAACTTTTTGCGGATGAAGGAGAGAGGTACAGATAGTAGCCCCTGGTCCATATTTCTATCCACCTCCAAAACTTGATAATGGCTTGGTGAATGAGAAGACCATTACTCAAGAGATTGCTCAGTATGCTGGTCAGTTAGGTTTAACAGGAAACATTCCAGACATCATCAAGGAAAGAAATGAGTCAAGAAGAGATTTTTTCGGAATGTTTGACTGGAGGTGCCAATTGATGAAGTTGAGAATGAAGCAAATCAAGAGCGAAGACCAAGAGCCAAAATCGTAAGATCAAGATCAAGACTCGTAAGATTTTGTAATCTTTAAATTTTGTCTTTTTAATTTTGTTGATAAACTCATTGTAATATGTAACGGGATACCAATCATCAATGAAGATTTATCATTTTGCTCAAAAAGATAATATCTCATTATCTTATTTAAATGTCTTTTATTTTGATATGCCCGAATGAATGTCTCTCGAACCGATTGTATGTTGATAAGGGAGAAATTGTTTAAGTATTTGGTAATGAACTAGTTAAAGAGATTCATTACTGGAGAAATTGTTGAATGATTAAACTGTTGAGAAAAACTCGAAATTGTTGAGAGATTCTCGATTTAAGAAATTGTTGGGAGACAATCAATCTTGTAATAGGATAAACTGAAACCTGAGTATAGGTTATTTGTTTGTAACAAGATAGGTTTTGGCATCATCAAAAAGGGGAAAATTGTTGGGAGATGAATTTTAATAAAGATTTATGATTTTGATTAGATCCCAAAACCCCTGAGTATGACATGTTCAGAATGATCTTGATAGTTGAGTCAGGATTCAATTTTTAGAATATTCAGGATGTTATCTGCAGAATGTATAGTCAATAGATATAGTTCAGGATAGTTATCAAGACTCAAGAGGGATCTCGAGTAATCAAGACTTCACGAGAAGACTCAAGACATCGGTCCAAGATAAACTACAAAGATTCGAAGACCTCAAGACTCGGAAGATCTCAAGACTCTAAAGACACAAAGACTAAAGACTGAGGAACTAAAGATCAAGAATACTGAAGGCACAGTAATTACTGAAGACTCAGTAAGGTACTGAATGCTCAGTATGAACCTGAATGTTCCGAGGCACTGAATATATATATCTGAAGGATGAAACATCGGAGAAGATCGCGATTCCTTAGAAAGTTAGATATCTGCCAAGACATTCAAATGCAGACAAAAGGAACTAAGTCAGAAGTGTTGTTAAGGTTATATCAAACTCAGAGTTTGTAACCAAAAAGAGCCGTTGAAGGTGTCTACCTTTAACTGGAGACAAAAGTTAAAAAGAGGAAGACAACATCGTACCATCATCGATCGACATCGACAAAGATGTGTCTCGAAAAAAAGATGTCGATGTACAAAAGTTCCGCATCGCAAAAAGTGAAGACCGGCTACATAAAAGGTTATTGCCTAGAAAGTGTTAGTGAGTTTCAAACCCTAAATATAGCCGTTTCACACACCACAAGAGGGAACTCACGAAGCTGTCTCTCCAACGGATAGTTTTCAAGAGTGACCTTGGTGTATGCCTATAAATACTGGTGACCCTCTACATTGTAAGGTGACGGGAAATTTATACGCAACTTAAGAGCTCAAGCCTATTCTTGTAAAAGATAAAAGCACTCGAAAAACTTAGAATTTCCCAAGTGCTTCAATATTGAAGAGAGCTCACTATACTAAGCCTAGCTTGATAAGAATTATCCAAAGCTTAGTCGAGATATCCTAACCCTTTGCATTGTGCTTTATTGTAAAGGATATCTCATCCTAGTTGGAAACCAACCAAGAAACCCCAAACCCTTGTGAAGGTAGTTGGAGTGTGTTTGTTGGTGAGAAGTGTTGTAAAGAGTTAGTAAACTACACGGAGTAGTCAGAAAACTCTAGAGGAGAAGTTAGTAAGCTACAGGGGTAGTCTGAAAGCTTGTGTGTGATTGAGTAAGTAAACTACGGAGGTAGTCAGAAAGCTCAAGGTCGGGTTGAGTAAGTAAACTACGTGGAGTAGTCGAAAACTCAAGGGCCGAAGTTGAGTAAGTAAACTACGAGGTAGTCGGAAAGCTCGAAGTTGATAGTGAATTTCTCTGAAGATTCGGGGAGAGTGGACGTAGGAGCTTGAGTCTCTGAACCACTATAATTGTCGTGTCCTTTATTGCTTTCCTTATCTGTGCTTATCTGTTGCATTGACTTGATTTTGAAAGCATACTTTTCAATCGATATTGATTGGAATCAATCCAATGAAGTTGCATAAGTGAATCACGGCCTAATCACTATTTCATAAAGGGAAGGTTTTCAAAGAAAGCTTAAAACGAGTATAAACTAAGGGCCAACCATTTCGACAACCGAAAGTAGCTAGAACAGATAGTTACCAAAATGAACATACTCTTCGAGGGTTCAAGAAGTTAGTTATCTCGATCCAAGCAACTCAGATCTCGACACTAAGGACTCGGTTGGGATTATCCGAGGTTTTAAAGCGATTTCCAGATCACCATCTCGATGAGACTTTGACTCAGAGCGATATGTGCTTCTCGTAACCTAATCTTCTTGATTATCTGACCCAAGCTGACCTCAGTAAGAAAAAGTTTTAAAAACACTGAACACGTGTATTCCCCCCCCATACACGTGTAAGACTCGTTTGTACCGGGACCAAAATAAGGGGTTCGAAATTTTTGCCCTAGGAATAAGATGGGAAAATCTTTTTCTTGATTTCCAAGAAATCTTGAATATATCCAATATATTCTTTTCTCCATATTTAAAATATTCCACAAAAATCCCACCTCCTAATATTAAGGGAATTTTCAAAAATTCCAATTAGTTAGGAAATAAATAAGATCTTTGACTTTTCTTGAATTTATGGGATAATCTTGTATTCCAAGAATACATATTCCATAAAATCTTTCCAAGAAAATCAAGAAAATCTTTTCTCTCTTCCTACCCAATATTTTCGAAAATAATAGAGGAAAAATAAGTCAAAATATTTTCTTCTTATTTTCATTAATTGGACTTTAGTTTGAGCTATTTGAGGGGCATTTAGGAGAATTAAGATTGAACCTCCAATGGGCTATGAAGCTTTAATATTTAGCCAAAATATTATTCAAGCCCATTAATATTAATTTACTCCACTATAAAATTAATATTGAACTATCCATCTTAACCCACATTACGACTTCACAATAATATGGCTCCCGGTCATTATTTATCGCATTTAAGATTATCTTAGTCCATTAATTAATTAAGTCACTGAATAGACTTTATATTAATTAATATCTTTGTCCTTGGAGTAAAGACAACTCAACATTATTATCCATACCGGAAATAATTTTCCACTTGCAAGATTTGGTATGATAAAGATTCTGAGCCCACCAAGGGGACAAATCAAGCAAGTCGTACTTGCACGCGATTCTCCATATTAAATCTTAGCAATTGTCATATAATTTATAATATTGCCCAAGATACAAGGTATCGAATCGCATTGATTCTCTTCCCATCATAAGTCAAAGCAATAGTTATTAATTTCACACGATCCTATTTAAGGAACGGAGATTAAGAAATAACGCACCACTGAGGTCTAATTCTTGTATATTCAGTACCGAAGAGTTTATCCTCCTGTAGGTCCTTTTCAGCGCATCAGGATGCACTAGTGTAATCCTTTGGTCAAGACAAGTCAATCCGAGCCTTACACTTCAACCTTTCATGATGGGTTGTTCATTTCCATCTGGGTTGTGAATTTGTACTTAGTCACAAGGAACTGTTAATTTGATCTTCTGTGATCTGGTATCACCAAATTAACTACAACGTAACACGTACTGACTTTATCGAACGGGTATGCAATAAATATATATAACATTCATTCATATTTAATGCAACATGTGATAAATAATTTATTTCAGTAAAATAAATAAGAAATTCAGTTTGGTTATACAAAGTAAAAACATACTTTTCAGTATAACCCCAACAATCTCCCACTTATACTCAAAGTCTGCTTTTAAGTATACTACAACATGTCTCGTGTTCTATGTGACATCTAATGTCACCCTACACGAACCTAATAATATTTCTCCCACTTATACTCAAAGCAGATTGACAATGCTCTTGACACCCATTCCTTCCACATGTCTCTCGAATGTACTCTGAGGCAGACCCTTTGTGAATGGATCTGCTAGGTTGTCTTCAGACGCAATCTTTGCCACCTCTGTGTCTCCTCTCTTAACGATTTCTTGTATAAGATGGTATTTTCTTTCTATGTGTTTGCTGGCCTTGTGGGCTCTCGGTTCCCTAGAATTTGCAACTGTTCTGGGGTTATCACAGTAAATTGTGATCGTGTTGGGCAAATCCAAAACGATGGTAGAATTGGCGATGTATTTCTGCTTAACGCTTCTCCACGTCATGGCTCCTCCCCCATGCAAAACACACTACCCGAGGTTGACTTTTTGGAGTCTATGTCTGATTGGAAATTTGAGTCCGTATAACCGATAGGGATTAGACTGTCCGATTGATAGACCAACATTATGTCCCGTGTCCTCTTCAGATACTTCAGAATGTTCTTAACCGCAGTCCAATGCTCTTTCCCAAGGTTACTTTGATATCTTACAACCATTCCTACGGTGAAGCAGATATCCGGTCTCGTGCACAGCATTGCGTACATGAGGCTTCCCACAGCCGAAGCATAAGGGATGCCCTTCATGTCATCTATTTCCTTTTGTGTCTTGGAACACATTTCCTTGGATAGATAGATTCCATGTCTGAAAGGTACAAAACCTTTCTTGGAATCTTGCATGTTGAATCGCTTCAAAACGGTATCTATGTATGAAGCTTACAAAAGCCCAATCATCATTTTCTTACGATCTCGAGTGATCTTGATCCCTAGGACGTGACCGGCTTCTCCCAAGTCCTTCATATCAAACTGTTTTAACAGCCATGCCCTTACGTCTGACAACATCTTTACATCGTTCCCGATGAGCAGTATGTCGTCTACGTATAGTACCAAGAATACCAAGGCAGTTCCATCACGCTTTTTGTACACACAACTTTCGAAATTGTTTTGATCAAAACCGTAGGAATTTTATCACTTGATCAAAACATTGATTCCAAGAACGGGATGCCTGCTTCAGCCCATAAATGGACTTCTTTAGCTTGCAAACCAGATGCTCTTGGCCTTTTTCAATGAAGCCTTCGGGTTGTTGCATATAGATTTCTTCGTCAAGACTTCCGTTGAGGAAAGCTATCTTGACATCCATTTGCCAAATTTCAAAATCTAGATGCGCAGCAATCGACAAGAGAATTCGGATGGACTTGAGCATGGCTACGGGTGAAAAGGTTTCCTCATAGTCGATCCCTTCTTTCTGAGTGTACCCTTTCGCCACGAGTCTTGCTTTAAAGGTTTCAACCTTCCCGTCTAATCCCCTTTTTCTCTTGTATACCCACTTGCATCCAAAGGGTTTTACCCCATTAAGTGGTTCGACTAGCTCCCACACTTTATTGAGATCCATTGAACCCATCTCGGCTTCCATTGTTGTTTGCCAAGATGTTTCATCCTTGTCTTGGATCGCCTCATTGTAGGACCATGGATCTGATTCTTCTCCCGAGATCAAGTCCGAGGACTCTCCGATCCCTAAGAATCTCTCGGGTTGCCGAACAACCCTTCCACTACAACGAGGTTCGATTGTGTAGGCGTGACGCGTGGTATGTCTTCTTGTACAGTTGGCAATGGAGTTGGCCCCTTAAGTTCTTCCAAGTTAATCTCGCTTCTAGGCTTTTTATCGTTCATATAGTCTTCTTCCAAAAAACTAAAGTGCGTACGACCTTTTGATCTTCGGGACCATAGAACATGCATCCCTTCGTTCCTTCGGGGTATCCTATAAACAACCTTAATTCCGAACGTGCATCCAATTTCCCAGCTTCCTTATCCAACACATATGCCGGACACCCCCAGATCCTCATGTGTCCTAAGCTGGGCTTTCGCCTCCGTCCACAACTCCCTAGGGGTTTTTGGAACCGACTTGGATGGCACTACATTCAGAATGTTAGCTGCTGTTTGCAAGGCGTAACCCCAAAACGATTTTGGTAAATCCGCATAACTCATCATTGATCTTACAATTTCTAGAAGCGTTATGTTTCTTTGTTCTGCAACCCCATTTTGTCGAGGGGTATTGGGTGCAGTCAACTGGGATGCAATCCCTTCTTCTGACAAGTAGTTCAAGAATTCGTCGCTGAGGTATTCGCCTCCACGATCGGATCGTAGAAACTTGATATGCTTCTCCTTATGATTCTCTGCTTGAGCCTTACATTCTTTGAATTTTTCAAAGGTCTCAGATTTATGCTTCATTAGAAAAATGTATCCATAGCTTGAGTAATCATCGATAAACGTAACGAAATACTCGTAGCCGCCTCTTGCTTTGATTTGCATTGGACCACATACATCGGTGTGAACGATCTCCAACACTTCTTTAGGTCTATGCCCTCTTGGTCATTTTACCCTCCAAACATGATCCGCAAGTTGGAAATGGTTCAACCAGGAAAGACTCCAATGAACCATCTTGCACAAACCTTTGGATCCTTTTTGGATTAATATGACCTAATCTTAGGTGCCAAAGAAGTGTCTCGTTCACATTGGTCGAACATTTCCTTTTGCTCGAAATAGTAGAAGAGTTATAGGATGCATTGTGTGTGTGATGTGCACAGTTAATAATGTAGAGATTGTTCTGTAATGTTCCATGACAGATAACCACATCGTTACGAAAAATAGTAACATGCTTATTAAAACGAACAGAATATCCATCAATAAATAGTTTTGAAACTGAAATAAGGTTTTTACGAAAAACTGGAACATAAAGAACATCTCTTAAAATTAAACTCTTGTCTTCAAAAGACAGGTGCACGTCTCCCACTACTTCAGCTGCCACTCTCGTAGCATCGCCTAGCGTGATGAGGATCTCTCTTCCACTAAGTTGTCGGGTCCGCTTGAACCCCTGTAAAGTGAAACAAATATGATCAGTGGATCCCGTATCCATTACCCATGAATGGGTAGCATACGCCGCTAAACAAGTTTCAACAACTAGTGCGAGAGAATTACCTTTCTTTCCATTCCTTTTGGGATTGGAACAGGCCCACCTCCAATGTCCTCTTTCGCCACACTCCAAACAGATCTTTTTACTTAAACTTTCATCTTTGAAGATTGAATAGAACTGGTTAATCCTTTTTGTCTCTTCATTTATCTTACCACCAACTGGCCTAGAAAAAGAAGAGGACCCTTTTGTAACCACGTTCACTTTCTTGCGCTCATTGTCCTCTTCGACCAATGTAAGGGCTCTCACAAGATCATCCACAGTAAACCCCATATCTTCCATTAGATACGTTACATAAGGATGATCGTAGCTCTTTGGCAGAGAACTGAGAATGATATCAATTTTGGTTTTGAAGTCATATTTTTCGCCAAGATATGCCAATTCTTCAAAGAGAACCATAACCCTAAGAATATGTTCTTTTGCAGTCATTCCTTCTTCCATTTTCAGCTTGACCAAGTCATGCTTAATACTTTGGATTGCTATATGGGCCGGATGTGCAAACATCGCTTCGAGATTTCCCATAATGTCTGCAGCTGATGCAAATCTTTGATGAAGGTGTTTTAATAAATCCGACATGTGTGCCAAGATTATGTCCTTTACCAATTTATTTGCCAGCTCCCATTCATTATATTTTATCTCTTCCCATATACTAGCACCCTTAATTGGTTCTTTGGGTTTTGGTGCATTAAGTACCCATTTGGATTCATGTGAAGTGGGGTTATTCATAAGGTTATGTTTCCAAACAAAATAGTTATCTCCAGTAAGCAAATTGTCTTTCAGTATTTTGAACAGTGGATTAAAAGGTTGTGACATGATGATACTGAAAATAAACATACATTTTGTGTCAATATCCGGAGCAACACAAATAAAATCACATAATTCGATCACATGATTCATATTGAAATCTCAAAAAAATATGAACATGCATCAGCCAACATCTCAAAACAGTTTTAAATGAGCCTCTTGGGAGGGTCATCATTTAAATCACATTCAAGCAGGTTACAAACAAGAACAGTTACAAACCTTTAATTTTAAAAAAAAATTAATAGTTGGCTCCCACTTGACCAATATAAAATTGACAGGGACTTCGAAGAAGTATATGCATATCAATTTTATACCTAAGTAATAACCATGATTAAATACAAAATTACTACTTCGCTATGATCGAGCCTTTTGGGAGGGTCATCGTCGCCACTAATAATAATTCACAATCATCCTTTTGAGAATTTATTCATGTGAAAGCTATCTTTTGGCCGTCCCTTAGGGGAATTTCTCCAAAAGAATTCACAAATAAATAAATCATGGAGGTCAAAATTAATTCGATTCATAATCAAATTAATTATTAAAACATACTTAGTAATTTTTGAATTTGAGATTTTTCGTTGGGCAATTCTCATGCAAACACATTTAAACAAATTAAATAAAGCACAAGAAAATACAACAATAAATCAAGCAAAGCGTAAAAAATAAACATATTGGACACAAATTATCCAATTGTCGTGGTTTGATTTTTTCTCTGGATTTTAATTTTGAAGAAACGCTGCCTTGAATTTCTCCCCACTCGCTCGTCTCGAAAAGAACTTCGTCTCGAAACACCACGCTAGTAGCTTTCATGAATCGGGACGCCCACATCCGGCCGCCCCTTAACCCGGCGAGAAGCGATCGCCCTAAACGCAGGGCGGCAGTGGCATTAAGGGCCGCAGACGCTTCAGGCGTCCTAGCAGCGCCCGATGCGCAGCAGCGCCCTTTGGCCTCTCGCCCGTAGCCGCCTTGCCTCGCCAGCGAACTTCGGCAGAATAAGAATCTCCTTGGCGATGCCGTTCTATCCGCCCCGACACGCCCTAAGCCGCGCCTCCCTCAAGCGCCCGTCTTGGCGTTCCGGGCCTTATCTAGCCCGACGCTTCGCATCGCCCATCCGCTGGGCGATGTCCACGCCGCGGCGATGCCTCCCCTTGGCATGTTTCACGCGATGCACATCACCCGCGTCTGATTAGGATCCGCTTTTAATTTTTCGTCTTTCGTCTATCGACAAAGTTGCAATTTATTTTACAAAATAAATAAACCTAAATCTAGACTATTCTATTACATTGAACAAATTAAATAGCCTAATCTACTCGTGGATTTTCTCACGAGAAAAATAAATTCGAACGAGTCGAATTAAAACCATTCATACGCATGAAATAAATAAACACATTAAATACCATGACAATTGGATACGTGCAAAACAGATCTAACAATTCTACTATCCAATTTTCAATAAAATTTAATGGCCAACATAATTTAAATAACAATTTAAATACAGAGCTCGAAACCGAGGCTCTGATACCAGTTGTTGGGAAATAATGGGTGCCCGGATCTATTCGAGTTGAATTTAAATACATATTTAAATTAATCAATTAATAACTAACATGAATTAATCCTAATTCAATTCAACATAATAATTAATCAATAAATAAATATCATGTGATCACGTATTTCACGTAAAACCTAAGCATGCTGAATTTAGGAATTACGTAAATACTAACCTCTCGTAGAGACAACCACTGAGACAATGAATCAACCCAAAGTGCCTTCTCAAATATGTCCCAAGTCCACGAACGTAATCCGGTGGGAGGATTATCAACAAACGATTTTAATCTTTTGAAAGAAAATAAAATTTTTGGCTACCACGTTTTTGGATTTCTAATTTTTTCAACACATGGAATTGCATTTGGGGATGAAAAATTCATCCCCTATTTATAATACTAAGGGGTTCGAAATTTTTGCCCTAGGAATAAGATGTGAAAATCTTTTTCTTGATCTCAAGAAATCTTGAATATATCAAATATATTCTTTTCTTCATATTTAAAATATTCCACAAAAATCCCACTTCCTAATATTAAGGGAATTTTCGAAAATTCCAATTAGTTAGGAAAGAAATAAGATCTTTGACTTTTCTTGAATTTATGGGATAATCTTGTATTCCAAGAATACATATTCCATAAAATCTTTCCAAGAAAATCAAGAAAATCTTTTCTCTCTTCCTACCCAATATTTTCGAAAATAATAGAGGAAAAATAAGCCAAAATATTTTCTTCTCCTTTTCATTAATTGGACTTTAGTTTGGGCTATTTGAGGGGCCTTTAGGAGAATTAAGATTGGACCTCCAATGACTCAACATTATTATCCATATCGAAATAAATTCCATTTGCAAGATTTGATATGATAAAACTTCTGAGCCCACTAAGGGGACAAATCAAACAAGACTTTCCTTGCACACGTTTCTCTGTATTAAATCTTAGCACTTGTCAAGTAATTAATAATATTACCCAAAATACAAAGTATATAATCGCTCTCTAATTCTAAACCCAACATAGATCAAAGCAATAAATATTAATCACAAACAATCCTATTTAAGTGACACAGATTAAGAAACCAACAACCAATGAGGTCTAATTCTTCATCCCATAAGTCAGTACGGAAGAATTTATCCTCTTTGTAGGTCCGCTTCAGCGCATCACAATGCACTAGTGTAATCTCTTGGTTAAGACAAGTCAATTTGAGCTTTACATATCAACCTCTACCAATGGAGTGTTCAATTCCATCTAGGTTGTGAAGATGTACTTATTTACAAGGAACTGTTAATGTGATCTTCTGTGATCGGGAATCGACACATTAACTACAATGCAATGTGTACTAATATTGAACGATTTGCAATAAATAAATAACATTCATTCATATTTAAAGCAACAATGATAAAAGATTTATTCACAGTAAATAAGAGTAAATTAGTCTGTTATACAAAGTAAAAGCATACTTTCACGTATAACCCCAACAATCTCCAACTTATACTCAAAGTCTACTTTTAAGTATACTAAAACATATCTCATGTTGTGCGTGACATCTAATACAAAGATTAGTTATATGTTGTATTTTGAGCAATATTATTATTTAAATGACAAATACAAAGATTTAATACAGAGAATCATGTGCTTGAAAAGTCTTGCGTGATTAGTCCCCTTGGTGGGCTCAGAAGTTTTATCATACCAAATCATGCATGTGGATTAAGTTCCGATATGGATAATAATGTTGATCTTTCCTTACTCCAACGAAAAGATATTAATTAATTTAAAGTGCTCAGTGGCTTAATTAATTAATGAACAAAATAATCTTAAACACGGGTAATAAGCGAGAACCATATTATCGTAATATGGACTAAGATGGATAGTGCAATATTAATTTTATAGTGGAATAAATTAATATTAATGGGTTGAATAATATTATGGCTCAATATTAGAATTCAGAGCCCATTTGGAGGTCCAATCTTAATTCTTCTAAAGGCCCCTCAAATAGTCCAATATAAGTCCATTAATGAAAATGTGATTAAAATAAAAGAAATAATTTATTGCCCAATTATTCATAATTTTCGAAATTTATAGATAAAGAAATGAAGAGATTTTCTTGAAAATATTTTATGGTAAGAAGATAAGTATTCTTGGAATACAAGATTATCTCATAAATTCAAGAATCTTTGACTTTGACTTTTCTATGGAATTTTTCGAAAAATATGGAATAAAATTTTCCCTCTCTCGCTCGAAACCCTACACTATTATAAGTCTACATGACTCTCACCTTCTCAAAATATGAGAAAGGAATTTAGTTAGAATTCAACACTACACTAAATTGTATTAACCGGTGCACTTGTAACAAATACACTAAGACTCCTTATATAGGATTTGGTAATCCCCCTTTCTTTGTTCACATCCGATGTGGGACAAAAATCCTTCTTTTATTTTAACACCAAGCCCAACAATCCGGCAGGTCGGACCACTGTTGGAACCCTGGATGGACCAAATCCCCGTATTGGTATGATATTGTTCGCTTTGGGCCAAGCCCGCACGGATTTGTTTTTGGGCATCTCTCAAAAGGCCTTATACCAATGGAGATAGTGTACATCCTAATAAACCTCATGATCCTCCCATATTATTTCGAGATCCTCCCATATTATTTCAATGTGGGATATTGTTTGATACCCCAACAATCCTCCCCTCAAACAAAGACCACCGAGCCTCCCCTCAAACGATTCTGCTCTATCTAGGTCAACGCTGCCTAGTCCAGAGAGACCGTCGTTTATTTCACCAAGCTCATCGAATTCGTTCAACACTGGGGACTACTCCACATCATTTCATCTGGGACCATGACTCTGATACCACTGTTGGGACCCTGAATTGAGCCAAATTCCTGCATTGGTATGATATTATCCGTTTTGGGCCAATCCCGCACGAATTTATTTTTGGGCATCTCCCAAAAGGCCTCATACCAATGGAAATAGTGTCAACCCTAATAAACCCCATGATCCTCCCATATTATTTCGATGTAGGATATTGTTTGATACCCCAACAATAGGACTATATGGCCATTTGTTTTTGTCTGGACTCCTGGTCTATTGGAAATTTCTGTGCATCGTCAGTCTTGACGGAGTTGGTCGACATGCAGGTGAAGGCGGCCTTAGTGTGGGGCAACATTCGCTTGATTATGGAGTCAACTCTGGGATCTACCCCTGCACGATTTGGCGGTGCTGAAAGCAGTTCTAGTTTGGAACTCATGATTAGGCCAATGAACTCTGTCTCCCCTTCACGATTGGGTTAGACGAGAGGTTTTTCAGTAGAAGTTGTTTATCCATAGATATTATGCTGTGATTGTTTTCATATTTGATGGGTAAATTGTAATTCTACTTCCTCAAAAAAAAAATCCCATTAACGAAAAGTGTAATAATATAAATGTTTGGCAATATGCACCAGGTGTACGATACAATTTAAGTGTATTTTTGAAACATTCAATTTTTTTTCATTGAAACGTTTAATTTGTTTACATAAAACATTAAGCTTATTTGTATATTTCCGTTTAAACAGGTTAAACATTTTAATGAAACAAATTGCACATTTTAAAAAATGCATTCGAATTACACGGTGCACTTAGTGCACATGAGATATATTCTTAATGCTTTATATAAAATCCAACTATAAATAATTTAAAATTTTTGAGTTTGAAAATAAAATCAAAAGCTAGTGTTATGTGTTGATTGAAGGATTGTAGGATCAATATCAAACATAGTTATTACACATTCAATTCAAGATCGTTTCATAATAAAAAATTTAGGCAAACTTTTATATGAAATATTTTTGTAAAATATGATTTGTGGGCCATAATGAAAAATGTATGACACAGAGTAAAAAATTAGTGGATTATGTATGAATCGAATAGGGTCAAACAAAAAAATTTCTATAAAGCATAAGACAAAACATCAGAACTCACTCCGAGGTCCGTGTTACTGTAAGGACAAAATAACATTCCCTTTATTTTCATTTGTTTCCCCTCTATTTTTTATATGTCTCTCCTTCTGACCTGTGGCCTACTGTCTCAAGTAAAGACCCAGCACCAGATTACACTATTAAATTAGTAAAAATATCTTCTTCTTTCTTTTTATCATCACATAGTAACACATAATTGCATTAACAGTAACACATACTTGTCTTTATAGTAACTCGGAGCGAGTTTTTCTGTTTTGCCTTTGTGCAAATTTTTATGAAATATCTCTTGATCCGGATCATACCGGATAGGATCCACAAATTTTTTTTTTTTTTTTTTACATGGACAAGATCCTCAAATTTTTAACTCCTTCCAATTTAAATTAATATTTCACAGAAAAGTCCCACAAAGTCTTGTTTGACCAAGATACCATGTTGGGAGATGAATTTAATAAAAGATTATATGATTTTGATTAGATCTCAAAACCCCTGAGTATGACATGTTCAGGATAATCTTGATAGATGAATCAGGATTCAGTTTTAGAGTTTAGGTATTATCACACCGTATAGTCCGCAGATATATGTAAAGTTAGTTTTTCAATTAAAGAATTATCAAGACTCGAGAACTCAAGACTCAGAGAACTCAAGACTCGAGAAACAAAAGGCTTTTTTATAATTGAAAAGATAAATGTTATCAAGTCGAGGAATATAGCCGATTGGAATCCAAATGACGTGGACCAACGAGAGGAAGACAACCAGTAGGGAAAAGCCGCAGAAATACAAAAAGAAGAGTATGGATTTGAATGTAATCCAACGGTAACATTCAAATCCACACTATAAATACAAGTTCTTCCTTCATTATTGTTAATAAAAAGATAGCAACAATGATGAGCCAAAATTGTTATATAATTAAAATATTCCCACCCTAGAACACAAATAGATATACAAATATATTCAAAGAGTGTTCTAGAACCCAATCTAAGCAACCCACGATGTAATAATTAGAGAGATTTTTCCCAACCCAAGCAAGGCTAAACCATTGTTTCACCATAGTTGGAGACAACACCAAAACCCAAACCCAAAGTGGTGAAAAGTTGTTAATGAGGGTGATAAGTCTTGGAGTGTGAACTCGTTAAACATTTAGGCGATCCCGTGGAGGGTGATAAAACTCGAGAGAGGGTTATAAGTCCAGTTCGAGTGTGAGCTCAGTAAATATCTATTGGTAAAGGGTGATAAGTCCCATTTGAAGGAATTTCCAGGAGAGTGGATTAATATGGTTGTCCCAACCACTATAAATGTTAATCGCTTTTATGTTTATACTTGTCAAATTCGCTTATAAAGCAAAACACACACGAGCTCAAAGTTTAAAAAATTGGACTCCTCATCCCCGCTTTTTATATGCACCAAATGAAAACGCCTTTGCTTAATAGACGCCGAAAAATATTAATATGGTACTTGTGCTCAAAAGATTACTTTTTGAAATGTTTTTAAAATCTTTTTCTTTTTAAAACCTATCTCGATCCGATATCATATTTGCGGTACCAATTAAAGTTTTACACAACAATGGAATAATAGAACTTTTCATTGATAAAGACCAAGGTCGTTACATTACAAGTTACAAATGCAAGAAACCCCGGAGGTCAATACATAACTCTAAACCCTAAATAAGCCATATCCCTAAACCTTCATCCAAACCCAAACCCGATCTACAGGGGTGATTAAGAGGAGGAAAGAGAGAATTTTAAATCGATGCTCTCATTTTCCCCACTTAATAGCAGGTGAGGAGGCTTGAAAGGTAATCCTTGTCCGATGGACTCTCCAAGGGAGTGAGAGCGGCATTAATAGGATTTTTAAGCCAGAGCCCCTTAAAAGGGCGCTCCAATTTATTAAAGGGTGAGTTTGATATAGGAAGATCACCGTTATCCGATCAAGATCGTTATATCAAACTCACGTTCATTTTCAGACTAAATTAATTAATGGTAATCATTAATCCGGTTAGGAGAAGGTTGTCTTCTCGGTTAAATAAAAAGAGCCGCCGCCGTGATGGAAGAGAAGCTTTTGCAACAAATGTGAAATCGTTGACGATGATGAAAAAAAAGAAAAGGGATGAACAGAGTTGATTTGAGAAGATGAAATCATGGAAAAAGGGGTAAAAGTGTTTCACGGAAGTCTCACCGGAAACAAGGGTTCACCGGGATACATGATTCTACTGAAGAAGATATGTATGGTGAATGAGTTATGTTGTGTAAAACATTGGTCCAATTTATAGAGGCCAAGCAAGGGTGCAGATGCAAATTTGAGTTCTCAAAGCCTATTTTAGAAAATTTTGCATGAATATAGAAATCACGCCGATCGATAATTGGATAAAGTTACGGCGGATTGACATATCGAGTGTATCGACGATATTCAAGATGTCAAATGTTTTAGGGAAGAGAGTCTACTACTCTAGACTAAGTTCGCAAAGAATATTTTCCAAGAATTGTTTTAATCTGAGAAGAATAAGATTAGGTCAACAAAAAGATTACATACAAAGTCGATCAAATTAAGAAAATCACCGAGCTTGAAAACTTCACCAAATCGATATATCGGTCTATATCGGTTGAAAGGGGAACTTTGAGGGGGAACTCACGGAATCAAAAGTAAATGATCTTGCATAAGACCGATCAAGATCGATGAGTTAGATGAGTTCGGAGTGCCCATGAAATGTAATCGTAAATGAAGAATTTCTAGAAATCTAAAAAAGGTTGCAAATCGAAGATGAGCGAAAGAGATCGATCAAGAAGTTCGAGATCGATATTCGATATGCTAACGATATAAACTGATGCTATTCTCGATATGTTGAAGTGTTGATCATCTTAGGATCAAAAAGGAAATCGAGAAAGCATGAGTGAAAAGGAAAATCGAAGGCTCAAGAATAAAGTGAACGAGACTCAAGATAGGTCAAGTGACCGAGGGTCAAGAAGCAAAAAGAGACCCGAATTCGGGATGTCTCCGAATCGAAGAAACCGAACTTCGGTCGGCAGATGAGTATCATTATGCCCCGATCGGACAAGGTCAAGAGAAGAAGAGGAATGAGGAGTCGAAAGCGTAAAACGTAAGATCAAGACTTGTAATTCTTTATGTTTGTGTCTTTATTTCTTTAATAAGTTCATTGTAATTTGTGACCGATAACATACAATCAATGAAACTTTTATCTTTTATGCTCAAAGATAATACCTCATTATTTTTTACATGTCTTTTATTTAGATATTTCGATTGAATGTAACTCGATCGATTATATGCTCATATATAAGGAAACTATATGATGCTATAAGAAATTATTTAAGTATTTAGTAATGATCTATTTAGAAAAGATTCATTACTAAAGAAATTTGTTGAATGTTTTTAAATTGATCGAGATTTACCTTTCTTGTAATAGGAAAAACTGAAACCCAGTATAGGTTATATGTTTGTAACAAGATAGGTTTTGGCATCAAAAAAAAAAGGGGGAAATTGTTGGGAGATGAATTTAATAAAAGATTATATGATTTTGATTAGATCCCAAAACCCCGAGTATGACATGTTCAGATAATCTTGATAGATGAATCAGATTGTTTTTAGAGTGTTCGTGGTATTATACGCACCTGTATAGTCGGCAGCAGATATAGAACAAAGTTAGTTTTTTTCAAGAAGAAACCGAGATATCAAGACTCAAGACTCAGAGAACTTCAGAGAAATATCAAGGCACAATAATTATCAAGACTCAAGAACATCAATGCTCAAGATATCCGAATGTTCAAAACGCCGAGGAATATATACTTGGAATCCAACCGACGTGGACCAACGAGAGGAAGACAACCAGGGAAAAATAACTTACAAAGAAGAGTATGGATTTGAATGTAACTCTCTCCAAACGGTAACATTCAAATCCACACTATAAATACAAGTTCTTCCTTCATTATCAAGTGTGGAAGTGCGAAAAAGATAAGAACCTTGAGCCAAAAAGAGTGTTATAGCCAAAGCATTCCCACCCTAGAACACAAGTCTATAGATATACAAATATATTCAAAGAGTGTTCTAGAACCCAATCTAAGCAACCCACGATGTATCATAAGCTTAGAGAGATTTTCCCAACCTTAGCATTGAGGCTAAACCATTGTGGAAAATCTCACCATAGTTGGAGACAACACCAAAACCCAAACCCAGTGGTGAAGTGAGGTAGTTGTTAGGCAAACCCGAGTGAGGGTGATAAGTCCCGCTGGAGTGTGAACTCGTTAAACATGGCGATCCGTGGAGGGTGATAAGTCCCAAGAGAGAGGGTTATAAGTCCATTGAAAAGTGTGAGCTCGGTAAATATCTATTGGCAATCCCGTGGAGGGTGATAAGTCCCATTTGAAGGAATTTCCCTAGAGAGGGAGAGTGGATGTAGGACCGGTTGTCCGAACCACTATATGAAAATCGCTTTATGTTTATACTTGTCATACGCATTCGTTTATAAGCAAAGCACACACACGAGCTCAAAGTTTAAAAAATTGGAACACTCTGCCCTCATCCCTGTTTTATATGCACCGAAATGAAAACGTCTTGCTTCATGACGCCAATAAAATAGGTTTTCCACCGGGACCAACAAGTGGTATCGAAAAGTGTGCTCAAAAGATTACTTTTTCAATGTTTTTACCGAAAGGAGATCTTTTTTTTTTAAAACCTATCTCTGATCTGATATCAACAAGAGGTACCAAGGAAACATAAAGTTTTACACAGCAATGGAATAATAGAACTTTTCATTGATAAAGACCCGAAGGTCAGGTTACATTACAAGTTACAAATGAAAGAAAACCTGGAGGTCAATACATAACTCTAAACCCTAAACCCTTAAGCCATATCCCTAAACCTTCATCCAAACCCAAACCCGATCTCTGGGGGTGATTAAGAGGAGGAAAAGAGAGATTTTAAATCGATGCTCTCATTTTCCCCACTTAACAGGTGAGGAGGCTTGAAGGTAATCATATGCCGCCAAACCGATGGACTCTCCAAGGGAGTGAGAGCGGCATTAATAGGATTTTTAAGCCGAGCCCCTAGGAGGAGCAAAAGGGCGCCTCCAATTTGTTAAAGGGTGAGTTTGATATAGGAAGATCGGTACATTATCCGATCAAGATCGTATATCAAACTCACGCTCATTTTCAGACTAAGTCTCATTAATGGTAATCACGTCATAACGATAGACACACAAGGTGCATACGGTTAGGAGAAGTGTGTTCTCGGTTGCAACAAAGAGCCCTTAGTGATGGAAGAGAAGCTTTGCAACAATCATTATGTGAAATCGTTGACGATGATGAAAAAAAGAAAAAAGGATGAACAGAGTTGATACGGAAGTCTCTCACCGGAAACAAGGGTTCACCAGATACATGATTCTCTGAAGAAGATATGTATGGTGAATGAGTTATGTTGTGTAAAAAAACATTGGTCCAATTTATAGAGGCCAAGCAAAGGGTGCAGATGCAAATTTGAGTTCTCAAAGCCTATTTTAGAAAAATTTGCATCACAAAAATGTAGAAATCACGAACCGATAATTGGATAAAGTTTACGGCGGATTGACATATCGAGTGTATCGACGATATCTACGCGATGTCAAATCGCACTAACTTAGGGAAGAGAGTCTACTACTCTAGACTAAGTTCGGGCAAAGAACATTTTCCAAGAATTGTCTTAATCGAGAAGAATCAGTTAGGTCAACAAAAATCGATTACATACAAAGTCGATCAAATGAAGAAAATCACCGAGCTTGAAAACTTCACCAAATCAGATATATCGGTCTATATCAGTTGAAAGGGGAACTTCAACTTGAGGGGGAACTCACGGAATCAAAAGTAAATGATTGAGATCAGACGAGGCTGCAGACAAGACTGATCAAGATCAGATGAGTTAGATGAGGGAGTGAAATTTGATGTGCAAGAAAAATGAAGAAAAGCTAAAGCCAAAGAAATCGGAAGAAAAGGTTGCAAAATCGTAAGATGAAGGAAAGAGATCGATCAAGATCGGACGGATCGAGATCGATATGTTAAAACCCCGATATTGATATAATGACCGATGCTATTCGATATGTTGATCTAAAAAGTGTTGATCTAATCCTTTCGGATCAAGCAAAAAGGAAATCAGATAGCATGAGTGAAAAGGAATACTGAAGGCTCAGTAAATAAAGTGGATTGAGACTCAGTATAGGTCAAGTGACCTGAGGGTCAGTAAGCAAAAGAGACCTGAGGGTCAGGATGAAAAGAAACCGAACTCATCAAAGATGAGTATCAAGATGAATCGACATAAGGTCAAGAGAAGAAGAGGAATGAGGAGTAGCGTAAGACGTAAGATCAAGACTTGTAATTTTTTATGTTTGTGTCTTTATTTCTTTAATAAGTTCATTGTAATTTGTGACTGATAACATACAATCAATGAAACTTTTATCTTTATGCTCAAAGATAATACCTCATTATCTTTTTTTACATGTCTTTTATTTAGATATGCCGGATTGAATGTCTCGATCTGATTATATGCTCATATATAAGGGAAACTATATGATGCTATAAGAAATTAACTTAAGTATTTAGTAATGATCTATTTAGAAAAGATTCATTACTAAAGAAATTTGTTGAATGTTTTTAAATTGATTGGAGATTTACCTTTCTTGTAATAGGAAAAACTAAAAACATTCGAGTATAGGTTATATGTTTGTAACAAGATAGGTTTTTGGCATCATCAAAAAGGGGAAATTGTTGGGAGATGAATTTAATAAAAGATTATATGATTTTGATTAGATCCCAAAAACCCCGAGTATGACATGTTGGGGATAATCTTGATAGATGAATCAGATTGATTTTACCAGGTATTATCTCGCACTGTATAGTCGGCAGATATAGAGAAAGTTAGTTTTTTCAAGACTCAAGAAGAAATCGAGATATCAAGACTCAGAGAACCCCAAGACTCAGAGAACCCAAGACTCGAGAGAAACCAAGGCTCAGAGAAATTCAAGGCACAGAATTATCAAGACTCAAGAATATACTTTTGAATGCTCAAGATATCCCGAATGTTCCGAGGCAATCAAGTCGAGGAATATAGCAGATGGAATCCGGGACGTGGACCAACGAGAGGAAGACAACCAACCGAAAAGTTGCAGAACTTACAAAGAAGAGTATGGATTTGAATGTAACTTCTCCAACGGTAACATTCAAATCCACACTATAAATACAAGTTCTTCCTTCATTATCAAGTGTGGAAGGGCGAAAAAAGATAAAGAACAATGCTACAGAGCCAAAGAGTGTTATAGCCAAAGCATTCCCCACCCCTAGAACACAAGTCTATAGATATACAAATATATTCAAAGAGTGTTCTAGAACCCAATCTAAGCAACCCACGATGTATCATAAGCTTAGAGAGATTTTCCCAACCTTAGCATTGAGGCTAAACCATTGTAAGGGAAAATCTCACCATAGTTGGAGACAACACCAAAACCCAAACCCAAAGTGGTGAAGTGAGGTAGTTGTTAGGCAAACCCGAGTGAGGGTGATAAGTCCCGATGGAGTGTGAACTCGTTAAACATCTGAGGCGATCCCGTGGAGGGTGATAAGTCCCGAGGCGAACCCGAGAGAGGGTTATAAGTCCAGTTCGAGTGTGAGCTCGGTAAATATCTATTGGCAATCCCGTGGAGGGTGATAAGTCCCGTTTGAAGGAATTTCCCTAGAGAGGGAGAGTGGATGTAGGACTGGTTGTCCGAACCACTATATATTGCTGTGTTGTTTACTGCTTTATATTTATACTTGTCATACGCATTCGTTTATAAGCAAAGCACACACACGAGCTCAAAGTTTAAAAAATTGGAACACTCTGCCCTCATCTCTGTTTTATATGCACCGAAATGAAAACGTCTTGCTTCCGCACGCGCAAAATAGGTTTTCCCACCGGGACCAACATACCAAATAATCATGAACTGGATTTTATGTTTGACTAGTTTAGTACCCGCGTGTTACACGGTTTTTTAATTAAAGATTATACAATATTTTCAATAAATAATATATTTAATAATTAAAAATATAAATATGTGCATAAATGCACTAAATATGAATTAATAATTGTTTAAGGTGTATATTAGTAAATTTTCTTAAACCTTGAAATAAGATTATTGTGTCAAATATTATTTATCCATTTTAATATGAAGTTGAAACCTACTAATCAAAACAAAATAAATCTACTATGAAAAGACTAATAAATTAATTAATATGTAATAATGAAAAAAAAATTAAAGTGATTAAAATATATTTGTGTTGTAGCATGGATAAACCCGACCCCTGGGTTAGTCGCATGAACGACGATTCACCTCCCCAACGTCATTTAAAGCAACACTGGGGATAAATGGCCACGTGGTCAACTTGTCCATCAAGACTAAGTGCACCTTACCCAGGACACAAAGGCAGCAAGTCGCGCGACGACTTACGGGAACTCCACAAGTCGCAAGGCGACTTACATTCTTGAGCTTCTCAGGCCGGAAGCGACTTGCATCAATCCAAGTTTTATCATCGTAAAGAAGGAATATATTCAGATAAATTAAGGAGCATATTTTGGGGAACTAATCGGAGCAAGTGTATCAGATACCGAAGATCTCGGCCGAAGATCGCGGGATACTCGTTTGGTCCGTCTCAACCCTAAAGGCCGATCGTCCAGGCCCATGAAGATCCTAGAACCTAATTTCTAGTCTATAAATACTTCATGTCAAGTTCATTGTAAAAAGGGGAAACATCTTAGCATTCTAGGCAGAAATTATAGTGAATTATACCTGGCTTGGTCGCCCCCAGACATAGTCTTATTCACAGACGAACTGGGTAATCAAACTTTGCATTTTTACTTGTTTTGATCGTCCAAATACCGATTGCTTATTGTTTGTTGGCCAAAAAACATAAACCGGGCACAACAATTGGCACCGTCCGTGGGAACATTTCTATTCGGATTGTTCATACATTTATAAGAAGACCCACTTGATCTCACTCATTTAGCAATGGCGATCAATCAAGGTAACGCTACCGGACACAAAACGGACGCCTGCGATGGTGTCAAAGCTTCCCTAAGCTCACAGCGCACCCGCCCCGTAGCCCCGGTGGTCACTCCAGACTAGTGGAACCTAGTTCAAACACCAGAAGACACCAAGGCCATAATGGTCATTCTCAACAAGAAATGCCTCGCCTTCGACTGCGAGGAGGGGCAACCTCCGGCCAAAAAGACCATCCACAATGCCGAAACCTCTAAGGGTAAGGAGGCCCTTTTTGAAAAGGGACTGTCAACGGGCCAACTGGCCTACGACCCGGAGAAGCATGCTATCGTCTGGAATCGTCGACTCCTGGAGAAACCGCTAGGGATCATCGTGATGTTCAGGTTGCGGCGCTGACCCGGACGGTCCAGCGACTTCTTGAATGAGTGGAAAATCAAAAAGGGTCGGCGGGGATAGACAAAGAATCTCGCTATCTCGCATTCTCCCTGGGGTTATGGTGACTCAACACTTTTAGAGTGGAAATCGACTAGGGTCCAGTAAATATAATTCTTACATAGCCTCTATGGGCGCATCCGACGCTAACAAGTGCAAGAGACGTTGAGCGACCGGGTTCATAATTCTTCATTGTGGACACTTTTGAACAACTCAATTCAAATTGGCAGTAGGCAACACCTTATGAACAAGCAAAGGGATTTCGGATCGATCCTACATTGAAAGGATCGACAAACTCATCCTTGATGGGGATACAATAGGGGATGAGGCAAAATTGTTGGGGGTCGTCTCCGGCCTCAGGAAAGGGACCAAGTTATGGCGGCGCATGACCGCAGAATACCCGGCTAGCTATGCTGAATTTTGAAGGTGAGCTAGCGACCTGATCCATATGTCGAAACTGCTGGAATCCCGACTCTCAGAAAATAAGGAAGTCGTGGATTCAAAGAAGAGTTCCAAGAAAACTGGGGGTCACTACAAGGCACTCGGCAGCTTCAAGCCATTCGAAGAAAACATTCCAGTGAAGTTGATGGAAGCATTAGGCATGAAACCTGGATATGTCTACACCCAGATCAGAGGACGGTTGCTGCTCCTCCCACCTCGCCCTGTCAAGAATAAGGGAAAGCAGAACCCTAACAAGTTCTACCATTTCCACCTAACAAAAGTGTCACTCGAATGCAGAGATCTACTCCCCCAACTCTGGAGGTTGTACGAAAATGGGTTGCTGGACGAATTTTTCAAACGACCTCAAGGGAACCACGAGCCTAATCCCCGAGGTCGCCAAAGAAGGCAATCGCCCCAGCAAAAGCGGAATGGACCAGAGAAATCCCAACCCGTGGGTCGGGTAAGGGAGCGACCCGTCCCACATATGCCTGAGGATGCGGGAGGTCGTGTCATACATACCCTTTCTCCACTTGGGGCAGTAGGGGGACTTTCTTCGACGACCTCGTCCAAGCGGCGAATGAAGGCCGAGATCAGGGAGATGGAGAATGTCAGGGGAATGGTACTACCCGTTTTCACAATAGCAGAGGAAACTGATAAAATCAAGTTCGGCGAAAAAGATAAAGCTGGGATAATCTACCCGAATGTCGACCCCCTGGTGATTAAGGCTAACATCATGGGGACCACCATATGTCGATTACTGCTGGATGGAGGGGCTTTTTGCAACATCCTCTTCAAGAAGACCTTAGACCAGATCGGGGATTATGATGCTTACATCATGGACCACATCGTAAAAGGCTTCGAGGATGAATGGTTGGCATGATATTTCTGGTGTCAAAATTAGTGTCTACCCTAGATGATAAGGTTAGGGCCACTATATTGTTAGACTTTCTTGTTATCGACCTCCCGAGTTCCTATAACGGTTTTCTCGGGAGGCCATTTGAACATGAATTCGAGGCTGCGTCCTCAACGTTTTATTTCTGTGTAAAATTCCCTAGCAAGAGTGGGTTGGTCGGCACCATCAAGGGCGACCAAGTTGATGCAAGAGGTTATTTGGTTTATTCTTCATCTCGTTTCAATTCAACATTAGTATCTAGCAAGCAAATATTTGTAATAGATAGTGAAACACAATGTAAAGAATTGAATAATGAGAGAGCGAGCAAGAAGAGAAGCAGTAACGATCTAGACCCAAGAATGGGGCCGGAACCTGAGGAGTTCCTACTCAAGGCCGGGATTGACAATCCCCGCAAAGATGGCTCGAGAGCCATCCCAGGGGAAAAGCTCGAGAAAGTCAAAATAGACCCAGCTCGGCCAGATCTAGAAGTCATCATAGGCTCCAAGATAGCAGACGACCTGAAGGGGGAAGTCCTCGGCTTTCTCAAAAAGAACTTAGACGCCTTCGAATGGTCACACAAAGATATGGTTGGCATCGATCCAGTGTTGGGATTATACTGAAAAGTATGCTTTTTACTTTGTATAATCGAAACTGAATTTCCAGACTTATTTACTGAAATAAATTGTTTATCACTGATGCTTTAAATATGATTGAATGTTACATATATTTTTATCGCATAACCTGTTCAATAATTCGTGACATGTTACATTGTAGTTAATTTAGTGATACCGGATCACGCAAGAAGATTAAATTAGCGATCTCTTGTAACTAAAAGCACGTCATTCACGACCTAGATGGAAATGAACAACCCATCACGAAAGGTTGAGGTGTAAGGCTCAGATTGGTTTGTCTTGACCAAGAGATTACACTAGTGCATGACTGATGCACTGAATAGGACCTACAGGAGGATAAATTCTTCAGAACTGAACGAGGGAGAATTAGACCTCAGTGGTTCGTTATTTCTTAACCTTCGTCCCTTAAATAGGATCACGTGGGATTGGTAACTATTGCTTTGACTTATCATGGGTAGCGAATCAAAGAGAGATTCAATACTTTTTATCTTGGGCAATATTATTGGTCACATGTGATTGCTAAGATTTAATTCGAAGAATCGTGTGCAAGTACGCTTACTTGATTTGCCCCCTTGGGAGGTTCATAAGTTTTATCATACCAAATCTTGCAAGTGGAATTAGTTTCCGGTATGGATAATAATGTTGAACCGTTCCTCGACCAAGGACAAAAGATATTAATTAACGGAAAGTTATTTCAGTGGCTTGAATTAATTAATGGGCTAGATAATCTTAAACACGGGAAATAATGACCGGGAGCCATATTGACTGTAATATGGGTTAAGATGGATAGTGCAATATTAATTATGTAGTGGGATTAATTAATATTTATGGGCTTGAATTATATTGTGGCTCAATATTAGATATTCAAGATCCATTAGAAGGTCCAATCTTAATTCTCCTAAAGGCCCCCTGAGTAGCCCAACATATAGTCCAATAACTGAAAATGTGATTAAAATAAAATAAATATTGTTGCTTATATTTCCTCTAAATTTTTTAAATTTATGGATAAAAGAGGGAGAGAGGTTTTCTTTGAATTTTGTTATGGAATGAAGATATGTATTCTTGGAATACAAGGTTATCTCATTAAATTCAAGAAATCTCCCACTTGGTTATTCATAAGGGATATTTCGAAATTTTGAAAATAGAGGGCAAGAAAGATTTTTCTTGATTTTCTTGATAAAAGATATGTATTTTTTGAAGATAAATTCAAGAAGATCCAAATCTTGAAATCTTGCACTCTTTTTTCGAAAATTCCATATATTGAGGAGGTGGGATTTTTGTGGAATATTTTAATTATGGGAAAAAGAATATAAGGGACATATTCAAGATTTCTTGGTGACCAAGAAAAGACTTTTCCCACATTGAAATATCACTAAAATTTCGACCACTCTCTCTCCTATAAATAGGGGATGATTAGTTCACTCCCAAGTACAATTTCATGTGCTGGAAATATTAGCAAATCCACATAAGTGGTGCAACAAAGTTTATTTTTTACTTTTGTTAATTGTTCGCGAGTATCCTTCCACCGGATTGTCGAGCAAGGGCTAAGGGAATATTTGGGAAGTCCTTTTGGTTAGTCCGTCCGACCAAAGCCACTGCCATCCAGAGAGGTACGTTCACGTAAACCCGTAGATTCTGCATGCGTAGGTTTTACGTGGCTTTTTATATGCATGATATGTTGTTGCAATTATTATTTGAATTAATATAGGATTAATTCATGCTAGTAATAATTAATGAATTAAATTTGTATTTAAATATTCACCCCGAATAGATCTGTGCAACTCATTCCCCAACAACTGGTATCAGAGCCACTGTTTCGGGCTCTTAATTTTTTAAATTATAATTTAATTCGTGGACATTAAATTTGAAATTGGATAGTAGAACTGTTAGATCTGTTTTGTAGGTATCCAATTGTCATTGATTTTAATGTTTTATTTTGCATGCATATAAACTGTGGTTTTTTAATTCGATTCGTTCGGATTTGTTTTGCCTCGTGAGAAAATCCACGAGTAGACTAGGTTTTGTTTGATTTGATCAATGTAATAGACTAGTCTTGATCTAGGTTTATTTATTTTTTGTAAATAAATTGTAACCGGATCGGGAACGAAGAGATGAAGAATTAAAGGATGAAATCCGTAACCAGCGAGGGCGGCGCGCGCCGCTCGGGCACGCACGGGCGCAGGGCGAGGCCGGTAAAGCCGAGCGAGATGAGGGCGTAGGCTGGTGGTGCGCGCTTCCTGGCCAAACGGACGAGGCGGATGCCGGCACGCGATAAGAGGATAAGAGGGCACTGCGAGACGCGGGCGAAGGCTACATGGATGCGCGCTGGGCCGCCGAGATTCATAAAGACCGCCGATACGCCGCCAAGGCATGGCGAGGATGGCAATGCAACACTACGGGAGGTGCCGAGGTCGCTTAGTCGCCCCCAAATTAGTGGCCTACGGATGCTATGGGGCGCGGCATCCCGGCCGCGAAGCTATTGGCGTGGGCGGTTCGAGATAAACGAAAGTGGGGAAATTCGAGACGGTTTCTTCAAGATCAAGCCAAGAAAAATCAAACCATGACAATTGGATAATTTGTGCCCAATATGTTTATTTTTCTATTTTGCTTGATTTAATTTGTGTTATCTTATGCTTTATTTAATTTGTTTAAATGTGTTTGCATGAGGGTTGCCAAATGGAAAAATCTCAACTTCAAAATTACTAAGTATGTTTAAATAATTAATTGACAATTTTATTCCGGATAATAAAATTGAATTAATTTTGACCTCCATGATTTATTTATTTGTGAATTCTTTTGGAGAAATCCCCAACGGACGGTCAAAAAAGATAGGTTTCACATGAATGAATTCCAAACGGATGATTGTGGGTTATTACTAGTGGCGACGATGACCCTCCCAACGAGGCTCGATCAAAGCGAAATAGTAATCCTGTATTTAATCATGGTTATTACTTAGGTATAAAATTGATATGCATATACTTCCCCGAAGTCCCTGTCAATTTTATATTGGTCAAGTGGGAGCCAACTATTAATCTGGATATTAAAGGTTTGTAATTGTTCTTGTTTGTAACCTGCTTGAATGTGTTTAAATAATGACCCACCCAACGTGGCTTATTTAAACTGTTTTGAGATGTTGGCTGATGCATTGTTCATATTTTTTTTGAGATTTTAAATATGATGCATGTGATCGAATCTTGTGATATACTTGTGCTTTTGCATATAGTTGTTTATTTCAGTTCAGCATGTCGTTACCTTTTTAATCCACTGTTATTATACTTAAAGTCAATACAATATGTATGGAAACTATATTGGAAACAAAAAATTATAATTGTCCTAACTGCACAAAAGCACAAGTGGATTCTTGACACACCAAAATCAGATGAGCCAACTGACGAATCAAAACATGCGGGACTCGTCAGATCACCTTGCGAGAGATGTCGTTGCTGAAAATGGTGGAGGGCAAACCAATAAGGGATTACGTCCTCAAAATAGATGGCCCATCTGAACAAACTTGAGATTCTGAGTGCAGATTATGATCTGGAGACTCAGATGAATTTGGTACTTCACTCTCTGCCCAAAAAGTTTTTTGAGCATTTTGGCCTCGCTAGCTAATTTGTTGCAAGCTTTTGGTCTCGGCAGAAATGTTGATAAGGCACCAAACTCAAGCTTTGACGACAAGTGGTCTGTCTTAATCTTCTAGGCCAAGGGTAGGCAAGATAAAGAAGAGGACAAAAAGGCCATAAGCAATAAAACTGTTGTTGTTGGCGGCAATGGTAAGATGAGGAATTCTTGTTGTGTCAAGGAAAATCCAAAGAGGAAGTGCTTAAGATGCGGTAAGAGAGGACAATGGAGGTTTTGCCTGTTCCAACCCCAAAAGGGACGGAAAGAAAGGTAATTCTCACGCACTAGTTGTTGAAACTTGTTTAGCGGCGTATACTTCTCATTCGTGGGTGGTTGATACGAGATCCACTAATCATGTTGGTTTCACGGGTTCTAAATGATCCGCAACTTAGTGGGAGTGAGATCCTCATCACGCCGGGCAACGTTACGTAAAGTAGAAGACATTGCAATGTTACGTAAGTGGCAGATATTGCAATGCTACGATAGTAACGTTTATTGCAATACAACGCAAGTAGCGACATTGCAATGCTACGTGAGTAGGTATTAAAGCAAGTGGGAGAAGTGCACCTATCTTTTGAAGATAAAGTTTTTTTGAGATTATCTTTATGTTCCCAGTTTTAGAAAGAATTCACTTTCAGTTTCTAAAATTCGATTAAAGGACACTAAGTTTCTTCTAATAAGAATGACATCATTTTTGAAATGATGAGTGTATCTATTACGGGACATTGATGGAAAATCTCTATACAATTAACTGTGCACACCACTCACGAAATGTATCCTATAACACATCAATTATTTCCGAGAAAAGAAAACGTTCATAAGACGTGAACGAGACACTTCTTTAGCATCTAAGATTGGGTCATATAAATCCAAAGAGGATCCAAAGGTTGGTAAGAGATGGTTCACTAGGGCTTCTCCAAGTTGAACCGATTCCAACCTGCGAATCATGTTTGGAGGGTGATATGACCAAGAGGGCATTTGGAGCCAAGGGGAATAGGGCTAAGGAAGTGTTAGAGATCGTTCACATAGATGTATGTAGTCCAATGTCAACCAAAGCAAGAGGAGGTTATGAGTAATTTTATTGATGATTACTCAAGGTACATTTTCCTTATGAAGCATGAATCTGAGCCCTTTTGAGAAATTCTAAGAATTTAAGGCTCAAACAGAGAATTATAAGGAAAAACGTATCAAGTCTCTACGATCTGATCGTGGAGGCGAATACCTCAGCAATGAGCTTTGAACTACTTATCTGATGAAGGGATTGTATCCCAGCTCACTGCACCCAGAACCTCTCAACAAAACGGGGTTGCAGAGCGAAGAAACTGAATTCTTTTGGAAATGGTTAGATCAATGATGAGTTATGCGGATCTTCCCGAGTCGTTCTGAGGTTATGCCTTGGAAACAGCGGCATACATTCTGAACTTGGTGCTATCCAAATTGATTCCCGAAACTCCCAAAGAATTGTGGACCGGGCGCAAGCCTAGTATGATACACATGAGAATTTGGGGGTATCCGGCTTACGTGTTGGACAAGGAAGCCGGTAAATTGGATCCTCGATCAGAATTAAGGATGTTTGTAGGATATCCCGAGGGAACAAAAGGGTGTATGTTCTGTAGTCCCGAAAATCAAAAGGTGATCATGAGCACCCACTTTAGATTTTTGGAAGAAGACTATATGAACCAAAGAAAACCCAGAAGTGAGATTACCTTAAATGAGCTTAGAGGGCAAACCTCAGTGCCAAGTGTACTAGATGATATACCAAACGATACGTTTTCACAACCGGAGCCTCGTCATAGTGGGAGGGTTGTTAGACAGCCCGAGAGATTCATGGGAATAGGAGAGTCCTCGGACTTGATTCCCGGACAAGACGAATCAGACCCATGGACATATGACAAGGCATTCCAAGATAAGGATGCAGATTCTTGGCAAACAGCAATGAAAGCCGAAATGGGTTCTATGTTTCATAATAGAGTGTGGGAGCTAGTCGAACCACTTAATGGGGTCAAACCCATTGGATGCAAGTGGGTATATAAGAGGAAAAGAGGACAGGACGGGAAGGTTGAAACCTTTAAAGCAAGACTAGTGGCGAAAGGTTATACTCAGAAAGAAGGGATCGATTATGAGGAAACTTTTTCGCCCGTAGCCATGCTTAAGTCCATCCGTATTCTCTTATCGATTGTTGGGCATTTTGACTTTGAAATCTGGCAAATGGATGTCAAGACAGCTTTCCTTAACGGAAGTCTTGATGAAGAGATCTATATGCAACAACCCCAAGGTTTCATTGAAACAGGCCAAGAACATCTTGTTTGTAAGCTCAAGAAGTCCATTTACGGACTCAAACAGCATCCGAGCTTGGAATCAATGTTTTGATCATGTTATAAAGTCTTATGGGTTTGATCAAAACGAGTTTGAAAGTTGTGTGTATAAAAAGCGTGTCGAATCGCGCATTGGTATTCTTAGTACTATCGTAGATGACATTGTGATCATCGGGAACGATGTGAAGGTGTGATCGGGGCGTAAGGGCATGTTTTCAAAATAGTTTGATATGAAAGACTTAGGGAAAGCCGGACATATCCTTGGGATCAAGATAAATCGAGATCGCTTAAAAAGGATGATCAAGGTTATCGCAAGTTTTTCATACATAGACACCGGTTTTTGAAACGATTCAAAGATGCAAGATTCCAAGAAAGGATTCGTACCTTTCGGACTTGGAATCCATCTATCCAAGAAAATGTTCCCTAAGACTAAAAGGAGATAGATGACATGAAAGGTATTCCTTGTGATTCGTTTTGCCGGAAACCTTATGTATGCATTCATTGTCAGATATTTAGACCGGATATCCGCTTTTGGTCATAGGCATGGTAGCAAGATATCAAAGTAACCTAGGAAAGCGCATTGACGACGGCGATTAAAAACATTCAAGTGTCCGAAAAGAACTCGAGATAGAATGTTGATTTATCGATCCGATACTCCAATCCCCATCCGCCGGCTACGGATTTCGGATTTCCAATCGATATAGATTCCGTAAATTATCGCCTCGATTAGTGTGTTTCCATTTGGGAAGTGTAGCCATCAAATGGGACGAGTGTGAAGCGTAAATGCATCACCGACTCAACCATGGAAGTCGGGTAAGTAGTCGCAGTGAAGAAAGTGAAAGAACCGATTTGGCTCTAGATCTTCTTAGTGGACTTGGATGGTGTTCTCAATTTGTTCAGCAATATCGCTAGGGCGATTTGCAAATTCAAGAGAACCAAGAGTCCACGAGTCAAACAAACACATTAAAGGAAAGACATCTTATACGAGAAATCGTTAAGAGATGAGATATAGATGTGGCAAAGAAAGCGCTCGAGGGGCGACTAGCAGATCCATTCACAAAGTGTCTACCTCTGAATACATTCGAGAGACATGTGAGTGGAATGGGTGTCAAGACCGCCGCTAACTGCTTTGAGTATAAGTGGGAGAAATTATTAGGTTCGTGTAGGTGACATTAGATGTCACGGACTCACGCGAGACATGTTGTAGTATACTTAAAAGCGGACTTTGAGTATAAGTGGGAGATTGTTGGGATTATCTTTGAAAAGTATGATTTTTACTTTGTATAATCGAAAACCGAATTTTCGAGACTTATTTATTGAAATAAATTGTTTATCATCGATGCTTTAAATATGATTGAATGTTACATATATTTCTTCGATAATCTGTTCAATAATTCGTACATGTTACATTGTAGTTAATTTAGTGATACCGGATCACGAAGATTAAATTAACAAATCCTTGTAAACTAAAAAAAAGTACGCCATTCACGAACTAGATGGAAATTAACAACCCATCACGAAAGGTTGAGGTGTAAGGCTCAGATTGGTTTGTCTTGACCAAGAGATTACACTAGTGCATGACTGATGCACTGAATAGGACCTACAGGAGGATAAAATCTTCAGAACTGAACGAGGGAGAATTAGACCTCAGTGGTTCGTTATTTCTTAACCTTCGTCCCTTAAATAGGATCACGTGGGATTGGTAACTATTGCTTTGACTTATCATGGGTAGCGAATCAAAGAGAGATTCAATACTTTTTATCTTGGGCAATATTATTGGTCACATGTGATTGCTAAGATTTAATTCGAAGAATCGTGTTTAAGTACGCTTACTCTATTTGCCCCCTTGGGAGGTTCATAAGTTTTATCATACCAAATCTTGCAAGTGGAATTAGTTTCCGGTATGGATAATAATGTTGAACCGTTCCTCGACCAAGGACAAAAGATATTAATTAACGGAAAGCTATTTCAGTGGCTTGAATTAATTAATGGGCTAGATAATCTTAAACACGGGAAATAATGACCGGGAGCCATATTGACTGTAATATGGGTTAAGATGGATAGTGCAATATTAATTATGTAATGGGATTAATTAATATTTATGGGCTTGAATTATATTGTGGCTCAATATTAGATATTCAAGATCCATTAGAAGGTCCAATCTTAATTCTCCTAAAGGCCCCCTGAGTAGCCCAACATATAGTCCAATAACTGAAAAGGTGATTAAAATAAAATAAATATTGTTGCTTATATTTCCTCTAAATTTTCGAAATTTATGGATAAAAGAGGGAGAAAGATTTTCTTTGAATTTTGTTATGGAATGAAGATATGTATTCTTGGAATACAAGGTTATCTCATTAAATTCAAGAAATCTCCCACTTGGTTATTCATAAGGGATATTTCGAAATTTTGAAAATAGAGGGCAAGAAAGATTTTTCTTGATTTTCTTGAAAAGATATTATGGAAGATATGAATTTCTTGAAATACAAGAATATCTCATAAATTCAAGAAGATCCAAATCTTGAAATCTTGCACTCTTGATTTTCGAAAATTCCATATATTGAGGAGGTGGGATTTTTGTGGAATATTTTAATTATGGGAAAAAGAATATAAGGGATATATTCAAGATTTCTTGGTGACCAAGAAAAGTCTTTTCCCACATTGAAATATCACTAAAATTTCGACCACTCCCTCTCCTATAAATAGGGGATGATTAGTTCATTCCCAAGTACAATTCCATGTGCTGGAAATATTAGCAAATCCACATAAGTGGTGCAACAAAGTTTATTTTTTCCTTTTGTTAATTGTTCGCGAGTATCCTTCCACCGGATTGTCGAGCAAGGGCTAAGGGAATACTTGGGAAGTCCTTTTGGTTAGTCCGTCCGACCAAAGCCACTGCCATCCCGAGAGGTACGTTCACGTAAACCCGTAGATTCCGCATGCGTAGGTTTTACGTGGCTTTTTATATGCATGATATGTTGTTGCAATTATTATTTGAATTAATATAGGATTAATTCATGCTAGTAATAATTAATGAATTAAATTTGTATTTAAATATTCACCCCGAATAGATATGTGCAACTCATTCCCCAACATCCAGAAGTCGCATGCCATCGATTACATATCGACCCAACTCGGAGGCCGATAGCCCAAAAAATGCACAAATTTGGTCCAGAAAAATATGCAACACTCGCCGAAGAGGTGAAGAAATTGTTGGATAACGACCTGATTATACAGGTCAACCATCCACAATGGATGGCTAATGCAGTGTTGGTGAAAAAATTTAACGGGACCTGGCGGCTCTACATTGACTTTACCGACCTCAACGAGGCTTGTCCAAAGGATTTCTTCCCCATGCCTCACATTGACCACCTGATAGATAACACGGCTGGTCATGAGATGATGTCATTTATGGATGCCTTCGCAGGTTATCATCAGATAGCCATGTACGAACCAAACCGGCAACACACCTCATTCCTGACAGAAAATAACCTCTACTGCTGGAAGAGAATGCCCTTTGGCCTGAAGAATGCGGGGGCTACATATCAAAGGCTGGTTAACCACATGTTTGCCGACCAAATTGGCAAGTCGGTGGAAGTTTATGTAGATGACATAGTCGTCAAGAGCCTGCGGAAGGAGGATCACCTCGCACACCTTGCACAAACTTTCGATATCCTAAGGAAGTTCAACATGAGGCTCAATCCCAAAAAGTGTAATTTTGGGGTTGATTCGGGGAAGTTCCTGGGGCATTTAGTCAGCAAGCGGGGAATATAGGCAAATCCAGCAAAGGTTAAGGCCATACTGGATATGGGAGCACCTCGAAGTGTGAAAGAAGTACAGAAACTTACAGGTTGCTTAGCCGCCTTGAACAGATTCATCTCCCGAATGGGGGATAAATGCAAGCCAAAGTTCGACACGATTTGGAAGAAATGAAAGTTTGAATGGACACCCGAAAGCCAGGAAGCTCTCGATAAGATCAAAGCTTATCTGGTCGACGTGAGCATTCTATCCAAACCCATCCCGGGAGAGAAACTTTTCCTATATCTTGCGGCTTCAGAAACCGCTCTAAGTACAGTGCTCGTCTGGGCAGAAGGTTAGAGTTATTTCCCCATTTACTTCGTCAGTCAAACGTTGAATGAGACCGAGCAGCGTTATCCATTACTAGAAAAGCTGGCGTATGCACTAGTCATGAGTGTAAGGAAGTTGAGACCATACTTTTTCGACCATCAAGTCGAAGTCCTTACTTCCCTGCCCCTGAGGAACGTGCTTCAACAACCCGATACAAAAGGTCGATGCCTCAAGTGGGCTATTGAGGTCAGGCAATACGGGGTAACATATGCACCTCGGCCTGCAATCAAAGCCCAGGTGCTAGCCGATTTCATTGTCGAACTTACCTTCTCTTCAAAGGCCAGCAGTTCAGCCAGCCCACCTTGGCAATTATTCGTAGATGGGTCAGCGACTTCCCATAAGTCAGGTGCTGGGGTAGTCCTGATAAGTCCGGAGGGCATTTGGTTTCAGAATGCCATCACTTTTGGCTTTCCCTCGACAAACAACGAGGCCGATTATGAGGCACTCATCAGCGGCCTGGAGATGTCAACAACAATGGGCATCAAAAGGCTACAGGTACACACATACTCTCAGCTCGTGGCATGTCAAATCTCGGGGGAATATGAGGCCCGAGACAATAGAATGGCGGCCTACCAAGAGGTGGTCAAGGTACTGTGTCAGAAATTTGAACAAATCCACGTTAAATTAGTTTCGAGGGATCGGAATTCACGAGCCGACGCTTTAGCATGGCTAGCGACTTTAGAGGGGCCAGCAGAGATGAAGGATGTCACCATCACAAAGCTCTCCCACCCTCCACTGCTCATACAGTGGTCGCGACCCTAGAAACCCCGACAGTTAGCTGGATGACACCCATCATTGAATACTTGACAAATGGTCTCTTGTCGCAAGACAGAATTCAAGCTCGGCAGATGCAATTACAAGCCGCACGCTACACGATGATCAACAACGAGTTGTATAAATGAGGCTTTAGCGTCCACTACTTCGATGTATCCTAAGGGAGATACACGAAGGTGTATGCGAAAACCACACTGGAGGCAATCATTGGCTCACAAAACCACAAGACAAGAGTATTTTTGCCAACCTTAAGGGCCGACAACATCATTTTTGCCCCCAAGTGCCATAGATGTCAAATTTATGCACCTTCCATCAAGGTCGCTCCAGAAGAACTCACGAGCATCCTCAGTCCTTGGCCTTTTGCAAAGTGGGGGATAGACATTATTGGGCCACTCCCAACAGCTCCAGGCTCAGTCAAATACGCCCTGGTTGCGGTGGATTACTTCACAAAATGGATCGAGGCTGAGGCACTGGCGACCATAGATCAAGATCACGTAATCAAATTCATATGGCGGAATATCATTTGCAGGTTCGGGTTGCCGCAAGTGATCATATCAGATAACGAAAAACAGTTTGATGGCCTCAAAATCGACACTTTCTTCTTCAAGATCACGTAATCAAATTCATATGGCGGAATATCATCTGTAGGTTCGGGTTACCGCAAGCGATCATATCAGATAACGAAAATCTGTTCGATGGCCTCAAAATCAACACTTTCTTTATAAAATGGAAGATCACAAAGCTCTTCTCGACTACATACCACCCTCAATCGAACGGCGGTCGAGGCTGTGAACAAGATCATCAAACACACGCTGAAAGCCAAGATTGAGGGAGGAAAAGGGAATGGGCTAGCTGTTGGGATTATACTGGAAAGTATGCTTTTTACTTTTGTATAATCAAAACTGAATTTTGGACTTATTTATTGAAATAAATTGTTTATCACTGATGCTTTAAATGTTATCGAATGTTACATATATTTACTGCATAACTGTTCAATAATTCATACGTGTTACATTGTAGTTAATTTAGTGATACCAGATCACAGAAGATTAAATTAACAGTCTCTTGTAACTAAAAGTACGCCATTCACGACCTAGATGGAAATGAACAACCCATCGTGAAAGGTTGAAGTGTAAGGCTCAGATTGGCTTGTCTTTACCAAGAGATTACACTAGTGCATGACTGATGCACTGAATAGGACCTCTGAGGAGGATAAATTCTTTTAACCGAACAAGGAAGAATTAGACCTCAGTGGTTAATTATTTCTTAATCTTCGTTCCTTAAATAGGATCACGTGTGGTTAGTAACTATTGCTTTGACTTATCATGGGTAGAGAATCAACGAGATTCAATACTTTTTATCTTGGGTAATATTATTGGTCACATGTGATTGCAAAGATTTAATACGGAGAATCGTGTGCAAGCACGCTTTTCGACGATTGCCCCCTTGGGAGGTTCATAAGCTTTATCATACCAAATCTTGCAAGTGGAATTAGTTTTAAAGTATGGATAATAATGTTGAACCGTTCCTTGACCAAGGACTAAAGATATTAATTAACGGAAAGCTATTTGGCTTGAATTAATTAATGGGCTATATAATCTTAAACACGGAAATAATAATAACCGGAGCCATATTGATCGTAATATGGGTTAAGTTGGATAGTGCAATATTAATTATGTAGTGGGATTAATTAATATTTATGGGCTTGAATAATATTGTGGCTCAATATTGATAATTCAAGATCCATTGGAAGGTCCAATCTTAATTCTCCTAAAGGCCCCCTGAGTAGCCCAACATATAGTCCAATAACTGAAAAAGGTGTTTAAAATAAAATAAATATTGTTGCTTATTTTTCCTAATTATTTTCGAAATTTATAGATAAGAGGGGAGAAAGATTTTCTTTGAATTTTGTTATGGAATGAAGATATGTATTCTTGGAATACAAGAATATCTCATTAAATTCAAGAAATCTCCCACTTGGTTATTTATAAGGAAATTTCGAAATTTTTGAAAGATAAAGGGCAAGAAAGATTTTCTTGATTTTCTTGAAAATATATTATGGAAGATATGTATTTCTTGAAATACAAGAATATCTCATAAATTCAAGAAGATCCAAATCTTGGAATCTTGCCCAATATTTTCAAAAATATCCCATAACAAAGAGTAAGTGGGATTTTGTGGAATATTATAATTATGGGAGAAAGAATATAGGAGATATATTCAAGATTTCTTGGAGATCAAGAAAAGATTTTCCCACATTATTTTTTACCCAAAATTTCGTCCACCACCCTCTATAAATAGGGGATAAATGTTTCATTCCCAGCAACACACGAAAATTGGTTTTTCGGAAAAATATCAGCGTCGATAAAATATCAAATATTTTGTAACGTCGACAGATTGTATTTTTTTTAAAAACGTCAATTGTGAGTAGAGTACAATTCCATGTGCTGGAAAAATTAGTAAATCCACAAAGGTGGTGCAACATAATATATTTTCCTTTTGTTAATTGTTCACAAGTGTCCTTCCACCGGATAGTCGAACAAGGGCCAAGGGAAAACTTGGGAAGTTCTTTTGGTTAGTCTAATCAGCCAGATCACTGTCATCCCAAGAGGTACGTTCAAGTAAACTCATAGAATTCCGCATACGTAGGTTTTACGTGAATTAATTATATGCATGATATGTTGTTGAATTATTATTTGAATTAATATAGGATTAATTCATGCTAGTAATAATTACAAGAATTAAATTTGTATTTAAATATTCACCCCGAATAGATCTGTGCAACTTATTCCCCAACACTAGCGAGCTGCCGGACGTGTTGTGGTCGTATAGGACAACCTGCCAAAATTCAATAGGAGAAACCCCCTACTCCTCGGCTTTTGGGACTGAGGTGGTCGTACCCTCAGAGGTCGACTTCCCTAGTCTCCGAACAAGTCAGGCCGCGATCGACCACAACGATGAGGCTTTGGCCAGAAATCTGGATCTACTCAAGGAGAAGCGGCTATAAGCCAACATGAGAAACGCGAGATATAAACAACAGTCGGAGAGATATTACAACTCTATAGTGCGACTTCGACAGTTCTAAAAAGGAGACTTGGTGTTAAAGAAAATACCTGGTGTATCTAAAGGGGCTTTCGGTCCAAACTGGGAAGGTCCATTCAAGGTGTCAAAAGCCTTGTCCAATGGAGCCTACGAGCTCGAAAGTCCGGAGGGCACTAAGACTCAGTGCCTATCGAATGTAACTCACCTAAAGAAGTATTATCAGTAGGTTCGAAATTGCATCCTTGTAAATAATTCGACCAGTCAATAATAATGTCATTTCTTCTTTTCAAAATTCCTGTGTTTAAACTAAGGGGGTCGTATGTATAAAAAACTGACCACCTGAAGTACGACTTTTGACATACTGGCGGCAAGATCACCACCCAAAGAGGTGTGATCCTCCCCCGACTTTGTAAGACGACTAAGCAAAGTTCAAGAAAAATCACATTGACAATAAGACGATAAGAACAAAAGCAATTTTAAAGTCACATAAGGAAATCAAGTCGGCACAACAAAGGAAGGAAAAAGACAGAATTTTCATTAAATGACAAAGGCCCGAAGGTCGGTACAATATAGAGCTCAAAGGATGATTACATCAAGCGGCCTAAAGCCAATGAAAAATAAAATACATCAAGTCACCAATTCTGATATCCTACCAACTACCTACCACTGCTCGATTTCACTGCGACTTCTAGGCGGACTATGACTTCAAAGTATGTTAATCAAAAGTATTGTTGGGGATGGGGTTCAACAACTTCTCAATCTCCTTTTTCTTATCAGGATTCTTGATGTTATCATTCTTAAGAACAACCAGAATCCCGATAAGCATCCCCATCAGAGGCCGGGATTGGTAACATTCCCAGTAGGATCAACGCCCGACCTCTCTGTGGCTTCCCCCATGCGACTTTCGGTGGAGGCCGGGTTTCTTCAAGTGGGGTCTCAGGGACCATTTCGGTAAAACCCAATTGTGTCTCGTCGGGATCAAGAGTAGGATACACAATCCTGCTCGGATTGGCAAAGAAGGAGAGGTCGACGCCCATGGCCTCCAAATCTTTGATCTCTAGCACGACATTAGGGGCAGGAGGGTTGTCGCGGACATAGTCGGCCAGCACGGTAACAAACCCACTGAGGTCGCCAGTGGGGTTCTCGTTATGATAGATTCGAATGGCCCTGACAAACGCCATCACATAAGCAAAGTTAGCGTTCAGCTCCTCAGCCTCTTTAAATTGCTCCTCCTTGGCGGCCAACTCCTTCTTGGCCTCAACCAACTCGCCCTCAACCCGAGCTGCGCTCTTTTTTTCGCCGCAAGCAGGCCCTCTGTATCCCCCAAGCGACTCTCAAGAGTCGAGATTCGCTGGGTCAGCTCGGAGTTGGACGTCTCCAGTTTCTTTTGAATCTCGGCCGCAGAGAGTATTGACTTGGCCTGGTCAGTAACCCTCTCCTGCGCCTTCCTCAGGTTCTTAAGCTCGGTCTCCAATTGAGCACTGGATTTTTCTAAGTAGAATGTCGCCTTTTAAGAGTGGGCAAGGGTCGAGTACAAGTTGCCCGCCACTCTCTGGCGGCGAGCATTGGCATGATCGGTCTGCATCCAACCCCGGGGCAGATTCTGTAGGGCCCTTGACAAATAAGAAGGCCAGCCCTTAGGGACCCCTTTCGGAACGAGCTGGAGCAACCCTAGGAAGCTCAGTGCCTCCGGGGAGAATTTGGCCGGTGTGATGTCCGGGCTGCGGAAAAATTCAAATCGTTAGTGGAGAATAGTGATGAGAAACCAAGGGAATCACATGTGACAAGACTTACTCATTGACCCGATCTTCGTCCCAACCTAACCAGGAGTCGTCATCCGGGTGACGATTTCCTTCCGGGGCAGAGGTGGGCTGTGAGGTCGAGTGAAGTGGTGACCTTCCCTATCCCCCGGTTTATCTCTGACCGGTACGTGCCTATCTCCTCCCTCATCCTCTTCTGAGCTAGCTCAGAGTCTGACGGAGTCGGCCCCGTGGATTTCCTCTTCCCCTTCTCGGTGGTAGAGGGACCAGTGGAGGTCGAGCTTGGAGGAGGGGCATCGGTGGCCACCACATGCCTCATCTGACCCAACACAGATTTCTTCCGGGTCACCATCACGGAAGCTGGTGGTTGACGTCAGTAAACGGGGATATTAGGAACTGTTCACAACAGAGGAAATCTAGTCAGTTAAGTCCCATATTGCTATCAACGAAACATTGACGAGTAAACTTACAAGGGATCTTGAGATGACGGGGATATGTGTATAAGCCGGCTTTAAGTCGATCGAGCTCGGAGTTCAAAGCATTGATGTCTTGTCAGCTCGGGGGAGTATTGCGAACTGTGTTAAACGCTTCTAAGAAGTCCCAATACAGGTTGGCAGAATGAGGAGCAAACACTGCAAGATAAAAAGAGAATTAGATCAGTACGACTTATGAGTTAAAGTCATAAGATTTACCATGTTCAACTCGAGCTGCATAATCTGTCGGAACATGTATGGGCAAGGTGCTTGAAGGGTCCATGGACTCCCACGCCCCTCCAACGATCCACCACCTCCTATGCCAGCCATCGACTTTGTTGAGAATCCCACTCACAAGCTCCCTGCCCTTGCGAAGTCGCACGACATTATAGCCTCCGGCCTAGGCGATGGGCGTCATCACGTATGATATTTTACCCGGATTCGGCAACCGAAATAATCCAGCTTGTCCCAACACAGTCATAGTTGAGAGAATATAACTCCAACCATTTGGAGTAATCTGGGTGAGGCTCTGGTTCCAGGCCGCGAGCAGGTGGGAGATAGTCGGATGTAGCGGAAAGCGGATTCCTGCCTCCATAGTATGCTCATTCACCGCAATCATCCCTGGCGGCGGCTGGTCGGCACTCTCTTCGGAGGTCGCCCCATAGAAATGTCCATCCCGGGGCACCTTATATAAGCGACGCAGCGAACACACATACCGGTCAGACAGAACTGATCGGTATTTTTCTTCGGATGCCACGAAAGCCGACTTGACCGACTTCCGATAGCGACACGAGCTCGAGCCTCGTAAGAGTTATAATCAAAAGCCCTCTCAAAGGCCCCATAATCTTGGACCGGGGCAGAAGGACCCGTTGTCGTCGTCTTCTCCAGGATGACAGTACGGAGAGGGCTAACATTCAATACAGGGAGGTGGGTAATTTCTGCCAATTCCTCCAAGAATTGTTCATCATTACCATCATCATCCAGATTATCAATGGGGGCTCCGGCAGTTGAGGATACACCCACATTGGCGGCGGCGGAGCTGGAGCCGTGGTGGCGGCGAAGCTGAGCAATGACAACATTGTCCTCATCCGAGGACGATAACATCATGGGTTGAGAGGCGGTGGGAGTCATCGAAGAACCAGCAGCTATGACAGAATAAGAAGAAATGGAGTTTTACCTGAATCGATTCTCGTCGAATCCTCTAAGATTCGTCAGAAAGCCGTGGGATTTCAAGAGAGTTTTTTGCAGAAGACGAAGAAGGGTTTAGAAGTCTAAAACCCTCGCATATTTATAAAAGAGGAAGAAGGGCCATGATGTAATTAAATCAAACTTCATGCCCACCTCATCAATAAAACCGTGGGGATCGCACGTGGTCAACACCGCAATTTCCCATTGGGTCGATCCGCGGCACATCACGTCAGTGGCCTGTCACACCATCATGTCAAATCCGCAAATCGGGGATCAATCTGACACGCCGATTCACAAAATCAAGGAGACTATTCGCCTACCCAAGGATGATGACTCGCCTCAGGAACACTTCTCTAGGTCGACTTACCATAGGTCGACAGAATAATGAATCAAGTCAAGGCCCGGATGCAAGCGTGCGACCTCGACTTGAGGGGCAATTATTGTAGCATGGATAAACCCGGCCCCTGGGTTAGTCGCATGAACGACGATTCACCTCCCCAACTTCATTTAAAGCAACACTGGGGATAAATGGCCACGTGGTCAACTTGTCCATCAAGACTAAGTGCACTTTACCCAGGACACAAAGGCAGCAAGTCGCGCGACGACTGACGGGAACTCCACAAATCGCAAGGCGACTTACATTCTAGAGCTTCTCAGGCCGGAAGCGACTTGCATCCATCCGAGTTTTATCATCGTAAAGAAGGAATATATTTTGATTAATTAGGGAGCAGATTTTGGGGACCTAATCGGAGCAAGTGTATCAGATACCGAAGATCTCGGTCGAAGATCGCGGGATACTCGTTTGGTCCGTCTCAACCCTAAAGGCCAATCGTCCAGGCCCATGAAGATCCTAGAACCTAATTTCTAGTCTATAAATACTTCATGTCAAGTTCATTGTAAAACGGGGAAAATCTTAGCATTCTAGGCAGAAATTATAGTAAATTATACCTGGTTTGGTCGCCCCCAGACGTAGTCTTATTCACAGACGAACTGGGTAATCAAACTTTGCATTTTTACTTGTTTTGATCGTCCAAATACCGATTGTTTATTGTTTGTTGGCCGGAAAACATAAACCGGGCACAACAATTTGCCATATAAAATATGTTAAGATATACATAAGAGCAATTATAAAATAAAATTATTTATTAAGAAATTAATAATTGAATATAATTCACACTAAGATAAAATACATTTAGAGTGAATATTTAATTTATCTTAAATTAAGTCAAACAAAAATTACCCAAAAAAAGATAACTGAATAATATTATATAGTTAAATATTTACACATATTTTAAATATCTAAAAAATTAGATATTAATTATACACAAAAATTTTAAGTTTCATGACACATAGGATTCTTTTATAAAAAGAATCAAATAGAAAAATGACATGTGTACTCAAATTTCTCATTGAATGACACATAAGTTAAATTAACATGGAGTTGACACATCATAAAAAAAAACTCTCTATTAGTATATAGAGGGATTTCAAGCTTTTACACGTGTTCAATTAAATTAAATTAATTCGAATTCGACTCAATTAATCACTAAATAAATTAAAATAAAAGTTTTTGAAACTCGATATATTATATTTAAGTAGGTTTGGATATATAAGTCTATATTATGCACGATGTGAGTCATTTACAGCACTATGAATTTATGCATTCAATGTGGTTTGCGAACTAGATATTCAAATGATTCCCTTATTAGTGTACTACTGAACGGTAGATTCTGGTCCCTCAATTTAATTGATCATTAATTAGATTGGATATCAAGTTATAAAAAAAGATTCATATGATTCACTATGAAAAACTCACATATAGCATATATGTGAAACTATAAAATAAAAGTATAAAAATTAAGATACATACGCATATAGAGGCAAGATAGAAAAATTGTCCCACCTCAATTTTCATTGTAAAATATCATATATATTCATTGTTTTTGCCCTAGTGTACTACTTTTATGCGTCCCCCGATAATAAAATGGACTTAATTCAATGACTTTATAGTTTAATCAAGGTAAAAATTTGTATGCAATATTGGATTATGTGCAATTAGTTCAAATTGAATATGGAAAAATCTTAATAAGAAAGAGGAAAAAAAGAAGAAGAAAACATAAAATATAAGAGAAAACCTAGAAATGCACCACAGTAAAATCTGAAATCGCAAGAAAGAAGAACCCTAGGATCGCGAGAAGAAGAAAATTGAAGCGCCGAATCCGAAATGGTCCTGGGTCTAACCTGCGAAAAATAAATCTCTCAGTTTTCTTCAATTTTCTCATCCTTGTAAATTTACAGGTCCTTCCGTTCTTTTTGCTCTCGATTTTCTAACGCAGTTTTTTAGATCATTCTGCACTCTTCTCATGTTGTTCTTTAAATTTATAACTATGGACTGAGATCCGCGCTTATCCTGATTTTTGCTCATACGGTAATACATTTTTCTTCATATGGTAACACACTTTTTGTTCATGCAGTAACACATGTTTTTTTTAGTAATATGACACAATGTATACATATCTTTCGTAGTACTATGTGAATATTCATGTGTTATCATATGAACAACAATGTGTTACCTGTGACCCACGTGTTACCTTATGAACATGTTATGGTATGTTTTAATACGTGTTACGTAAAATATGAAGTTTTTTTCAGTATAACAATGTAGTAACATTTACTTATCCATTCAGTAATACATGAAGAATGATATCAGTAACATATGGAGAATGATAATATTTTATTTTAATAATAATGTTATTTTTATTTTACGTAGTAATACATTTCATTTTTATAAGTATCACACTTTTTTCATATAGTAATACATAGATGCAGTAAGACACAAAAACTTGATAAAAAAAATTAAAAATTATGTACTTAATAAGAATTAAACATTCGACCAAATACATTTAAAATAGACCACCAACTATTAAATTACAACACAAATTTGATAAAAATATCATTTTATAAATATATAAGCATTCAAAAATCTATCCAACTTAGAAGCCCACAACCTTTTCCTCTGCTCGACCCGCTCCCAGACCTGCAAGATTTTCAATAAATATGCTTAAAATATATTATATTACACATATTATTTTTATGCAATATTTTATAAGAGAGTCACTCTTTAATCCATTCAAATTTTATAATTCATGAACAAAGCTCGAAAGTAGAGTCGACAGGATATGTTGAATATTGAGATACAATTTTTAAGGAGTTTTATCAATCCAGGGCCTGAAGGATGGTAAATCTATCAATTTAAGGTCTGAAAGATTTTTTTCTATCAATTCAAGGCCTGAAAGATAGAAAATTATCAATCCAGGGCCTAAAAAATAGAAATTATCAATTCGAGACTTATAAATTTTAAGGTCATGTTTGGCACTAAACCCTAAATCCTGAACACTAAACCCTAAATCCTAAACATTGAACCATGAACCCTAAACCCCCCTGAACCGTAAACCTTGAACCGTAAACCCTAAAAAAAATAAAAACATGAAATAAGGACATGAAATATATGTGTCAAATATGGTCTTAAAATTTATAAGCCTCAAATTGATAGTTTCTATTTTTCAGGTCCTGGCTTGATAGTTTTCTATATTCCAAGTCTTGAATCGATAGAAAAAATATTTCAGGCCTTAAATTGATAAATTTACCATATTTCAAACCCTAAATTGATATTTTTCCAATTTTTAAATTAATTGATTCTACAGTTAATAAATTAATGCAATAAAATAAAAGATGTGAAGTACAAGGTAAATGGGAAACAGCTAATGAGATGTACTTGCGACACTATGTGGCGCTCATGCAGCTGTATACCCTTTTTTGGCCCCTCCCTCAATTTCATGCTATTTCACATTTTGATTTGATGTCACTTTAAATTAATTTTGTTATTAGGAAATAATTTTATGTGAAACGATGTTGGGAATAAGATGGAACTCTATTTTAGTAGTTACATTTCATTCTATTTTAAAATATAATTTAAATATTATCATAAATTTATACTCCCTCGTCTCAGCTCTTTCTTCACACCACTTTTTTTCTTATGTTTTAACGAACGAGTTATTTATTAATATTTAAAAATGATAAAATATTTTTTAAAAATGAGTATGATAGATCTATTTTTCTCTATTATATGTCTACTTTAAAAAAAATCATATTTCATATCGTTCATTAAAACGATATTATAGATCTATCTCTCTCTCTATTTTTTATAATATTTCATGCTATTAGAATAATTTATTATAATGATAGGGGTTATTAACTTATTGCCATCTCTTATACTCTAATAATTAGAGTATTTTTTTTAATATCTCATAATTATATTTTTAAATTTAGTACATATTAAATGGAGTTTGATGGTGAGTTTTTTTTTTTTTTTTATAAAACTCAACATTACCTGTAATACTTATACAATATAGCTATAATGTAAACAATTAATATAAATGTTGAATTTCATAAGAAACTCACCATCTCATTTTGTATAAAAATGGTGTCAACTATACTCCTAAACTCAAACTACAAATTAATTGTTGCACTTTTAATTCTTACCTTTTCACGTTCATCCCTACCCTTTAAATTATGAGGCACCTTTGCGTTTGACCGTCTCACAGTGAGACGGGGTATAATTTGGGTATTGATGTTTTAATATTTTAAAAGGTGTGTGTTAATCGTGCTAAGTTATACTAAATTTCATACGAATTTTTGTCTTAAATTTTATATATATATAGAATCTTATAATACCTCCGTCTCTCATTTTTAAGTCAGTTTGACTGTTCATAAGAATTTATGGGAATATTGATAAAGTGTTATGTGTAGAAATAGTTATTTATTAGTATTTTATGTGATAAATTGATAAAGTGATGAATAGTTTGGAGTAAAAAGAGTTGTTTATCAATATTTTATGTGATAAAGTGATAAAGTGTATTTCCATTTTAAGAAATATACCTTAAAGATTGAGAAAAAAAATGATAAAACTGTCATAAAGATTGAGACGGAAGGTGTACATATTTGTCTTTTCAAATTCCGATTCTTACGTCCCACATATCAACGTGTACGATTAACTTAATATTTAATATTAAGATAAGTACAACTTAATATTAAAAAAAGAAACCAGATTTTTTCTTCAAAAAAAGGATTTTACAAATTAATAATTAATTTGCAAAAAAGTTAAAGATGAAGAAACAAATAATCGAAATTCTAAAAAATTTATAAGAATGAAGCCTTACAACTCATCCTGAATCCTGATGAAGAAAACATAGTAATTGATAATAACTTTCATTTAGAACTAATACAAAATTAAATATACACAGACGCCACAAAAAATGAAGATATATATATTACACAAAAGAAATTCAACCGTTGCTACATAATCATCTGCCCTGAAAAGAAAAAAACTACTCCATATACCAAAATGCCGAGAATAGCTTATAATTCTTGCACCATCTCTTAACACGTTATTAAATCAGATTCTAACTAATGATTCTTGTATATAATATATATAATTTGTGTACATTGCAAAATTATACATTTTCACAAAAAAAAAAGGAAAAGAAAAAAGAGTCCCTAATTAAGATCTATAAACAATTAATGAATAATAAAATGACTAATGATGATCGGAATCTTGCCAGCAAATGAGCATGATGACGCACCGCCGGAGGATATAAAATCTGGCTCTCTGTTCCTTCACAAGACGCCCGCATCTCCGCCGGAAAGATCTCATCGGATCTCCGCCGCGCTTTTCTTCCACGACGCTTTTCATGGCGGCGGACGGTGGTGGTGGTGTTTATTTGAGTGTGTGAGGATTTAGGTAGATGTGTCATGTGTGTAGTGTATATATATGAGTGTGACTAGGAATTTTAATTTTTTTATTGTTATTTAATTTAAGTGGTAGAAAACAAAAAATAATTGCATTAATAATTAATTAAAGCTGCTTTTTCTACTCGTTTGTGTTTTCTTTATAGTCGGAAATCAGTTGAGAATGGGGCATTCAAATTGGTCAATTAAATGAAAGGAAAATAAAATTAATGAGCAGATAAATAAGATAAGATGATGTAGTAGTATTTAATTTGAATGACACCTCGTATCGTATCATATTATTCCATCTCCCGTACACCAATTTGTAGCTGCTATTTATGATTCATATTCAACGTACCTACTTGGGTACTTCTTTTGATTATACACTTTATTAATTTTTTATATAACATTATACAATTAGGTGATTAGTTGAAGTGGTTAAAGCATCACTATCTATATCGTGATGTCATGAGTTCGAGTTATTATTTGTTCGATAAAAAAAACTAACATTATACTATTTGTGCAAAGAGTTGGTATGATATGAAATTGTTTTTTTATAGGCATGACTCTTCTGTTATCACGACTAATATTCTTTTGTAATATAAGTCACACCCTTCAATTATCACTACTAATATCCCTTGTTATAATATAAGTCACATCCTTCAGTGTTATGAGTAACACTGTTGTAATATAAATCATATTCTTCAGTGTTATGAGTAATATCCTTTATAGTAAAAAATCACACCTTTCAATTATTACAACTGATACCCTTTAGTAATATAAGTTACACTCCTTAATCAATTTCACAGATTCTTGTCTGAAACTTGTTAACCCTATACTTTGGCTCGTGCAAATTACAATACATGAACAAACTATGTACCCAAAATTATGTATTCTTGAATTCTATTTCCGTACGTCCCACAAAATGGATCAGTTACTATATTTATTATATTCATTATATTGTTTTATTTTTGCCATATTTAGTCCTTTTTTTTAAATTAATATCTACTATTCTCTCTGTCCACAAAAATTGTGCTCAATTTTTTGGGCACATGTTTTAAGAAAATGTAGATAAAATAAAAGGTATTGTAGAGTATTGTGAGGTTCATTTATGAATAAAGTAAATTTTGTAAGTAAAGTACAATGACAATATGGGTAATTAAGTGATGGTTGAAGGGTGGAGATTTTTTTTTTCTCGAAACCGACACTAATGAGAATTGAAGACTGAGACTCAAATAATCTATCATATCTCCTTTTACTGCATTCCAAAAAAATCCCTGAGAGCAATTTCTTCTTTTCAAAGGAATTTTTTATGGAGTAGTAGTGAGAATGAGAGTAAAGTGGCTTGGGTGAGTTGGAAAACAGTTTGTTCTCCGAAATCAAAAGGGGGGTTGGGGGTAAAAGAGGAAAATTTTAATAAAGTTTCGATGGGAAAGTGGCTTTGGAGATGGCTTGGATATTATTGAAGGACAATGACGTGGAGATTATTGAAGGACAAGCTTCTGACGAGGGCAAATTTGGAGCGAAGACGAATCTTGGCAAACGATGCTTCGAACTGCCCTTTATGCGGAGAGACGTCCGAATCTGCAGAACATTTTTTCTTGCACAGCACGACAATGGAAGTCATCTGGAACAACTGCATCTCTTGGCTTGGCACCCCCCTTGCCTCACATTCTAGAGTTATTGATCATTTCCTTCTCTTTTCCGGCCTAATTCGTGGGAGAAAAGATAAGATCTTCTCAATTTGTCTCTGGGAGTGTGTGGCGTGGGCCATCCGAAAAGCACGTAATAAGCTACTTTTCGAGGGCTTAGAGTTTAATGGCACAAGGATCGTGGACGAAATAAAAAGTCGACTATTGAATTGGGTCTTGGTGAAAAAATGTGTTCATTGTAATGTTTTGATAAACACCTGGATGGAGAACTCCATTTCTGTGATTCTCTTAAAATATATATATAATTTATCTGTAAATGTTTGGATTCTTAACTATGCCTTATGGTTAAGAATCTGCGGAATAAATTTATTTATTGTCCGATTAAAGTATATATATAATTTTGGATTTAAAAAAAGAAAAGTAAGTTGCCTATGTATTAGGAATTTTATTAATTATTACAAGTTCAAAATTGATATAGGCAATTATTTTTTAGAGCGGGTCTCTTGTGCACCCAAATACATCGTGCACTCATACAATTGAATGACACATTTAAAAAAATATTTGACCCATTGAATATATTAGATATGTTTTGTGGATACATGGGTAGAGTTGGGTCGAGTGCACGGATCTTAGATCCGTGCACCAGTTACATACGAGACTTTGTCTTATTTTTATTCTCCTGTTCCTTTTTTATTAGTCATTGGAGTGGGTCTTATGTGCACCAGGTGCACTGTGCATTTCATAGTTTTTTTTAAAAAAACATACAATTTATTTACATTGACATGTGCAACCTATATTCGTGAAACAAGATGCACGTTTCAGTATAAACAAATTGTATATTTTTAAAATACATTATGTAATGCACAGTGCACATGGTAGTCTTAATCATATGTATATGTGTAAGGTTTTTTGTTCATCAAATTAATTAACATAATGAGAATTTGGTGACATAAAACAAGTTTTGAACTCATTGTTTTAACGGATATGGGAAAAAAATAAAATATATATATATATATATAAGCGATAAATAAATAACACAGATTTTACGTGGTTTCACTAACAATATGTTAACTATGTTCACGGACAAGAGAGAGAATTTCATGTATTATTTAGAACGGCTGGAAATATATATATAATTTCTAAAGTGAGCCTCAAAATAAAAATTGGATTCAAACATAACATACACGGTAAAAATCAGAGACATTGTTCCAGAACTCTCGAATCAGGGCGCGCTGCACCCGGACCCCGACCAACTTGTTGAAGGGGTTCATATCATCAGTGTTCAAGGCATTCCAATACCCAAAAAAATAGGGAAAAAATGATCAAGATAATAAGAAAAAATAATTTAATATGATAAATGTAAAATGTTTTCTTCTCAAAATCTCAAATTACAAACATAGAGTGAAATACTTGTATATTGTAATAGAATACAACTGGGAAATCTTTTCCTGTTTCCTTTTTTTTTCTTCTTCTAAAGAATACAATTGTAAAGCTATAGTTAATGTTGATATTGACTTCATATACAATTGTATATTCAATTTTAGTTCTTACTTGATTTTAGAGTAACACTCATGTAAATGAGATATGTATAAAATATAATGTAACTATTATGTATAATAGCAGGGACGGTTCCATAAAATTTTCAGAATGTAGACACAAATTTGAAAGGTTTTGAACACACAACTTACACTTATATATGTCCGGTCTAATCAAACAAATGAGCAACTAATTCAACTATTTAATATTTTGATATTAAATATAACTTTTTTTTTTGTTTGAAAAAATGAGAAATTTTCATTCCAAAGAATAAGGGTGTAAGATGTACCATTTACAGAAACAATATACAATTTCTCCGACTCCTTTCTATTTGAATATTTGTAAAAAATGTACGTCCATTATTTAATTTTAACTGGTAATAATATAATTTTATCTTTTTAACAAAACTCCTTCAAGCATATCAATATTACATCATATGCCGATATTTTTTTCATACTAAAGTTAATTTTATCTCGTTTAATTTACACGAATGTAATTATTTTATCATTCAACTTTCATCATAAATTAACCCCTTTTAATACTAATAAATAACTCTAATATTAAAATTCATAAAAACAATAAATGTTCAGATACAAATAAGAAAAGCATCAGTTGTTAATATGTATGCATATATAAATCTCATATATATATAAATTTATATATTATAAATACAGTTAAAAAAAAGTTGTGAGGGCACGTGCCTCCAAGGCAATGTAATTGCATCCGTATCTGCATAACAGTAATATAATTTTTAAATAAAAATAATAATAAATATATATAATTGTTATATTGCAAAAATTAGAATTTACATCAAGAACTCTAGTTCACATAATTTTTTATAATTAGAAATGCGGTAACGCTGATGAAGATTACAGATCAATTTGTTAATTATATGCCGATATTTTTCAAGTGATGCTGAATTTTAAGCCACTCGTTTTACAAATAAAATCGAGGAGACATGCGTTCAAATCAATTTTCAAATTCATGCATTAATGGGGACAACCAAATAGCCTAAAACTAGACCTGATAAGATTCCTTGTTATCTAATTCGGCAAATTTTTCTCTGCCCTTTTATTGTCCTCATTTTGAACTGCCCCTAAACAAACCACTCAATTTTCATTTACTTATTTATTATTTTATTTTAATTTTATCTCTAGTCAAATCAACTCACAAGACCGTGTTTGTTTATCAAGTGTTTTAATGATGCCAAGCACATTTTACTACTTATATGTACTTGTGTTGTGTACTTGGATCTGATATTTCAAATCAGACTTGTATTAATGAAGTTGTTGAAATTGGTATTGTCCCCACGATGGTTATTTTATTCAGTGTTTTCATAACCGAACCGGTGATCGAACCGGACAGATCATCGATCAGCGGTTCAATCGGTCGGACCGGTTCAACCTGCGGTTCAATCGTTTAAATGATTTATGTGTATTTTTTGTAATTTTTTTTATATTTTACTATTTTTTTAAATGACTAATTCATCAATGGACTTATAATATAAATATTTAAATTTAATTAATCAAACTTGAACCATAAAAATAATATAAACGTGAAAAGATTTGCCCCACATCGAATAAGTATTAGAAGAAATGTAAAATGAAGTTATATAAAAGGGATAGGAGGTAGATTTTATGGATCTCCTATCCCACATCGAATAAGTATTAAAAAAGATGTGAGATGGGGTAATATAAAAGGTGGATCTCTCATCCCACATTGAATAAGTATTAAGAAAGATGTGAGATGAAGTAATATAAAAGGGAGTGGAGGTGGATCTAAGTTCTACCTAAACCTCCTATCTCACATTGAATAAGTATTAAAAATATGTGAGATAAAGTAATATAAAAGGGGTGGGGGTCTAGATCCTTACCCACAAGAAAGATTAGTTAAAATTGATTGGTATTAAAAATAATAATTTTTTTTTACCTAAATAATTATTAGTTTAAAATTTAAAAAAAAAATTAAAAATTTAAAAAAAAAAAACCGGTCGAACCGGTTTGGCCGGTTCTGACCGGTTTTGATCGGTTTAACCTATAAACCGGTTCTTAGGGGGTGTCCGGACCAGTTCCGGGTCTGGTTCCCGGTTCAACCGGTTGAACCGGCCTATCCGGTCCGGTTTTGAAATCATTGATTTTATTTGATTGAGTCGAAGTCTCAAAATTAAATTAAGAGGCACACTCGCTGTGAGACTGGGTGTAATTTGTACATTGACGCTTTAACATTTTAGAAAGGGTGAGTGTTGATTGTGCTAAATTGTACTCCGTTTTATGCATGAGACCGTCTCATACGAATTTTTGTCTTAAAGTAATTATATCAAATTGTGCTAGGACCGAATTGAAATAAACGATCAATTACATTAAGAGTCAGTTTGTTACCCTTGAAAAGAAGGGATAAGATATATTTCTCACTAGTATTTGTTATTGCTGATGTCTCTTTTCATTTCAGTTGGAATATACATACCACATTCAATGTTGTATTGATAATGCCAAGAACTATAATGTATATTCCATATTTTAATACATCTTAACAAAAATATGATAAAGTCAAATTTATCACAACTCACAATAAAATACATCACATGATTTTATATTCTTTAAAGAGTAGGTTTTATATGAAATTTTTCATATGTGAAAAATATTATAATTCGCAAATCATAATGCTAATTAAAGATGGGTGTTCGAATTTGGTCATGTAAGCTTCAATAGCCCAGTGGTAGGTAGAAGCTTTGTCTACACATTTGTTGCAGTTTTGAGTCCCATTAGTGGCGAATTTACTTTTTCTTAATATTTTCTCTATAAACCAAAAAATTGAAAAATCAGCACCTTTTTTGAAATTGAACTAAAATAATTTAAAAGTAAATTTACCACTATGACACATTAAATATTAATTAAATTAATTTTTTACTAATTTAATTTTTTTTAATATTTTCTGTATAAACCAAAAAATTGAAAAATCAGCACCTTTTTGGGAATTGAACTAAAATAATTTAAAAGTAAATTTACCACTATGACACATTAAATATTAATTAAATTAATTTCTTACTAATTTAATTTACTTAGATAATCTTACATTATTGTCTACATAAATTTGAATGATATTGAAATCTGTTACAAAAATAATTTAAAAGTAAACTTACCACTATAACACATTAAATATTAATTAAGTTAATTTCTTACTAAATTAATTTACTTAGATAATCTTACATTATTGTCTACATAAATTTGAAGGATACACGCAATACTGAAGCAGTATTACGAGCAAAATATAATAGTATTACATGTAAAAATATAAAGGTATTATATCCAAATATAAGAAAATTTTAAAATTTTAAGTGTATTAAATGTATAGCTAATTAAAGCAATATTAAAATTCATAATCAACAATTATTAATGCTTTCAATTTTGATTTCAAATAAGAAACTGAAGCAATATTACAAACAAAACATAATAATATTACATAAAAAACATAACAGTATTACAAGAAAAAACATAACGATAGAACAACTAAACATAAAGAAAACTAAGATAAGTTATGAAGATTATCCAATCAAAACGGAACAGTATTACATGCAAAACGTAATAATATTATAATAAAAAAAACTATTTTAAATGTATTATACATACAATTTGCAAATAGAAGTATAGTAAAAAATATTTCTTTATATATTTGAATCCACTAAATAACAAGAGTTATCTCTATTTTTTTAATTATCAATCAATTGTGAATTGTAATATATCAATAATTAAATATATATATTTAATTAAAATAAATAAACACAATATATTATATATAAAGACTTAGTCTTGACAAAAAAAAAAGACTTAGTCTCACGCTTTCACTGCGCATCTGCCACCGTCGACGCTTCGCGCATCCGCCACCGCCCACGCCTCCGCTGCGCGCCGCCCACGGCTTCCACCCACTCAATGGCAAGAGGTTAGTACCACCGCTCCTTCTTTCCACACAAGATAAATTATGAAGAATTTAATTTTTATTTGCCTAACTACCTTCAGTGCTTAATCATGTCGAACCATTCATCAAAATTTAGTGCAATAGCATCACCTAACGCACCTTGATTTGGTCTGGTGCTCTTTTTATGTTTGATGTTACTATGACTATTGCTAGTGGATGTAGCTACATACTATGAAATCGGGCTGATGCTTGGATTGTGAGGTCAGAGATGGTATGGTTAATTTAACAATATCTTATTAAACATGCCTTCTGATTTTGGTTTCTTTTTATTCTTTCTGATGCCTCCTAGTTCATGTATGGTAGGTCTTGTGATTCTGTTGGAATTCTCATTCATGTTTTCTCTTTAACCTTTTGAAGTTCAAATTTAATTTTCGTTTCCAGTAGCATTGGTGTGGTTGAAATATAAATTGTTTAGTTGCTTGATGTATCTGCATGATTGATTGCAGGAGGAAGATACATTGTGCTAAATGAAGTTTGTAAAAGATTTGTTTCAAGATTTGAGTAGTGTTAAGAGTAATGCGTGTCTAGATTGTATTTAAAGGATGTTATTAGTTTGTTTTATTTATATTAAATAAACCCAAAAAAAATGGATTTTATGATCCCTTGTGTGCATTTGGTTATCTGTTTTTCTAGTTCTGGTGGGTTGCAATTGATGGAATCTGGCCTATACCATAGCTACAATCACATTGAGTCTTTTGATGTTCCTAGAACTTAATAGAACTTTGACTTGCTTTATCTTGCCTGGGGGTTGTGCTGGTATTATTCTAGCATTTCAATAACATATCTTTGTGTTTTCTTAATTGTCAAGGAATGGAGAGAAAAGATGCTTGGCTTGTTCTAGGAGTTACAAATAAATTTCAGTGTCCTTTTGTTGTGAGTGTGTTTGTCCGAATTATACTCATGCTATATTGTATGATTTAAATGTAAACATGGACTATTATATTACGAATAAAGGTACCAAATCATGGATTAGAAATTGTTGCTTCTATAGTATGTGGCAGAACAGTATGTACGCACCTTTGGTGTGCAAGTGTTAATTCAAACCTGTTTACATCTAGTGCTTTTGAGTTTGTTCTTTATAGTTCTAGACTCTGATCATGTTCTTTATAGTTCTAGACTCTGATCATGTTCTTTATAGTTCTAGACTCTGATCATGTTCTTTATAGTTCAGGAACAGGGAACGAGGCAAAACTACTACCAAAAGCAGGGGTACAATCAACCAAAGTTGAAAATATTGTAATAGATTTTTATAGTTTTTTGTGGATTGTTGGATTTTTATTAGTATTGTTGGTGCATTGCGGTAGATTTATGGAGATTTTGTGTATTGTTGGATTTTATTAGTGCGTGATAGATTTATTGATATTTTGTGAATTATTGGATTTTATATATTATGTTAATTTATGATTGATTTTATTAGTGCGTAATTGAATTTTACATGTTAATCAATACTTTCTTGCAGGATGTAATTGAAAATATAGAGAATTTCGGGATATGATAGAAATTTCGAAACAAATTTACGAAAATGTAAGATATTTTCGGAGGATTTTTTCGAAATTATATAGGTTTTTGAATATTTTGGTCGAGACCTTTTTTATTGTAACTCTTTTTTCCAGACGGAAATTTTTGGAAATATATTTTGAAAACGTAATATATTTTCGGAAAAATGTACCGAAAATATATAGAACTTTCAAAATTATTAGTCGAAAATTTTCTTACAAAAATGTCTCATTTTCCAGAAAATAAATTTCGGAAACAAATATCGGAATCATATGGATGTTTTAGAAACAATTTCAATTTTCGACAAAATACTTATATTTTGATTTTTTTTTTTGTGAAATTGTGTATATATTTTCGAGAAATGATTGGTTTGGTTGGTTTGATTGATTTGCGTTGTTTTCTTCGATTTTTATATCTTTAATCTCCTTTTCAAATTCATTTTCATCTTCATCAAACTTGTTCTCGTCTACATAGACATCATCATCTGTCAAGTTCTAACAAACAAACACCAAAATAAAAAATTAAAAAAAAAAGATTTCAGATTGATTTTTATTTGCAAATTTCGAAAATAACTTAACATTTCGAAATTAGTTACCGAAATATTTCTCCATTTTCGAATATTATTGTTGAAAAAACCTCAAAGTTTCGAAAATAAATTCCGAAATTACTTATAAATTTCGGTGAACCAGGTTCAAAATTTTTTAATGCGTGTGACAAGAAAAACAAAAGCATGAAACCATAAAAGTGATCTTATTGTCCTTCCTAGACGATATATTGGTCCAAAATACAACCATATTCATAAAAAGTCACATATAAACAACAAACACAATGAGGTTGCAATCTAACCTAGTTTTAAATTTGAAAAAGATAAATTTACATATGTATATTGGGCATGAGGAGAGACTACCATTCTTGCAATGCCGATCACAAACGAACTTATTTCACTAGAACAATCTAACATGTTCTTGAACATTTTTTTTTTTTAAGGATATGAACGTGAAGGTTGTTCAGTATGGAGGTAGAAGACTGTACAATTCTTAGGGGAGTATGTGATCATGTGGCAGAGGAAAAAGGTTAGTTATATCATTTTATATATACATTAAAATAATAAAATTGAAAGGATGGTACATTTCCTAAAAAGGGGTGCTAATAACCTGCGCCTAATTCTATATATAATAATTCCAAGCAGGCTCAATATTTTTCGGCTCATATATAATAATTCCAAGCAGGCTCAAGGAAATAATCAGCCCATATATAATAATTCCAAAGAGGCTCAAGGAAATAATCACGTCAGACAGCCTAGCCAAGCATTGGCCCAACACTCTATTGGCCCAAATTCACAAATTTTCATACTTAGTCTTTTTTTAAATCTCATACCACTAAATAAGCGGACTCTAAACATAAATGGAAAATTTGATAGATCCATTTCATATGTCATTACATACTTAAGAGGGACAAATTCTTGTGTGAGTCTGCGAGACTGAGACATATATTAATTAGGTAAATTTTCATTCACTTATTTTTTATTTTATATCATTAACCTTTTTTTTTTTTTTATCTTAGTTAATGATTTTTTTCTGTATCACATTGATTTAATGGAGATTGCCCACTTAACATACCTTAGCGGAGTGAAATATATTACTGAAATAAGATATAAAATAGAAGCTTTATTTGGTGTGATTGTGTGAATCTATAGACTGTGTTCAATTTCTATATATATTTGATGAGAAAATAAATGATGATTATATTATTATACACTGTAGTAGACTATATTCAATTTTAACAAAATATTTAGTGGGCCAAATGTAAGAGAGTCTGTCCAAAACTCTTATTGGGCTGCATATATCCAGTTTATGGTCCATCAGCCCAACGAAATAAAAATTATAGGAGTATGTATAATATAATTCTAGACAAATATATACTTCCGCAATGATAAATAGAATTCGGCTTCAACAAGCCGGTTCGATTTCCCTGTTCCACTTTTCGTATTCCATTGATATTTTACCCTTCTAAATTTCTAACACATGGACCCAGTGTATGGTGGTTCGTTTAATATTTTTTATTATTCCACGTGTCATACATCCATATTATGGAATACAAAGTGTAACACCAATTTTATAATAGATGATCTCATTCCTCAACAAGTTTGGCAGATGTACCCCCAAAATGAAACGTACCCCTCTTTATATACCCTGTATTAAAAAAATAAAATTGTATTTTATTATGTATAATTAAAAAAAAAATTAAATGTATTCTCAACTTTCAAATCCTACTCAAATGTATCCCCAAGTTTCAAATCCTACATCCACTACTGAAGTGTAGTATAGTATTTTTGTCATGACATCGTGCACTATGATTAATAAAAAAATAAAATCGATCGAGGGACCAATTAACCGATTAGGGGAAGGAGTTTCTCGTCTCTCCCTTATCAAAATAAAGAAATAAAATTTCAAGAGAAGCAAGCAACATCTGCATGTAACATAAGTATGTTACATAAATATCCAAGACATCATGATACAATTTCAAATACATTTTCCTATATTTTTCCACACATCTTTCTATACACATTCACAAACAAAATAAAATAATAATAATAATATGAGAAGTACTATAATAACAAGACTATATAAACATAAAATAAAACCTTTTGTATCATATTCATGGCTTATTGACTCGATGATCCATTGAAGAACACAATGTTGAGCCAAGAGGTTGGTCGTTTATGTATCGGCTCGGAGCCGAAGAATGTCGTCTCCCTTTCGGCAAGCAACCTTCGACTTCTTTACCCCCGAATCGATGTTTTTTCTGAATAATTTTCGGCGTAAATGTTGTGTAATCTTCCGATTTTGACCCTAGAGGCCGCGAGGCAAAGGTTGCGCCCATGAACGAAATTAGAAGGACAAAAATGAGAAATACTATGAATAAGAAGGGAGGTCTAGTCATTTGAGTGCTAATTAATGCTAGTTAATTTTAGTTTTCACTGCATGAAAATATGGATTTGTGTATCTCTATATATAGGCATAAGAATTGAAGAAGTCGTATAGTTTTAATTAATAAACTCGTGAAGGGCTGAAAAAAGTGTGACATTTTTTTTCCAGCTCATGACCTAGTTTTCCAGCATTATAGTAGTTGTAAACTCGTTTGACTTTTAGTAGCATTGACTTAAATTCTAGGATGATTTATATACTACCAAAAAGTTGAAAGGATATATACTTCATGTAGAATTATCAATACTTTCTCTAATATGTCGATAAAAGAAGTAGACATGGTATCTCAAAATTATGGCATTTTTTTTAAAGTAAAATTGATAATACTATTTATTATCGTGATAATGTTTATTGAAAAGTAAAATTGGTACTTAATGTTTGTTTAATTAATTAAACATCTAAGTCACACAACTCCCCTGCACACTTGAATTTGTGGCATCTTGAGACCAAATAATGTGCTTGAGTTATATATAAGAAAACGTAGGTTGATTAATCTTGAATATTCAACCATTTCTTCCGAACAACTCGTATATAGGAAAAGGGGTGGCCAAGTGCAAATTGCATGTGATGTAATTAACTCTACCTCGAATCACAAGAACAAGTTGTGTGCGTCTGTGCGAATATATAAATGTAATGAATTTTGTTTTTATGTAAAATCCCGTATAGCTCGTGGGATAAATCGAGATAGATTGTGATCACGGTCTAATCTAAAATAATAGGCCGTTTGGTTTATTAAATAAGAGGTTATGATACATTTTTAGTTCGAGTACTAAAATATATTTAGAGCTCGCTTGATTGGTGGTAGCGAAAATTATTTAAATTAATATTGCTTGACAATTTTGATACATTTGTAATGAAACTAGAAGTAATTAATTATTCCTCTTTAATCATTTACTCAAATAATACACATTGTTCAGTTTCTAACTAAGCCATAACAATTCAATCAATGCATTCGTAGTGATTGACTTTTAATTGTTATTATTTCCCCGTTTTCTTTTAGTGTCTTATCAAGCGGGTCCTTAGTCCCTATATTGAGGGATAAACATATTCCATGTAGTGTAAGGTGAAATATAATTTTTCGTAAATACAATATTACAATGTTATCCTTGTATTTGTACTTAATATGACCAAGTCTATCCCATGTGAAAAACATTTATGATGTTTCAACATGTATTCCATCTAATCCTCCAATTCAAACACAAATATTAATTTTTCAATACATAATAAAGAGATGCAATTTTACAATTCAAACATATAGTTTAATTCAAACAACATATATCTTGATTAAAATAATTCAGTTCAATCAATGTAATGATTTTACTCAATCTTGTGAAGCAAATTGGGCCTAAGAGTAAAGAGTAGTGTGTTGAACAAATATCCGTTAAGTCTTATATGCATTTAGGTGCATCGTGCACTCGTAGTGCATTTTAAAATATGCAATTATTATACTGAAAGATGCAACTTGTTTACATTGAACCATGTAACTATTTTTTCATATTAACAATTGCGCAGTTCAGTATAAACAAGTTATATCTTTCAGTATAACAAGTTACATGATTCTAAAATACACTATGAGTATACGGTACACTTGCATACACTTGAAATCCACTTATATATTACCATGGACAAGAATATATATATATATATATATATATATATATATATATATATATATATAGTGACGGACCTACCTTGGAATGGGGGGTCCTTTGGGACCCCGACCCCACTTGAATTTCTTATATATATATATACACTTATAATTAAGATACATCTGTATTTGGCGGTTTATAAGTAAGGCCAAGATAAATTGTGATTAACGCTCTAATATTTTTGGAAGGATGAATATTATTTGTGTTATAGATTATACCATATATCATGTATAAAACCATCTCATACGAATATCATCTCCTTTAAACAAAGTATTATGTGCATCATGTTCAATATACACCACCACTATTACTAATTCAGTAAAAATCAACACTCTATAAATAAAATGTTGATTTTTAGGTGAGAAAAAGGGGTAACAAAATAGAGAAAGAATATGTATAATTCACATTTTCAATATACATATAAATGTATTCGACTACATTAATATAAAAGATGTTTTTAGTCAAATAATTTTTAAAAAATATAAAAAAATTTTTAAAGTGTATTTAGGCTTTTCTGTTTATGTTATAAATTGGGCCCCCCAGAAAAATTTACGGAATTAAAATCATCATATATATATATATATATATATATATATATATATATAATGTATGCATCAGTTGCATTATCAATTTAATAGTGTATTTTAAAATTTTATAAATTGTTGAACTTACATTTATGATTTATTACACTAAAATGTACAATTATATTTTATAAATACATATTACACATTTTAATGTAATAAATTATAAATTTTAATATAATAAAATACTGTATAAATTTTCAAATTACACTATGTTGTCCACGGTGAACAAAAAACCCACATATATTTGTTTTTAAGTTTTCTAAAATATTATGACGTTGTTTCTCATATATCGGTGATTTGTTGTCATGCCGGTATGAGGCTATCCCCAACATCAGTGCAAAAGTCCATTTTGGTCACTACTAGAAAAGATGATGATGCAAAGTGTCCTGCCGACATCTGGGCCAATGAGATGTGTCCGCGTGGAAGTAGTAGCTCAATCAAAGTTGAACGAAAGCGTGCCACGAAACAATCAAAGATTCACTTACAACTAGCAACTTTAATTTGCTACCTAATTAAATCGCATTTGCAACTTTTGGGGTTGGGGAATTATTGAGGACTCACATGCGACTCTTTAGATGACACATAATAACCCTTAGTTGGGTATGTGTTAAAAACAAAACAGTTCTTAATAGATAAAATCTTATGTGAAAATTTTCATATATGAAAGGCAATGCTTCACAAGCTTCGAACTCACATCACGGGATAGGAAGCGCGCATACTGACCAATACACTACAATACCATTGTGTTCAATATCCTATATCGATCTTCTAGTAAATGCATTGATATTTGAGTAGGTTTAGTGTGAAAATTTTCATGTATGAAAATTTATAAATTAAATTGTCCTAAATCATCCATCTACACCCTAAATACTAAATAATGAACCCTAAATTATGACCTATTTGGTCGGGTGAACCATGAACCACTTGAGCCGAGTGAACCATGAACCACTCAATTTTGTCTTACCTTCACCAATTACTGAATTTGATTGTAAATTAAAGTTTTTTCATGTATGAAAATTTTCATACTAGACTTTGTTATGATATTTAGTCAATATTATAACTATTTATGTAAGATTGAGATTTTCTAAATACTAAATCGTATTTAATTATTTTAATTAAGCATATATATTTTAAATTATTTATAAATTATTTTATTATAATATTTCCTTAAATATAAAAAGGACGTCATCTACATGGTTTGAACTCAAATTTTGAAGGTGACAAGGAGAGATCTTTACCATTATATATACTACAACCACATGCTATTTTAAATTAAGATTTTCTAAATAATAAATTGTGTTTAACTATTTTAATTATTTGTAGATTTCATTTTCAATTGATTTGATGAATGAAAAATAGAGTTAACTCTAGCTATCTAGTTTATTCAAATATACAAGAAAATATTTTTATTATTATTTCAGTTAACAAATTGTACGTATAATATATTTAAAATTATGTTTTTTTATTGTAATATTGTTCTGTTTTGCATGTAATACTATTTCGTTTTGATTCGATAACTTTCATAACTTACCTTAATTTTTCTAATATTTAGATTGTAATATCGTTTTTTTGGTAGTACTATTACTGTTATAGAGTTTTTCGCACTTTTGGTCCCACATGACACACCCCCTCACGATTTTGGTCCCAAACCTTACACTTTTGGTACCGTAGCCCAAAATTTTGACACTTTTGGTCCCGCAACTGAAATTTCCGTCAAATTTTCCGTCAAAATCGCCGTTTCCGAACACGCGCCGTTAGTCAAACTTAAAAAAAATAAATTATAAGAACTAAATCAATTTTTCCCGAGAAAAAAACCCTTAGGAGCGTACTATGTGCGATTTCACACTTTAGTGTTTTCGTCCAACTCACACACACCGCCGTCTCAACCACACCGCCGGCTGTGGCTATGGCCGCCTCACCGTGTCCGATACCCCCCACCTGTTGGGATAACATATGTCAGGATCTATCGGGATGACCTCATAAACACAAATTTAAATTAACAATTATTACTAGCATGAATTTACCTAAGTGAATTCAAATAATAATTACATGCAAATAAAATTTCACGTAAAAGATCCTAGCATGCGGAATTTCTAGGAGTTTACGTAAACGTACCCGTTGGAGAGACGATCTGAGGCAGACAGGATCAAGTATCTAGATACCCACCAAAAGTCCTTCTCAAGTATTCCCAAGTCCTCGTCCAATAACCCCGATGGAAGGTTCTCCGATGAACGATTTATAAAACAAGGAAAATAAAATATTGTTGTACCACCTTTGTGGATTTCTAATATTTCCAACGCATGGAACACTAGTTGGAGATGAAAAATTCATCCCCTATTTATAAGTAAGGGGGTGTTCGAAATTTTCAAGGCAATTAGGGCTAGGAAAGATCTTTTCTTGATCTCCAAGAAATCTTGAATATATCCAATATATTCTTCTTTCCATGTGTATTTTTCCACAAAAATCTCACACCCTTATTTAGCCTAAATTTTCGAAAAAAACAAGAAGATTTGCAAGATTGGATCTTTCTTGAATTTATGAGATATTCTTGTATTCCAAGAATACATATCTTTTTCCATAAAATCTTTCCAAGAAAATCAAGAAAATCTTTCTTCCCTTCCTTACACATAATTTTCGAAAATTCCCTATTAAAGAAGCCAAGTGGAAGTTTTCTTGAATTTATGGGATAATCTTGTATTCCAAGAATACATTATCTCCTTTCCATAAAATCTTTTCAAGAAAATTCTTCTCCCTCTTTTCTTTAATATTTTCGAAAAAAAACAAGGAAACATAAACAACAATAATTTATTTTATTTTAAGCACCTTTTATTTATTGGACTATAATTTGGGCTACTTGAGGGGCCTTTAGGAGAATTAAGATGGACCTTCCATTGGACTTCTGGATTCCAATATTGAGCCACAATATAATTCAGTCCATTAATATTAATTAATACCACTATATAATTAATATTGCACTATCAAATCTTAACCCATATTACGGTAATATGGCTCCCGATTATTATTTCCAGTGTTTAAGATTATTTAGTCCATTAATTAATTAAGCCACTGAAAAGCTTTATATTAATTAATATATTTATCCTTGGAGTAAGGACAACCCAACTTTATTATCCATACCGGAAAATTAATTCCACTTGCAAGATTTGGTATGATAAAGGTTCCAGGCCCACCAAGGGGACCAATCAAGCAAGAATTTTGCAAGCACACGATTCTCTGTATTAATTTAGCAATTGTCGTGCAATTAATATTATTGCCCAAGATATAGGGTATCGAAGTCGTAATGATGCTCTTCCCATTTATAAGTCAAAGCAATAACTACTAATCACACACAGTCCTTATTAAGTGACAGAGATTAAGAAATCAACAACCACTGAGGTCTAACTCTTCATCCCTTAAGTCAGTGCGAATGAGTTTATCCTCTCTGTAGGTCCGCTTCAGCGCATCGAATGCACTAGTGTAATCTCTTGGTCAAGACAAGCCAATATGAGCCTTACACATCAACTTCTACCAATAGATTGTTCAGATCTATCTAAGTTGTGAACCACGCACTCGTATACAAGGAACTGTTAACGTGATCTTCTGTGATTTGGTATCACCACGTTAACTACAATGTAACGCGTGCTACGAACGGTTTGCAATAAATATATATAACATTCAATCATATTTAAAGCAACAGTGATAAACAATTTATTTTAGTAAATAAGTGTTTAATACATAGGTTATACAAAGTAAAAACATACTTTCACGTATAACCCCAACACCACCTTGCCTGCGGCCCAGATTACCCTAGTCTTATCTGTTAATGTTGCTCGGATGTTGTTCCAGATGTTGGACAACATTCTGCACAACATCATAAATTCGCCCTTTCTCCTAACACTAACTCCGGTTTGATAGATGTGTTTCTCTATGTTTCCTACATTGCAGGTTGAAGATAATCTCGGAAATTATCAAACGGTTGCACTAATGGAGTGAGAATAGAAAGATCATGGGTGGTTACACCAAGATCATGGAGATAATGGAGGAAAAGTTCAAGGCTGTTCACACCAAGTGGATAGGACAATGCAGTTGGTCCGAAAGTCTATAAATAGACTGCATTGGTCGACATTCAAGTTTGAGTTAAAGTGAAATCTCATTTGCTGTACTCCAAACTTAAGAGAGTAACATCCAAGACACAACCAAGAGTGAAAAACCGAGTGTTTGTAATTCTAGGAGTGTGAGGGTCGTTGTTATTCTATGTGTACTGATCGAGGGAATACAATCTCTCCTATCGGTATTGTTTTTATCTTATTAGATCAAGTTTTAGGTTGAATAAGATCACTAGTTACTTGATTGAATAGATTGATTTTGGTGTGTGGTTTTTCACTACACCTTTTAGGATCTTGTAAGAGATTCGTGTGTATCTCACTACTTGTTATAGTGATATTTTTAACCATGGGGTTCTTATAGTCTGGATTACAGACTATACAAAATTTTGAAATCATTTGCACTGCGTTTTTATGCTTCTGCTGTCATATGTTGTTTCACATGTTGTATAACATTTTCAACAACACTCTGAAAATACACGCACACACACTGTCAGTTGGTATCAGATCCATAAACTTGATACACTAAGTTAAAGGTCCTGTGTTTAAAGTGTGTTTTGCAATGGATTATCCACTAACTCCGTCTTTAAAACCTCCAATTTTGGATGGATCAAATTACCCATATTGGAAACCTAAAATGCGCATGTACATTAAGTCTATTGATGAGAGAGCATGGCGTAGTGTGTTATCTGGTTGGAATCCACCAAGAACAATTGATGATAGAGATGGAGAATCGCAAGTCAAAAAGGAGATTGATTGGTCAAATGATGAATGCACATCGGCCAATTTCAATTCTAAAGCTCTTAATGCTATATTTACTGCTACTGATGTTTCAATGTTTAAACTGATATCTAACTGTGTTTCTTCTAAGGATGCATGAGAAATATTGCAGGAACATTGTGAAGGATCAGAAAGTGTTCGAAGGACTAGACTCAGAATGTTGGGAACCAAGTTTGAAAACTTGAAGATGAAGGATGATGAAAGCATTTCATCGTACAATGAAAGGATAAGTGAGATTGCTAATGAGTCACACTCACTTGGTGATCCAATTTCCAACACTCGGTTAGTCAATAAAATACTTAGAATTGTTCCTAAATGATTTGATGCTAAAATATGTGCAATAGAAGAGGCTAAAAACACTGATTTATTGAGTCAAAATGAGTTGATCAGTATTTTGAAAACTTATGAGATAAACTCAAATATGTTAGATGATGATAAACATGAGAAAGATAAAGACAAGAAAGTACTTGCTTTTAGAGGTGAAACTTCTGATAATGTTGGAAAACATCCTTATGTAACTGAAGTTGATTCTGATGAAGATGTTTCTGATTTATGTGATGAAGACATTTCTGAACAATTTGCTTTTATCACTAAGCAATTCAAATCTTATCTAAAAGGAAAGTTCAGAAGACTAAATGGTCAATTTCAATCAAAGGATAAGTTTAATCAAAACCCTTCTCCCTCTGATAAAAAGTTTGTTCCAAGTCAGTCTTCCAGTTTCAATCAACCTAGACAATTTACAAAGGATAACAAGTTCAAATATGATCCTGAGTACAGAAAAAAGGTTAAATGTGATGCATGTTCTGGATATGGTCGTTATGCTAATGAATGTGCTAATACTTTGCTTAGGAAGAAGATGAACTTTAATGCTACCTTGAGTGATGATTCTGATGATGAAACTGATGCTGATAAAAGTGAACTAAGTGCTATGTCTGCTAGAATAGTTTATGATGATACATTTGATGATGATCTCGATGATTATTGGTCTGAAGCAGATTCAGATGTTATCACAACATTTGAAACAACATCCAGTAAAAATGATTCTGAGATTAATTGTTTTGCTGGAACTATTCTGAATGCTGAAACATCAAGTTCTGCTGATTATAACTCTGAATATCTGAAGTTTAAATCTGATTTAGAAACTCAAAAACAGGTGTTGAGTTCATTATCTTTAGAAAATTCAGATTTGAAAGAAAATCTTGTTAAGCTTGAAGTTCTTCTAACTAGAAAAGATGTGGAAATTTCTGCTTTGAAAGATGAACTTAAAAGCACTACTCTTAGCTTTAAAAAGTTTTCTGCTAGCACTACTGATTTGAATGATGCATTGATGATTGGTAGACATGGTAATGCTGGACTTGGCTTTGAAAAATCTTTTGAGAATACTCCTATATCCTGTGAACCTATTTCTTTTGTAAAAGCTGGAACTTCTGTACCAAAATCTTTGAAAGGTAAACAAAAGAAATCTGATGGTTTGTTTAAAGAGTATGTCTGTTTTTATTGTGCTGGAGTAGGTCACATTCGTCCATCTAAGTTAAGAAGAGATATAAAAGCTGGAATATTTTTACCTGATAAAATTGAACATCCCATAAAACAGGTTAACAACACTAAAAAATTGATTCATGAGAACATGTCTTGTAATGTTGTGTATACATCTTTGAAAGCATGTGTTCCTGGATCTTGGTATTTTGATAGTGGTTGTTCTAGACACATGACTGATCAAGTTAATCATCTGACTAATTATACATCATACAATGGTGGTCATGTTACATATGGTGGTGGTTCAAAAGGTAAAATTGTTGGTAAAGGAACATTGAATGTTTCTGATTTTTCAAAGTTGACAAATGTGTTACATGTAAAATGTTTGCTTGCTAATCTGATTAGTATTAGTCAGTTATGTGATGATGATTTACATGTGAAATTTGACAAGAATTCATGTTATGTGTTTGATAAGAATGATGAATGCTTAATGACTGCCAATAGATCTGCTGATAATTGCTATTTGATTGGTTCAAATCATACTTGTAAAAGTGCTGAAGCAGATGATATTATTCTGTGGCATCAAAAACTTGGTCATGCTAATTACAGAAGTATTCAGAGATTGCATAGACTAGGTGTTGTTGTTGGTTTACCTGATCTTAATTTTGAAAAAGGAAAAGTCTGTGGACCATGCCAGAAAGGTAAGCAAGTAAGGACAACACATCAAATGTTATCAACATGTACAACAAACAGGTGTTGTGAATTGATTCATATGGATCAGATGGGTCCTATGGAAACTGAAAGTTTGGGTGGAAAGAGGTATTCTTATGTTCTTGTAGATGATTTTTCTAGATATACTTGGGTTATATTTCTGAAAGAAAAATCTGATACTTTTTCTGAGTTTAAAATTCTTTACAAAAGGTTTAAAACTGTTTTATGTTTAAAGATCAGTAGGATAAGGTCTGATCATGGAAGAGAATTTGAAAACAGTTTGTTTACTAATTTCTGTGAAAAGAAAGGTATATTGCAAGAGTTTTCCTCACCTAAAACTCCACAACAAAATTAAATTGCTGAAAGAAAGAATAGAACTTTGCAAGAAATGGCAAGAGTTATGCTAACCTCAAAAAGTCTTTCTAAGAAATTATGGGCTGAAGCTTTAAATACTGCCTGTCACATTGTGAATAGAGTCTATATTCGTTCTGGTAGTAATTGTACTCCCTATGAGATTCTGAATAACAAGAAACCAAATTTGAAATAATTTCATGTGTTTGGTTGTGTTTGTTACATTTTGAATGATAGAGATCAATTGCACAAGTTTGATTCAAAAAGTGATAAAGGATTTTTCTTAGGATACTCTAAGAATAGCAAGGCATATAGAGTCTATAATTTGAGAACTGATACTATACAAGAATCTGTTAATGTGGTATTTGATGAACTTGCAAGTCTTGCAGGAAAAAAGTGCTGAAGACAATGTATCAGATTTGATAGAAGTATCCAAAGATACTGATGACACTGAAGATAGTAAGGATGTTGATCAGAATGTTCCTTCAACATCTGATCCAACATTATCCAAAAGTTCAAATACTGAAAATCTGTCACAAGATTCACAGTATTCAAAACAATTGGTTCCCTCAACAAAGATTATGAAAAGTCATCCATCAGATCAGATCATTGGAGAAGCTACCACAGGTGTACAAACTAGAAGAAGAATGAGTATTCATATCAATAACCTTCCAAGATCAGTTTGCATGTCATCCATATGCAATCAGGTAACTTTTGAATGTTATCATTCTGCAATTGAGCCTAAGAATGTTAAAGAAGCTCTTAATGATGAAAATTGGATAAATGTTATGCATGAAGAGCTTAATCAGTTTGAAAGAAATGATGTTTGGACACTTGTACCTAGACCTAATTCTGATATTAATGTCATAGGAACAAAGTGGATTTTCAAAAATAAAACTGATGAATCTGGTAATATTGTGAGAAATAAGGCTAGATTGGTTGCTCAAGGTTATACTCAGATTGAAGGAATATATTTTGATGAAACATTTGTTCCTGTTGCTAGAATAGAATCTATTAGATTACTTCTTGCTATTGCATGTTTCATTAACATTAACTTGCATCAAATGGATGTTAAAGCTGCTTTCTTAAATGGTATTCTGGATGAAGAATCTTATGTTGAACAACCTAAAGGTTTTGAAAATCTAGAGTTTCCTGATCATGTTTACAAGTTAAAGAAAGCCTTATATGGTCTAAAACAAGCACCTAGAGCTTGGTATGGTAGACTTACTGATTTCTTACTTGAATTTGGATTTTTGAGAGGTGAAGCTGATAGAACCTTGTTCATTAAAAATTCTAAGAATGATATCATGGTTGCTCAAATATATGTTGATGATATTGTATTTGGTTCAACTAGTAATGATATGCTTGAAAGTTTTGTTAAAGAAATGGCCTGTACTTTTGAAATGTCCATGGTTGGAGAACTAAATTTCTTTTTTAGGTCTTCAGATCAAACAAATGAAAGATGGTATTTTCTTTTGTCAAAACAAATATGTTAAGAATCTGGTAAAAGATTTGGTTTGGAAAGTGCTAAAACTATGAAAACTCCTATGGGTTCAACTCAAAAGTTGAGTAAAGACTTGATTGGAAAATATGTTGATCCTACTTTGTATAGATCAATGATTGGAAGTCTTTTGTACTTAACTTCTAGTAGGCCTGATATTATGTATAGTGTCTATCTTTGTGCTAGATATCAAGCTAATCCTAAAGAATCACATCTCAATTCTGTAAAAAGAATTATAAGATATGTGGCCGGAACATGTGATTTAGGTATTTGGTACTCAAAGGATACTAATTGCTCTTTAGTTGGCTATAGTGATGCAGATTGGGCAGGTGATTGTGATGACAGAAAAAGTACTAGTGGAGGATGTTTCTACATGGGAAACAACATTATCTCCTGGCATAGTAAGAAACAGAATTGTGTTTCACAATCAACAGCTGAGTCTGAATATGTTGCTGCTGGAAGTTGCTGCACTCAACTGCTATGACTTAAAAAGATGTTTGATGATTATGGATTGAAAAGTGGTATTTTGACTGTTTATTATGATAATACTAGTGCTATCAATATTTTCCAAGAATCATGTGCAACATTCTTTGACTAAGCATATAAGTATAAGACATCACTTTATAAGAGATCTTGTAGAGAAAGAAGTTGTGAAGTTAGAATACATTTCTACTGAAAAACAACTTGCTGACATTTTCACAAAAGCCCTTGATTATGAGAGGTTTTCTTCACTTAGAAAATCTCTTGGCCTTTGCTATATCTGAAATTAAACACTAGATGTTGTGACAAATGTTTCCAAACATTTGAAGCAACATAATGGGTTCGATAATAAGTTTATCACATTGTTTTGCTTATTTTTGAGCTTTAAATGATAGTGTTTTGATCTTATGGTTTGAATCATGGTTTAGATACAGAGTCCTGGACATATATCTCTTAAATGCGTTAAAAATAAAACACAACTTAGATGTGTAATCATTGAGTAACTATGGGGCACGGAGCTCGCTACTACGATGTTCTCAAAAGGTGATTAAATATACATCCATGTTTGTTCTTAATCCATTGAGTAACTGGGAGGCACGGAGCTATATATTACTTCGGATAGACGATGCACTCTCTTTTAAAAAGATGGATCAATGTGAACATGTGTTTAAAGAAAAATTCAAAATATGCAACACTTTGATGATGAATTTCATGCAAAATTGAGTGTTGAGATATATGTGTGCCGACATTTTGTGAAACCTTAAGTGATTCGAACTTTATCTATCATACATGATTCGTTTAATGTTCTAGATAAGTTGAATTCGTGGATTGAACAAGTTATTTGAACTGATTTGTGTCTATTTAATTTTTGTTGGGATATTTGAGTTTTGATGAATTATGCCAAAACATTATCAACTTGTGTTATTGAAGCTAATTTCTGGATAACAAGTTGGGGAACGAGGGAACAAGTTGGGGAACTCACGAAATCGGAAGAAGATGATCGAGATCGGGCGAGGTCAAGACGAGACCGATCAAGATCGATGAGTTTCGGAGTTAACCGATGAAACATCAGGCAAAATCGGATGAGAAGAAAAGATAAGCCACCGGTGATCGAAGTGACTTCGATCGGATGACCAAAAAAGATTTTCGATTTGAAGAGGTTTGAGACGATCGAGATCGAATGATTGAGATTTTAATTGGGTTAAATCTTCGATGTTATCCTAATATATTAGTTAAAAAATGTGCCGATCTTGATTAGGGCGAGAAGAAATCGAATAAATAAAGTTAAGGGACCCGAGGGTCAATGAGTAAAAGTGACCCGAGGGGGATGTTTAATCTTGAAGAGTCGAATAAAGTAAAAGTTGAAAGTGTTATTATGTTTAATCGCATAAGGGATTGAATCAAGAACTCAATTTTATTTATCCCGAGATTTAAGAATCTCAAGACCAAGAATCCTCTTAATTATCTCAAGATTCGAGAAACCTCAAGAATTATATATTTTAATTGTTCAAGACTAAGAATTCAAATTAGAGAAAATTTATTTTATTTATCTCCGAGTATAAAATCCTGAAGACTCATAAGAATCCTGAAGATTCAGAAGAATCCTGAAGACTCGGAGAAACCTGAAGACTCAAAAGATCCTGAAGAATATAGCCGTTAGATTCAGCTGACGTGGACCAATGAGAGGAAGACAACCAAACTGAAAAAAAGCTAAGAGAACTTACTAGTGAGAATATTATGGATTTGAATGTGATTCTCTCCAACGGTAACATTCAAATCCACACTATAAATACAAGATCTTCCATCAAATTAAGCGTGGAGAATGTGGAAAAATGCTATAGAGCTAAGAGCCATATACTCAAGCATTCCCACCATAGAACACAAGTCTGTAGATATACAAATATATTCAAGAGTGTTCTTAAACCCAATCTAAGCAACCCAAGATATATCCTAAGCTTAGAGAGATTTTCCCAACCTTATCATTTTAAACAAATGTAAGGAAAAATCCCAACCTAGTTGGAGACTTTAAAAACCCAAACCCTATTGTTCTTATGGTTTGTGTGATTGTTGGAGTTGTAAAAGAGTGAGTAAAAAGGCAGAGTAGTAAGCATAAAAACTCTAGAGAAGAAGTGAGTAAACTATCTTGGATAGTCGAAAGCTTGTGTGTGTTTGAGTAAGTAAGGACAGAGAGTAGTCGACCGTAAAAACTCAAATGTAGAAGAAGTGAGTAAACTATCTTGGATAGTCGAGAAAGCTTATAAGCGATCCCGTGGAGGGTGATAAGTCCCGTTTGAAGGAATTTCCCTAGGAAAAGGGGAGATGGATGTAGGAACTTGAGTTTAAAAAACCACTATACTTTGTTGTGTTCTTTATTGCTTTATGTTCTTACTTGTCATATGCATTCAATTATAAGCAAAACACAACACATGGGCTTAAAACGCAAAAAATTGGAATCACCACTCCTTCACCCCTGTTTTATATGCATTACATGTTTTTTCCGCATTTCACGGGTTTTGCACCGGGACCAACAATTTTAGATATGGTCTTCTGTTTTTCGAAAATGTTTTGGCGGTCACTTACACATCACACGATCACATAACTTCAAAGTAGTGGGTGGTTACCTTTGTTCCCACTCCTGATCGGTTTTCTTGTGGATGTGTGTTATAACCTCTATTCTTTCTTCTTTACTTAAGTTCGATTTATCTGTGATGTTTAATATTGAAAGCTGAAAACTTTGTTGCTGCATATTGGATTCGAGGTTTGTTGTTGTTCTTGTATTATTTCATATTTCTCAGTCATATGCTTCTTTTCCCTCCCATTTTCTGATTTCATTATTTTAATTGCCTGAGTATTTATTTGATTGGACAGAAAAGAGGTGAAATGGCTGAAAAACAAAACCCATCGGTCACTCGAAATCAGTCACAAACTCACGCAAACCCTTCTCCCTCAAAATCTTCCTCTGAACCTTCTCGCTGAAATGGCTTCGCCAAATCCAGATTATGATTCCACTAATGTTGGTGGATCATCTTCTTCTTTCGTACCAAAACCCTCTCCGTACGAATTTCCTGAAGATACTCCTCAATTTCTGGTTCGACTGATCATTGAACAAATGCTCGAGAAAAATCTTCCTGTTCTTCCTGATGTTTTTGTTGGCAAAAGACAAGTCAACATTAATGACTTTGTTGATCTTTCTGCTAAACCCTTAGTCACAGAAATTCCTAAAGAACCTTCTCTAGAAATACCCTCAGAAACTCCTATTGCTGACCCTGTTTCTAAAAACCCTTCTGAAAACCCAAATCAAACAGCCGATGTTGAAATGAAATCTGCTAACTCCTCTGATTCAGAACGAATGGGTGAGAAATTGAAGAACATTAGGCTAAGAAAGAAGCAATTAACTCCCAGAAGAGGTGTTGGTAGATGGGGAAAGAGAAGAATGTCACAAAGAAACTTAGGGAAACAGATTGATTATACTGGGAAACGTCCTAAGAGAACTGATGGTGGTTCTGATGATCCTATTCATGTTGAGGATTCTGATGAAGAAATGATTGTTCCAAATGTTCCTGTTGCTGAGCCAAAAGATTCAGATGATGACTTAACCATGCAAGAATTGTTGGCTAAGAAGGAAAGGAGAACCAAACAGAAAAATGATCCTCCGGTGAATGCTGCTACAAATGTTGCTGAATCATCTGATTCTGAACCAGACATTGATCCTCAAGCTGAGGATACTGAGGAAGATGAACCTGAAGAAGAGGAACCTGAAGAAGAGGAACCCGAAGAAAATGAACCTGAACAAAATGAGTCTGATGATGAACTTGATCAAATCTTTGATGAGGTAATGGAATCTGACTCTGACTCAGATGATAAGGTTGAGTATGATAGAAAATCTGATGTAGTTAAATCCATGCTTAAGAGATTCATTGCGGATGAAAGGATAATCAAAATGCCTAATTTTGAAGCTCAAAATCTGATAGGTTTTCTTGAGAGTAGATCTCTGTTGCATGCTCTACAATATGCCAAACCTTATTATGTTACTTGGGTTGCTGAATTTTATGCTAATCTGAAAAAGAGTTGTGGGAATAGGCAGTCTTCAAACTATGGGAAAGTAAGGTTTAGATACAATGTTGTTACCATTACCCCTAAGATTATAAACATCTTTCTGAAGACTAAACAAGTGGAAGATGATTCCGGAGAATTGGACATAGGGGAAGTGATGTCTGTCATCACTGGTGGTAGACATTCTGTGTGGACTTTTCAATTTTCTGCTGCAAAACTGACCTCTTTATACTCTGTGATGCATAAGCTGCTAGTCTCTAATTGGTTGCCTTCCAAGAATTCTACTGTGTTAACCAAGGAACAGGCATTCTTGTTGTACAAGATTGTGCACCTGAAAAAATACAACATGGGTCAAATCATATTTGACAACATTGTATCCTATGCTGGTAAACACTCTGAAGGAACTATTCTGCCATATCCAAGTTTGATCTGTCAACTCTTGGATAGACTGGAGTTTGAGAGACCTAGAGGAGAGAGGATCAGTGGGTATATGCCAAGTTTTGGTATATCACATGTACTGAGGTCTGGAAACCATAATGTTGATCTACCTTTGGAAGATTGCACCGCAAGCCGAAAATGTTGCCCATCCTGTTGGCAACATTCCTTATACAGTAATCAGAAAGAATGGTACACCCTCTGTTCATTTTACAAACTCTTTCATTACTGATCAAATTACTTCCATCCAGCAGAACATAGATGCCTTACTTAATCAGCAAGCCTTCTGGGGAAACCTGCTTTCTACTCCAACAGGGGGAGGATCACCCGATGATGGTCCTGATGATGGTGGTGATGATGGAGCTGGTCCATCTGGCCATGCAGGTGAGAAGGATGATGCATCAGATGCTTCTAAAGATAATGTTGATGTTGCTACTGATCAGAATAATGCTGAAGATAGAGAGGTGGAGGATGCTGTACAAGATGTTGTTAATGAGGTTGTGGAGGATGCTGTGGAAGATGTACTCAATACTGATGTTGCTGCTGCTGAACAAATGGTACCTGATGATGCTGAACCGGTTGATGATAGCCCTGCTTACACTGATGATGAGGTGTTGGTGACACCTACCAGAGAGAATTTGTCTCCAGAGATCATTGCTATCATTGATCAGCTTTATGGAGCTGATAACTGGTGATTGGATTCAAGACAGCTGGGAATTTTGAAGTATGGGGGAGCATTTGTAGATTATGGAGATGCAGTCATTCCTTGGCCCAGTCCTTCCCTTTATTTCTCTATAAATTTCCTGTCTGTGTTGTAATCTTTTATTTCTGCTCTTTACTTTTTAAACTCTGTTAATGGACAACTAGTTGATAGGTTTATATTTCTGTCATTTACTTTATGTTGTTGGATACTTTGGCCTAAGTACACTGCTGATGTACTTGGTGCTTGTGTTTGTTTATATTTATGATTTGGTTGAATAGTAGTTGTTCTCTGAATGACTATTATTTGTTTCTTTCCTGACACAAGTTCGGATGCTGTTTTTAACATCAGGTGTGTTGTAGTAGAAAGGCCAAATTGGGGGAGTTTGTTGATGTTGCTCGGATGTTGTTCCAGATGTTGGACAACATTCTGCACAACATCATAAATTTGTCCTTTCTCCTAACACTAACTCCGGTTTGATAGATGTGTTTCTCTATGTTTCCTACATTACAGGTTGAAGATAATCTCAGAAATTATCAAACGGTTGCACTAATGGAGTGAGAATAGAAAGATCATGAGTGGTTACACCAAGATCATGGAGATAGTGGAGGAGAAGTTCAAGGCTGTTCACACCAAGTGGATAGGACAATGTAGTTGGTCCGAAAGTCTATAAATAGACTGCATTGGTCAACATTCAAGTTTGAGTTAAAGTGAAATCCCATTTGCTCTACTCCAAACTTAAGAGAGTAACATCCAAGACACAACCAAGAGTGAAAAACCGAGTGTTTGTAATTCTAGGAGTGTGAGGGTCGTTGTTATTCTATGTGTACTGGTCGAGGGAATACAATCTCTCCTATCAGTATTGTTTTTATCTTATTAGATCAAGTTTTAGGTTGAATAAGATCACTAGTTACTTGATTTAATAGATTGATTTTGGTGTGTGGTTTTTCACTACACCTTTTAGGATCTTGTAAGAGATTCGTGTGTATCTCACTACTTGTTATAGTGATGTTTTTAACCATGAGGTTCGTATAGTCTAGATTACAGACTATACAAAATTTTGAAATCCTTTGCACTGCGTTTTTATGCTTCTGTTGTCATATGTTGTTTCACATGTTGTATAACATTTTCAACAACACTCTGAAAATACACACACACACACTGTCATTATCGAAATTATTTGAGAAACTCTCGAATCCTGTAATTCTCGCAGCCCTGTTCAACGACACGGGCCGACCCGCTATTGCTTCCGACCTGAGCACGCCTCCGTTGGACTCGCCTGAGGTCTCGACGGTCTAGGCGACATCAATTCACCCAACCCCCAACCCGAAGATGTCAGGCCTTCATATTTTGCCGATTCGCGATTTCGATTTAGCGCGGAGGGCTTGCCCTAGTGCGGCGCTGAGCGAGTTTCCGGCGTTACAGGAGGCGTATCCCGCTGCTGGTACGTCTACCCAACGATTGATTACAGGTAATCCCTCTGGGTCGAATGTAAAATAACCTGGAAATTCTGTTTCTAGTTTCGCGATGCGCGAATGGCCGGGCTTCTGGTGGTTTCGCGATCCGATCTAGGGCAATTTCTCTGTTTAATTTCTCTGGTGGTTTCGTGTTGTTTAATTTCTCTATTTTTGTTTCTTTTGCTTGATCCTAATTGTTTTGAGGAGTGATGGTCCAATTTTTTTTCATATTAATGTATCAGTTGAGTGAAATTGTTGTTTCATATGCATCAAATATCGTAGAGGAAACTGCTGAACGGCAGGCCATAGTGATGGGAGGATTCCCTTCTTCAAATGAAGATGAACAAGTGCGGCTGCTTCTGCATCAAATTAAGCAATTTCATCAAGTTCGTCGTCCTTTCATTGGTAAGTTGTCTTTGGCTTGTTTTATCAGTATGCATGTTTTTGTCATGTAAATTGGTCGATATAGGATTAAGAATCTCATCTTGACTGGGTTTTGGGTTGGTTTGTTTTATATGATTGTTCTAGAAAATATATAATGATTTGAAACTAAGGATAGTCGGTCTAAGAAGAAATTTTGAATTGCATGAAAGACTCAGACTCTAATACTAGAAACGTGATATAAATACAAAACTTGTTGCAAGAATCGTTCCCTCTTGAGATATTACAAGAATTTCTTGATTTTGTAAATTTACTTCTTCAATCTTCCAACTTCAAAGTAATTCTATATTTTAGCATATGAAGTATCACGTTTTAGCATAAAAAGTGTCAATATTTAAAAAATGTTTGTAAAGTGTTATTCTTCACAAAATCGCTAAACAATGATACTCTGTATGCTAAACAGTATTACCGGATTCAGTATAAAACTTCCTTGAACCAAGTTCATCAAAGTTTTTGTCTCATCAAAGTGTTAAATTAAAGTAGAAGAACTAACCTGGAACTTGAATCTGGAATTATCTCTTCTTTAGCCTCTGTGTGTGTCTTCTTTTACCTAACCTGGAACTTGAATCTGGAAGGGCAAAAAAAATGCTAAAAAGAACTGAAATCGGTATCAATTTGAGTTTCTGTTACTTTTTGTTTGATTAAGATATATTTTTGTTTCTTATTCTCTCTCTATTTTGTGCTTCATTAGCGTCCGCGATAACAACCTATCTTTGTAGTTTGGAATTTGGATTTTGATCTTCAAATTTGTGGTTTCATATTGGTAGCCCTTATGGCTTACGAAATCAGCAGAGCTTGTTACTTTCACGTTATCTTATTTTGTTCATTATAAGTGATAAATGAATTCTACAATCATTAACTTCTCAAATTGGTATACTTCTTCCAGACTACACCACACAAGAGAGGAATTCGAAATGGACCAAAGGCTTTGAAACCTGTCCCCATGATTGTAAGGCAGAATTGAGTTGTTGAGAGTCGGTGGCGTTGAAGGCGCCGGCGAAGAGGTTGTTGAGAGTTCTTGATTGAGTGCAAGCTTCTTCTACAGCTTGATCATCTAAATGCTTTAGCAGTTCCTCCTCTTTATGGGTAATTTAATGCTTTGTTGATTTTATATTATCTGAGGATGCAAACAAAATTCTTAAACATGACTGAATAGTTGTGTAAGAAACATAGTTATGTGTTTGAGCAATTCAAAAATCAGTTGAGTCTGTTGCAAGCTTTCTTCAATGGTTGAAAATGGAAATTGATTCTTTCTTTAGTTGTTGAAACTTTATGGGTTATTCGAATTGGGATTTAAGCAATCAGATCATATGTAAATTTATTTTGTTGGTCACTTTGCTACTAGTTTGTGCTGTTGAATTGCTTGTTATAATAAACTTATGTCATAATTTTAACAGAAATTCTGGAAAATTTGATGAAAAAATTGAGTTAAAAAATCCTATGGGACCAAAAATGTCATGTTTTTCCCTCCAAATAAGCCCTCACGCTCCTCTGTTGACCAAAAATCCTATGGGACCAAAAGTGTTAACGAATTTGACAGAAAAGTTGACGGTGGGACCAAATGTGTAAAAATTTTGGGCTACGGGACCAAAAGTGTAAGGTTTGAGACCAAAATCGTGAGGGGGTGTGTCATGTGGGACCAAAAGTGCGAAAAACTCTACTGTTATATTTTTACATGTAATACTATTATGTTTTGTTTATAATACTGTTATATATCGCTTGTAATATTGTTTCACTTTCTTATTTGAAATCAAAGTAGAAGGCGTAAATGACGTTGATTATAAATTTTAATACTGCTTCAATTATGCATTTAATAAATTTAAAAATTTTAATTTTTTCTTATGTCTTGGATGTAATACTTTTATTTTTTTGCATGTAATACCGTTATGTTTTAATGTAATACTGCTTCAATTTTGCATGTATCCTTCATAACTACAAAGCAATGTGCAGTACATGTTGACAGTAATGTAATATTATGTAGGTAAACAAGCAATAATATTAAATGTAAAACGTAATACTTTTTCATAAAAGTGGCTATCATATTTAGTAAATAATTATAAAAATATTAAAAAATTATTTTTGAACGTAATATTGTATATAGAAATCACGTAATATTATTTACGTAATAAGAAAATATTATAGATTTGAATACCGTGAAAGTAAATTAATGTAGGTGAGAAACAAAAATGAAAAAAAAATTGTAAAAGTAAATTAATGTAGGTGAGAAACAAAAATGGAAAAAAAATGTTAGGGAAAGGAGTCAAAACCGTTTCTATTGAGCGTAAACGCACAGCCCAAACCACCAGGCTATTCGGATTTACGTAACAACACTTAGCAGTGAAATATATATTCAATTTTATTAATCGAGAAAAAAGGGGTGCCCTGCATGTAAAAGGTTGACCAGCGAATTTCTAAAAAAGGAGCATTTTACATGTGAAAATTTTCAAATAGACCCACTCTTAATATATTCATCACTAATCTCATACGTATTTCATCAAATATTTTTAATCTCATTAATTCATGAAAACAAAATTCTTCGAATAATGTTTCACTCCATTGCACAAATCTTCTCTTATTCACCGTCAAACTCGCCATTTTATTATTATTTTAACAACATATTATTGTTTTTTTTTTTTGATAACCCGATATTCGGCCCGAAGAACGACTAATTTGGGGGACCAGAACCTACCGTCCACTAGTGGGGGCCTCACTTCAAGCCAGAACTAAGCTCTGTATGGACTGACTCATCTCAAGAGTTGTTTGCACCTAAAGAGTTTTGAACCTAAGACCTAGAGAGGAGCATACTCCTAAGTCCCAAGTCTACACTATTTGGCCAACCCTTGGGGGTTACAACATATTATTGTTTGATTAAGTTTAATATTTTTTTTTACATCAAACATCTACTTTAAACATATGAATAGCTGCATTGCATTTTAGAACATACAATTTGTTATATTGAAATATATAATTTATCTACAATAAATCATGCAACTATTAATATGAAAAAATAGTTGCATGGTTCAGTGTAAACAAATTGCATATTTCAGTATAAAGAGTTAAACGGTTCTAAAATGCACTATAAATGCATGGTGCACCTGGATGCACATGAGACCCACTCTTAAAATTATCTCTAATTTATAAATGAATATGAGCATCCATTCTGGATGGATGAAAATTCGTTCATTCATCCACTCTCTCTCATCCACACTATCTTCACATCACTAATATAAAAATTCAATTGTTTAAAGTTTAAACACACTATCACAATGTCTTATCAACCATTCATCTATTCATATATCTTTTGTGGATACCACATTCACCTAATTTTTACCTACTTTTCTCCAAAAATTATTTTCTATCTCCATCCATCTCTTTGAATGGATGATACTCTCTCTCCAATTTAAAGAACACCCACAATAATTTTAAACACTAACTTTCATCCATCCAATATTTAAACACTCAGGGCTCGTTTGTTAGTGGGTATAAAGAAGGTATAGATGGTTAATACCGCATAATATTATGTTTGTTACAGTTAATCACATCATGAACCCTTGCTCCAAATATCGCACTTATATCTCATATCTCACTCCACCGCTGAAAGAAAAACCCCAAGAAACCCTAATAGTCGAGATGTTTTGATCGCCACTGGCTGCTGTTGTTACCGTTGGAGGTTCCATTCTACAACCGATCTACATAATCTTGACTTTCTTCGTCCGTTCTACACCACTGACTGTCGGTATGGTTTCTTTCCCCAACCCTATTTATATTTCATGAGTTATTTGAGAAGAAAGTATCTCAGATTTGAAACACTACTCACTCCTTCGAAAATTTCAACTTTGTTGCGATCTGTTCAACTGATTTTGAAAATCGTGAAGGAACTTTGCTAAATTTTTTACTACTAGACAAAATAATATGTGCAGAGTTTATTTTTGTTGAGTTGTTGAAATGAATATTTGTATCTGGATTTTTTTGGTTTGCTTAGCATTATATTTGGTGGCAATTTGGTTTCATTACTGCGTATCTTTTCTTAAACTTGCCTTTGGATCCAAACATTTTTTCTTAGACAAAAAATAACAAAAAAAAGACTATCGAGCATTGTTCAAAGAATCTTTTAACTAGACATTTGTATATAATTTAATTCCAGATTATTGTGTTATAGTAATTTAGTCTTAGTCACTTTTAGAGTGACCCTGTTCGTCTCCCTTCCTATGATTATAACTTTTGTCAGTTCGAATTTTATTTATTGCAACAGGGTAGTGGACGGGAGGGAGGATAAAAATTGACTCATATTCTAATAAATGAACTAATTTTGTTTTTTAAATGGGTAAGAATTTACTTATATTTACATTTGTTTAGAAATGAAGGTTCAACATGCATTCGATTCAAGGAAACATGTTCATACGTATTTGGTACTTGTAGAGTTCATGAATCAACATGTCGTCCTTGTGATGATCATGTTAGCTTTCATATTCTCAAGTAGGCAAGGTCGTCATACTCGTAATTCGAGAGGAAGATCTAGTCTGATTAATAGAATTCTTGATCAAGTTAGTAATCTCTCTAGATTGGTTTACTTGAGTGATGAAGCTTATAAGGACAACCTTAGAATGGACCGAGCAGCATTTGCTCGCCTATGTGACTTGTTGGCGACTTTGGGTGGTTTGACAAATTCTAGATATTTTATTGTACACGAAAAGGTTGCTATGTTTCTTTCGATTTTAACCCATCACACCAAGACTAGAGTGGTCAAACTCTATTTTATAAGGTCCAGGAAAACTGTCAACAAACACTTTCATGCAGTACTCACAGCTCTCTTGAGATTACATTCCCTCTTCTTAGTTGAACCTACATCTATACAGGATGATTGTACGGATCCAAGATGGAAATGTTTTAAGGTACACTTTTCTTTATCTGCTTTATCATTTTAACTTTCATTTTTGGAATACAGTTTTTGTGATGACATTGCTGAACATTTGATATTGTGTCTTGGGATGTTTGGGTACCCTCGATGGGACATACATTAATGCCAGATATCAGAAACTGATAAACCAAGATATAGAAACCAAAAGTGGAGTGTATCTGTAAACGTTAGGTGTGTGTGACATTGATATGAAATTTGTTTATGTACTTCCTGGGTGGGAGAGGTCGGCTGCTGACTCAAGGGTCCTACGTGATGCAATTAGTCGAACTAATGGATTAAATGTTCCAAATGGTACTAATTTCGTTCGTTTACTCTATCATATTTAATATTGAGAGTTTAATAATGTCAGTTTCATATAATTTTAATTCTCATTCAATCCATCGTATTTAGGTAACTATTATTTGGCCGACAATGGATAATGCAGAAGGTTTTCTAACACTATACAAAGGTGTTAGATACCACCTCAATGAATGGTCATCTAGACTGTTAGTATTAGTGTCCTAGAGACAATCATTTGTAAGGACATAATACTCGATGATATTGAAATTGATTTAATATTATAGTTCATTTAATATTAATGTATGACAATACACTTGTTTGAATATTATGTTTGGTTGTTTGCATTTATTCTTATTTGTGTTCCCATGAATCATTGTTGTCACTGATGATGTGAGAACTCAGATGACTTAAGCATGATTCTCAAATAGCCCCGATCAAGGATAATCAAGAATGGAATATTGATGATGCAATTGAGATTAGTGTGTGATATGCATCATACTCTTAGAGAGTGTAGTAAGATCTCACTTACTACGAGATACTGAGTATCTCATGATGGATGCACATATACCTTAGAGGGTATTGGTATACCCATCCGAGAAACCGTTTGATGTAATTCTACAATATATGTCTAAGGGTGTCTCGGTTAGTGGGAGCGATGTGATACTACTTTGACTTGAGGTCAATACGCACGACATGTGTGGAGTGATGAACTTTGACCATGACCAATGCTTGCACCCTTCCATGGGTAGATATGACTTGGATTGTGTTCATCACGAAATGCATGTGCATGGTAGTTGAGCCAAGAATATGATTCATTCCTCAATGTGGATTTAGAGAGAATACTCATCTTCTCATCATAATTGGATCTAAGTCATCGGACGATGCACGTCAGCTTGGACTTTGTGGTCAAATGTGACATACATGATCAATTAGTGATTAGAGATAATATGATTAAGTTATTTGAATAAACACTTCATCATGTTCAAGACTTAATCGAGTATTCGCGAATGAAGGGAAGATATCACAATAACCTACATGTTACAGGTAGTTGCAGAATTATTCGCAATGTACCTAATATATTGAGAATGACTGATTTATTGTTTAAGGTTTAATTAAGACCGTTAGTTTGACTAATCCCTCGATATATGATGGCCTATGGGTCACACAACAAGTAAGTTTTTTACCGATTATAGTTGCACTAATACAGATTTGGGCTTGGAGAGCTGTTAAAAATGAGCTTGGAGAGCGGTTATAACAGTTCTCCAAGTAACAGCTTTCCAAGCTTGGATAGCTGATAAAAACCGCTCTCCAAGATATTGCACTTGGAGAGCGGTTTTTTAACCAAGATTACCCTCTAAAAAAGCGATTGTTAACCGCATTTCAAGTGATTAAGCTAAGACAACGGTTTTGTAACCATTTGTCCAAGTATATTCACTTGGACGGTGGTTCACAAACCATTGCCTATTTTTTTTTTTTTTTAATTTTTAAATATATATAAATACACTTGGACAACGATTTTTTTTTGTCAATATATATATAAAATATATATATATTTTTTAATTTAATTTATATTTTTAAAATTACATTTTATATAAAACCAAAATCAAAACTAAAAATCAAATTTTACACCACACGATAATTAATTGTTCAATACCAAAAGATCAAATAAATTAATAAATTAATGCATACACATCATGAAATAAATATTAATCGTCCAAATACAACAAATTAAAACATGCATATCAATACAAATATATATATATATATATATATATCAATAGTTAATAATATCTATCAATAATTATCCCAATCTATCTATAATTATACAAGAATCGATTGTAAAAAGGTATCTGTCCAATCCATTTTCCATTTGATCATTCTTTGTTTGGAGTAAGACTTGACCGGACGATCATAGACAAACTGCAAATAATGATCAATTAATTAATATAGTTAGATATATAGTATGAATTTTTATTCAATTAATAATAATTTAAATAAATCGATAAATTGACTTACGTTGATAGGAATCGCGGTTTGAGAAACGAGTATTATATCTTCAATATAACAACACACAAAATGTCCACAGTGATCACTATCTCGCCGTTGCCGGTGTATTTACTGTTGATTAGCAATATAATCACGTATTACAATTATAATTATTTTATATTAATTTGATAATTTAATAAATTATATTTACCTTAACATTATTTCAGCTCACTTTATTGAATTTAGCTCTTGAGCCTTGATTAGGAAGTCGACTTCGATATTGGGTCATCACACTATTATTATTAGAATTAAAAAATAAAGTTAGATTAAATATGCATAATTTTAATAAGTAAAACAAATCATTATATTATAATATTAAAAATGAACTTACGCTTCATATGCGAAGTAAGATCAGTCGATTTGAAGCCAACCCATCATAATTTGGATCCATAAAATACACATTTAATGTGATCATATTTATGGCGACCAGCACCCAATGATTCCTATATTATATTAAGAATATTAAAATTAAAAGTAAATTTAGCATATGTGCAAATATAATATATATTATGAATATAAATTTTAATGAAATATTTATTGTACTCACCCCACATTTGTTGGCCAAAAAATTGAGATGATCTCTGTCAGTATAACTCAGCATATGAGAAACTAACCACTCCATGGTTGTTGCCCTATCTCCCATTGAGCATGACACTTGGGGGGAGACGAAGGAATACATTCCACATGCTCGAGGATCTCTGGAGAGATATACTTTACCCAAATATCTTTAACCAACATATATACGTTAATATTTAATTTGAAAAGTAAACTATATAGAAAGTAAATACTGAGACTTAATTAGTAAACACATACCTGAGGTATAAGGCTATGCTCGTTGCACTCAACCACTGGTCGTTCACGACTTCAATCACATGCTCCCGAGCGATGTATTCTTCAATAGAATTCCGATGAAAGTAAGCATTCATAGGAACTGTGATCATATCGAAGTCAGAGGACTCCACTATCACTTGCACCGTATTATGTACGGTGTAGTCATGATCTAAGTCTCCAAGCAAGGGATAACCAAGTCTGCGATCACCAATAGTGGAGTCTCTGGTCGTTGTCTCCCTCTGACTGGCTGCGACACCTTTTGATTTGTTTAGGCTTTTTGTGGTGTCGCCGGTTTTACAATCAATTTGCAACATTATTTAGAACGACAAATAAGATAATGAACTTTAATAACATATATTAAATTTACCTTCATGGTCGAGATTCCAAGTTGATCGGCCATTCGATGAAGTCTTGGCCATTTGTTAAACGACGGTGACAACTTCATCAATTGGTTTAGGCACCGGTGAATCCTCATCTCCGATTGTGGGTACTTCGAGTGTGACCCACGAAACCAGGAGTGATGGGACTACCATGAATAACTCCATCGGAGTTATTGAGCAACGTTCCTGTAGCCACCAACCGAGTAGGATTCTCTAAATAAAGGTAGCATGAGGTCGGTGACTATTCGAATAAGATATTTAGTTAGAAAATTTTAATATATATACTAGTCTTTAATTAAAATAAAATGTGATACACATCTGATACCTGCGGGACGTCGTTTCGAAGTGCCTCAATAAAATCGTCCCTAGCATTAGCCGAAAACATAGCATCAACGACACTATTTTCACAGCTTGCTCCACTAGAGGACATTCCGTGATGTGAGCGTCTCTCAGACCTCATCTGTTCCAACTCTTTAGCCATCTGGGCAACCTATTCCGAAAGTATACCCACCATATTCATGGCTTGAAGAGCAGGTAACATGGCCAATGATGACTTCGTGATGCCATATCCAAGACTCCGTAAGTGGCCGGGATGTTCCTGACAACCTAAAGCCCGTCCAAGTAGATCATCGGTACCGACAAAGCGGATGTCTTCGGGCGTCATGGTCTGAGATAAACGCTCCTGAATTACAAAAGATTATTATTTAATCATTTGTTTAGAAATAATAGTTTGTAATTCAAAGACAAATTAATGCATAACTTATCCCTTCTTCGATTATACGCTGTGCACTGGAATCGGGAATATTCCCGTCTCGAGCCTTTCTGGTAGTTTGAAATAACTCGAAACGGGTAACAACAGGCTGACTCTCTTCAAGCTTTCTTTTTTTCTTCTTTCTACGATAGTCATTAACGTGTCCCCTTATTAGATATATTAAAAGTAAATATATAAACAAAATAAAATGTTAGGATTTTAATCTTACCAAATTTTCTCTTATGCGTGCATACCCTTTGTTCGAGCCACGATATCGCCCCTCCATCGACTTGGCTTGTTTGCGATTTTTCTCGCTTAGTAGCTACAGTTTAATAGAAATACGATAAACACTGAAAAGCATAGGACATTAAATGATATTTATCAATTTTACTTGGAACTCATCAGTCATAGATCGTCGCACAAACTCTTCCCAGTATGGGGCCACCGACGGGCAATTCTGATAAGCCTCGGGCGGACTAGCCGAGTAAAGACCAGTATCCGGATTTCGTGCTTGACTTCTCAGCCAAGCCCGAAAATTCTTGGCCAATACTCCAGCTTGCGACAATATTTGTTTCTTCTTTGAATGATCAAGGCCGAGAAATGTACTCTCTACGCATATAATATATCAATGTAGTAAATTTAGTAATCATACAACAACTTTCAATAACCATATATATAATTAACATACCGAAAGTTCATCCCATAATTTTTTTTTCAAAGAAGTGAGTTTGTCGCTACGCCAGTCCTTGGATGGCAGCACAATAGGGATTATACGCCTAACTGCAGCTCCAAGGTAGAAAGACAACGTCTCACTCTGTTTACCGATTGCCTGCCCATATTCATTGAATGATAACAACAATAACATATTATTTAATTAGATTCAACGATCAATCATATAATTACAATTTCAACTGTTCAATTCTAATAAAATTACCTGCACTTGTTTCCCCTTGCTACGAGCCCTCTTAACAGAAGACATCGTGACTATACCTCTGCTACCCTTATCCCCAGAGCTGCTAGTGGTGGGAGCAGAAGTGTCACCCTGATCCAAATCATCAGTATGATGTCGATCATTATCACCATGATCTCCACCATGATCTCCACCATGATCTCCATCATAATCATCACCATCATCTCCATCATCTCCCGGATATGTAAGATAAGACATGATCCTGTAAAACAGAAAAACAACATTTAATAAACAAAAAACAAACAATATTTAAGTAAGCTGAAGAAATAACATTCAATAAAGTAAAAGAAACAATATTTAATAAAGCAGAAGCAAACACAATCAATAAAGTCGTACATTTCTTTTTAGCACTTGTTTTTTTTTTTCATTTTTGGTGACTTTTCTCGTTCATGACCATGAATGTTACCAATGAATATTATCCAGATCGGACAATTATTCTCTGCATGCACGGTGCGTGAATTTGCAAGATCATCGAAAGAGGGTACAGAATGAGTGAAGTTCTGAAAAGGATCATCGATAGTGTCAACATCTTCATCGGCGTGGTCACTAATTTGGTAACTAGTATTAAATTTATTTGACAGAACCACGATGGACCATTTCTTATTAACTGGGTCGGGGACATAGAAAATTTGTTGAGCTTGACTGACCATTATGTAAGGATCATTTACGTATCCCACATTCTTCAAATCAACGCAGCGTCACGAACCCGGATCTTTCAACTTGGACCCCATTAGGGATCCTCACCCAACTCGCACTCGAAGATTGGTTGTCGGTGAACAACATAGTCGAGTTCCCAAATGTTGACAATCATTCCAAAGTAAGTAGTATTCGATTGATCCCCTGAGTTGCGATAATGGACACCCACTATTACGCATTGTACTTGTGGCATCATGATCTACGGTATAAAATGTGTATCCGTTAATAAGATAACACTTGTACGAATACACATGTCTATCATTCTAGATAACCACTTAACTCTTTCATTCACTGATTCTTTATCCCGTGACAACATATTTGCTACATAACCATTGAACCAGTCAACAAACGTGCGATTGTGCTCAACTTCAATCCATGATCTATCTACGGTGGAAAATGTCTCAACAAGTGCTTGGGATGCGGCGGTCAATAAAAGGAAGACGTCAACCGTGTTGTGAAGTACGCACAAGTGCATCAGTGTTAGTTCCTCCATACTAACACTTACAGATTGACCACCGGTAAGGCCTTCACCATCCATCCTATTGGTGTACCGAGTAATTGGAAGTCCAATTGCATCAACATTCGGAATGAATCCAGATCAGTACTCGACTGCTTCTTCTACTAAATAGCGTTCTGCAATGCATCCCTCCGGCCTTGACATATTCATCACATATCCTTTGAGCACTTTCATATATCTCTCTACACCATACATCCATCGCATACGAGCAGGGCCACACATCCTTGTCTCGTTTACCAAATGAACGGTTAGGTGAACCATTATATCAAAAAATGATGGAGGGAAATACATCTCAAGCTCACAGAGCGTCCCCACAATCTGTCTTTGAAAACCAAGCAATTTTCTAGGATCTATGACCTTGCTACTCATTGCCTTGAAGAACCAACATAACTTTGTTATGATTATGCGCACATTTTCAGGCAAGATAGAACACATTGCAATGGGCAAGAAAGTTTCCATGATGACATGATAGTCATGCGATTTCAGATTCATCGGTCTCACACCATCATCTGATACAAGTCTCTGTAGGTTGGACGAATAACCCTCTGGAACTTTCACATCCTTTAGCGTCTGAAGTAACTCTTTTCTCTCATTCTTGGACAAGGTGTGTGCAGCAGGAGGTAAGAACGGTTGACCCCTTTCTCTAGGTACAGGTTTTAATTCTGCTCTTATTCCAATATCAATCATATACATTCTTGCATTGTAACCATCCTTGGACTTCTTATCAGCTAGGAGAGTGTTGAGCAAGCTGGCACAAACTCTTTTCTCAATGTGCATTAGATCAATGAAGTGTCTAACATACAACTCTTACCAATAGGGCAATTGAAAGAAAATTGATTCCTTCTTCCAACCGCTAGTGGGGACACTCTTTGCGAAAATCTTTCTGTACTGTGTGTCGATATTCTTCATCTCATTCAATACATCCGAACCTGACAATAAACGTGGTGCTTCACCTGTCTCGATTGTGCCATCGAATGCATCGGCCATTGTTCTGTACTTATGTGTTAGGTCCAACCACCTCCTATGTCCCATATAAATGGTCTTCCTACAATGACTCAATCGAATGTGATGTGTCTTCTTGGTACAACAAGGACATGCATCGGCCCCCTTCACACTATATCCAGATAGATTTCCGTAAGCGGGAAAGTCATTGATTGTTCCAAACAACATGACATTCAACTTGAAATTCTCCTTTCTACAAGCATCATACACATCGACACCCTCATCCCACAGGAGCTTCAAGTCCTCAATCAAAGGAGCCAGATATACATCTATGTTGTTACCAGGTTGTTTGGGTCCTGATATCAACATAGACAACATCATGTAAGTGCGCTTCATGCACAACTCGGGTGAAAGATTATAAACTAACATAATCACTGGCCATGTACTGTGGTTGGTACTTTTGATACCGAACAGATTCATTCCGTCAGTTAAGAGTGCAAGACGCAAGTGTCGTGGCTCGGTGTTAAATTCTGGATGCCTGACATCGAATGTCTTCCACTGGGGTGAATCAGCAGGGTGTCTTAGCATTCCATCTTTGATCCTATCATCATGATGCCAAGTTAAATTTCTAGCATCCACAACGCTACTATACATTCTCCTAAATCTTGGTATTATTGGAAAGTACCACATCACCTTCGCGGGAGATTTAGTTTTTTTATATCGCTTTAGCACACACTTGGGACATTCATCGAGGTCTGCATACTCCTTTCGAAATAAAATACAATCACCCGGACAAGCATGAATTTTCTGATGTGTTAACCCGATGGACTTGAGCATTTGTTTAGCATCATATGCTCTCTTAGGCAATACATTTTCATCAGGTAGTAGACCACTAACTGTTTCCAGCATACTTGTAAAGCACTCATCCGACAACTGATGAGCTGCTTTTAGGTTGAACAATATCAACACAGCTGACAGTTTTGTTGCCTTCTTACACCCGGGCCACAGTGGTAATCCAGCAGAATCCCTTAACTTCTCTGACATATAAGGGTGATCTCGCAGATCATCGTCATCCCCACTCGATGTATCAACAGTCGGTACATCATCGAAAATATCCGCATCCTCTGTATCTTCAAACCTAAAGTCAGTTTCTAGGTTGCTTGAGCTACATACATCTCTTCTCTCACCATGATATGTCCAAACGGTATGTGTTTTATCAATATCGTGAATCATCAAGTGGTCAAACAGACTTTCTCGACCACTAACGGTTTTTCCATTCATACATTTCCAACACGGACATGGAATGTACCGAGGGTCGGTGCAGTGTCTAATTGCATGATTACAAAATTCTTCCACCCCATTCCTATACTCATCTAATAATCGATCTGCTCGATCCCACTTTCGATCCATATAGAACTAGCTACAAATGCCTATATGAATTAATACAATATGAAGACTGTTTCTCAAGACAATGTATCTAAAAATATTAAACCTAAAAGCATACCTAACTATACTTAATCTACATTCATTTTAATTTTCTAATGTACTATGTATCATTAATCATCTTATTCATTTGAAACACACAAAAATTAATTCAAGCCACGTACTAAGAACAATTAATCCAAGCTACTAACAACAATATAATTAAACCAACATTAATCACACACTAACAACAATACTTTTGAATGAAACAACTAATACCTTTGAATGAAACGTCTAATACTTTTTAAAGAAACAACTAATACCTTTGAATGAAACACCTAATATCTTATTATGAAACAACTAATACCTTTTAATGAAATAACTAATACCTTTGAATGAACACCTAATATTTTTTTTATTAATGAAACAACTAATACCTTTGAATAAACACCTAATACCTTATTATGAAACAACTAATACATTTGAATGAAATAACTAATACCTATCAATGAAACACCTAATTTTTTTTTATGAAACAACTAATATTACCTTTTAATGAAACACCTAATACTTTTAAATGAAACAACTAATACCTTTAAATCAAACAACTAATACTTTTGAATGAAACAACACACAAATTGACAACCAATTAACCACAATCTAATCAAACGTCAATTAATTCTAACATATAACAACAATTAAACTAAATTAAACAATTAACAACAGTCCAAACAAACAACATAACCACAATCCAAACAAATTAAAAACAATTAAAATAAAACCAACCAATTAATTATTAATCTAACACTATATATATATATATATATATATATATTCTAACATATATAGATATATATAAAAATATATATATATATACACATATATATATATACACATACATATATATATACACATACATTGGCCAATATTACACATACGTACGTATAGATCGAGGGAGCTTGCGGTGGCGGCGGTAGGGAGGAGGAGGAGGAGGAGGGCGACGCACGGTGGTTGGACGTGGGGATGGCGATACGACGTCGAGCGACGCACGGTGGTTGGACGTGGGGATGGCAACGCGACGTCGAGCGACGGAAATTAAAAAATGGAGAAGGGAGGAGGCCGACATAAAAAATGGAGAAGAGGCTAGGGAGGGAGGAGGCGAGATGCAGATCTGTAATATTGAATGAAATACGCGATATTGGCTGTGATATGAAGACTATTACAGAGCGGTTCGGAACCACTCTCTCTTGTAGAGCGGTTTCGAACCGCATTCCAAGCTCATCACTTGCAATGCGGTTATAAACCGCATTCTAGACTAACTTGCAGAGCGGTTCTGAACCGCAATCTCTTGGAGAGCGGTGCTGAACCGCAATCTCTTGGAGAGCGGTTTCGAACCACTCTTTAATTTTATTTTATTTTTTAAATAAAAACTGCTCTCCAAGGGCGATTTTGGAGAGCTCTTTTTAAAAGGGCTCTCCAAGTGGAGCTCTCCAAGCTCAAATGTGTAGTAGTGTTGGTTGATTAAATATTATATTGGATATTAATATTTAAATTATGGAGAATATAATAATAATTATATTTAGAATTAAATATTATTATTATTTAATTAAATTAGATTTAATTAAATAGGATCCTCAATAATAATATATGGAATATTATTGTAGGATTTGATATATATGGAAATCAAATCCGTGGGATTTTATATATAGGGAAATCAAATGGGAGAAAAACATTCCCCTACAAAGTCACCCAAAACATTACAACCAGGTACAAAGTGCAGAAAATTTCTGCACTTTAGTTCAAATTTGAACTATAGTGCGACGTACTTTAGTTCAAATTTCTGCACTTTGTACATGGTTGCAATGGTTTGCTCAATCTTGTATCTAGTTGTAATTTTTTCAAATCAAATCTATGGGATTTGATTTGCAAGATTAGAGATTTTATTTCCTAGTAAAGATAGCTTAAGATTTAAGCCGAGCTTCCCCTATATATATGAGTTCTTGGGAATTCATTATTAACACAAGAAATTTATTTCTCCATAAAATCTCTAGTTAGATTTTTCATAGCAAATTCATCTGGGGATTCAACACTGGCAAATCGGTGCAAATTGATAAACGACTGTTGCGTGGATACCGTAGTAGAGGAATTCATGTACGAATCACTATAAGGATTCTGTTTATGTTTACCCGTAATTTAATTATGCAATTATATGTTTGTTGTTGGTGAACTATTTAATTTCGTTGCGCATGTATTACGTATTTACGTGCCTCTAAATTCCAACATAGACAACCTGAACGGTGCAAGAATTTTTTAATATGAAACATACATGGGCAAGAAATGTCATTGAACGCACATTTGGTTTGCTAAAAATGTGGTGGGGGATATTTAGGAGTCCGTCGTTTTACCCTATTAAAACTTACAATAGAATCATAATGGCATGTTGTCTACTGCATAATTATATACAAAAGGAGATGGTTGTAGATCCAATGGAGCAATTTCTTGATGAATGGTTTGTTGTAGTCGGAATTTACCTCCGGCGTACAAACAATTAAAGATGATAATAAATGGATGGAACGTAAGAAATAAGATAGAATTTGGTGACCCGGTTCGCCTGAATATGGCTACGTTCGGGGGCAGTACCAAGCCATGAGAGTTTCAGTAATATATGCCTAAGAATCCTAAAAGTTCGATCATTTACAACGTGTTATACGACTGATATGTATAGATTACAAAATAGGCCACGAAGCTACATGGGCCTTCTCGAGAAAGACATCTAGACGGTAATTAAGGCTTGAGATATTTTGGGCGTGAATCCCTTGATTCGGGGCCGAGCTCGCCTCCGAGAGATATGCTTTCCGCTGTTATCTCCATGAAATCCGCTTCTTTAATTAAGCTGAATCCATTCCCTATTTGTGATGGGCGACCACTGGTGGTCGCTGGTGGATGGCGGCCTAGGTCATGGTGGTCGCCCCTCAAGAGATCATCTTCTTTTGGTCGGCCATGTCCTTCTTGCCTTAGGACGGCGATCTAGACACGACGGACGTGCCACGTCATCAATCGGAGGTCACGTGATGACTATTGGGCTACAACAATTGCCCCCAGGTTGCCAGTGAAGTGGTTGCTGGTCGTCCTGGAATAAGTACGCCACGGTCCCCGATATCTGATAGTGGTCGTTCCGTGTGCTCGGTAAGCTCAACAGTTGCCTTGAAAAGATGCGATGGCTGATGCCGCCCTGCACACGGTCGCCACGCGATCCCGAATTATCTGGGATTTTTGCAATCTTGCCCCAATTTTAAAAATTTAATTGCATTTCGACCCCCGACGTCTTCACTATAAATAGAGTCATCTTCCTTCATTCCACACTTTACACTTTTCGCACAAAATTCTCCAAGCTCTCCAGATTTTGGTGACGCATTGTGTGCATTTTTGGGTGGGGATTGTATGGGATCGGCCGAGGGAACAAGCGAGACTCCCTTTGAAGTTTAGTCCGGAATTCCCTCACCGGCGAGGGAGGTTTCGATGTCTAGTACTGCAGTGGCGGTGCTCCGTCCGAGGATATTGTTCTTTCCGTCATGGTAGGGGTAATTTCCCGATTGAATTTGAGCTCTTCGAACATTTGGAGGACCTGGGGACCCTCACGTCGGAGCAAGTGACGAAGGTGGCCTGGGAGGATAAAGTATCCAAATTGCCATAAACCTCCACCCGTCGGGATGAAGACCATCCGGACTATTTCAACTATCAAGCGATTTGGACCAATCTTGAGCATCTTCGGCCTGTACGGCCGAAAAGGTGGGAACCGGTAGAATCTGGGTTCTTCATGAATGATGAGAAAAGGAAATCTATCATGACTGATGGCCGAGCTCGACATCGCTATGTCCAAGTATGTCTTAGCGACCATGACCTTGCTCGGCTAGGCCAGTTTGTATCGTCTACCAACTCCAATGGAAATGAACTATCTTTGGTCGCTGGTTGCCCAGAGTGGTCATTACGCCTTGAAGAATCATCCGGTTGTCGCTTTGGTTTGGGAATCGCCCCTGGAATTAGCACCCCCACTGGTGGTTTATGGGTGGGGCCTGGTAGAGTGGCCCGCCTGGCACCATTCACGAGATTTGCATCCCTACTGACTTCACGGACCACACCCCTTGTAAGCCTTCATATTTTGCCTTAGGTAAATCGTACTGATTTAATTTTGTTTCACTTTTTTAGGGTTGATTACGGCTGATGCGGACAACATGAATCGGGATTTTGAAGAGGCTCTTCGACTTGCTCACGAGTAGGGTGACCTTCTTCAATTCTCATTCGGAGAGACTGTGGGGAGGCCTACAAGCTTATCCCACCGCCTCAATCGTCCTCGCAAGTTTCTCTTGTGTTTTAAGATATCTCTTTCGCTGGTTGTCTCTTGACGATGTGTTCTTTTCTTTATCAGTCGAGCACATTTCCATCCAGGCGACCTCTCCGACTCCAGCTGAGATGTCTTCGAGAAAGAACCCTTCACTTAATTTTGCTCGTACGGGGTCTTTGGCCCGTCCTGCATATGCTTGCGATGTTCTGGCCCATGGTGGGGGCACTGTTGAGATTGGAGAGTCCTCTCGTGGGGAGAGGGCCCAAGAGAAAGGCAAGTGGAAGGAGAGTCGTGGTGACTCTCGGCATGCTCGCGGGTCCTCGTCGCCGTCGCGGAAATGTGCCCGCAACGGTGATGCTTCCAGGCAGGCGACCACTGGTGAGGGGGTGTTTGCCTCCACTGAAAGGGAATCCCTCATGGCTCCCAGGCCGCCTCCTAATGGGCTGCCCCCTGCTCCTGGTCGGTAATTTGCCAACGATCGCACCTTTGTTGGGTGGGATCTCGACTGCTCCGGGGTGTAAATATTCGTTGCTCATTTAAATTGTTTTGACCTGATTTTCTTGTTCTGGTTTATGTTCTTGAAACAGCTTCGCCAGCTTCCCATCACTGGTCATCGACTATCTGAGGTCGAAGATGCCTCCGATTGAAGGGACCCCATTAGGCTGGCCTCAATATCTCCAGCACACCATAAAGGACGTCCCTCGGTGCTGGAATATGGTCGACCATAACATCACCTCCACGAACACCAAAGAGAACAACTTGTATGTCGCCTTGGTCCACTCTCAGAAAGTGGCTGTATTTCTCGAGCGAGTCATTCAGCAGAATGACCAAGACCTTGAGACAGTCTGCCGCTCTTGCTCAAATGGAGACTGCCTTGAAGGCTACCCGTGATTGTTCGACTGAGTTGGCAAAGCAGGTCACCGAGGTTGCTGCTAAAAGGTAGGAGGAGTCAGACGAGCATCATCGAGAGTCGGTGACTCTAAAGGGTTAGGTGCATGAGCTTAAATGACAATTGGACGAGTCGTCTGCCACTGTATACGACTTTGAGGCCAAGGTCGAAAACCTTGAGATCCAGATGGCTGAAGAGAACTCTCGCCGTGTCGCGGATGGTGTTGTCTTGTCGAACTTCTCCTACATTAGCGCATGTGCCGATGTTCTCCGGGCAGTGTTGAGTAGGGATGTCTCGGCAGATATCTCAATGCTTCTGGAAGATTTTAAAACTTTTGTTACTGAGTTTCCCCCAGAGACCGATATCATCCTGTCTGTGGCGGACTTGGCCGACTTTGGTGTGGACCTTGCTTTCCTTAGTCCCATGAGCAGGCTGATCCGACCAGGGGGAGGTGGCGGTGCCCCGGCGGAGGGAACTGTGAGCATGCCTATGGTGCTGGCTCAAGTTCAAGAGGGGGCGACTATGGTGGCAGAGTTAAGACCAAAAGTGGCGGCGACTGGGGCAGTCGACGATGAGGTGGAGGTCGGTGGCGAAGGTGAAGTTGTGGTCGATGGTGGTGATGGCGGGGAGATGCCCCAGTCTTGATGATAAGATATTATGTTATTTTCTGATTTCTTCTTTTGTTGGCCGTCTGACCTTAGTTGTAACTCGCCTTCGAGCTTTGCTTGCTTGTACTTTTGCCCCCGGGCTTATTATGAATGGAACTAGTTGCTTTTGCTTCGTTGCCTTCTTATCGTTGCCTTCATATGTTTGTTGTTGTTTGTGAGTGTTGGTCGTATGATCCTGGATATACACCAGCGGCTATGAATGATTGCATTTGTTCTGATCGTCTTATCTCATGCGATGTAACAGAACTATGTTCTAAACGTCTTATCTTATACGGCGTGACTGAACTTTGGCTTAGTCTGTTACGATGCTGTCTTTAGGGAGGTAGTCGTGCAAGGTACATGACTCATGCGATGGGCGACCTCGTTGACGTGAGTTCTAGAGATCACTTCCTGCCGTAGTAGGTTGACTTACGCGCTTGGCGACCGTCCTTTTGACCCGACCATTGTCGCCCAGATCGTTTATAGTACGATCCTGATTGACTTGTGTTAAACAAACAAACATATTGCGGTGATAGGCTAGAGACTTTGGTGAAAGAGATTTCGATTATAGGTGGTGTTCGAAATCATTACAATGTTTCCCCCCTTCATATCGGGGTTATTGAATGCAAAAAATACATTTTCGAGAGAAAATGGTGTCTCTCCTATTGAGGTTCTATGTATTGTCATGTATTACCATAGAAAATTGGGCAGTTCCCTTGCCCATCTGCCCTTCCCCCCCTCAAGTCGCACTTTTGAAGTGTGCATGACGATTTTGTCGATGACCTCCACCTGGCCGTTGGATTGAGGGTGGTAAGGGGTTGAAAATAATTTCATGATCTTCCTCTTTAGGAAGAAGGTGTCGATCTTGAGGCTGTAGAATTGCTTGCCATTGTTGGACACGATTGCTTGTGGAAGGCCAAATCGACATATGATGTTTCTCCAGATGGACTTTATCACATTGTCTTAGTTGATGGTCGCCAAGGCTTCGGCCTCAGCTCGCTTGGTGAAATAATCCAGGAGCCTTATATTGTCTCGGTTTCCTGCTCTTCTTGGGTTCCGAATTTTCACCCTCGTTTCCTAGCCTGGCGGCCAGGAGTTCCATCATGTGCACGATGTCGCTCGCTCTCAGTCTGAACTTAGAATAGATTGAGGGGTAGTTGGAGGTCATGCTCCACCATAATTTGGTACCCTTCTTGAGTGCGGCGATCGCGCCCAGGAGTTTAACCTCGTCGCCTACTGGCTCTTCTTCCAGGATGAGCTTGTCGACTCTTTCCAGGTATGCAATGTCCAGCTCATTGTTGGCTTGTTAGATATTGGCTAGTCACTGCTTGCCAACTGGCTGGGGTGCCATGGCCACGAAGTGGCCCATTAAGAGATTCCCTAATTGCTCGAAAGAGTTGACCGAGTAGGGTGCCAAGGAAGTGAACCACTTGTGCGCTTGTTCACCCAAAGTTAGGGGGAACAAGCGGCACATGGTCGCGTCGGATGCCCCTACAGATGCCATGTAGGAGTTGTATTTTGCCAGATGGGTCCATGGATCGTTGTCCCCGTTGTATCGATCCAGCAAAGCCGTATTGATCTTGATCTGCGTCGGGGCCAGTGATATGGCCTGCCCCAACGACGATGCTAGGAGAACCATGTTGGTCGCCTGCCCTGGTTGGGCGGGCTAGTTGTCCATCATTTCTTGAAGGGCTTGGACAATCTGTATCAATGTCACGATCTCATCACCGAGATCCTGGGCTCGTTCACTTGCTATCTTCGGTACTTCTGGGCCTTGACTATCACCAGTGGATGTGATTGTGCTTCGTCACCCTTCGGTCGGGCCTCATTTGAGCCCCTGCTTTTCCCAGTCGCTAGAAGACTGAGTTGCCCTGAGATTCTTCCTGGCATTCCTCACGCCTTGCATCGCGGTTATAGATCTTGTCTGCATCATCCTTCTCTTGGTGGTGGACCTTCGAGGTGGCCATTACCTGGTTCAAGGCCAATTGTCCCCCCAGTTGGGAGGCGTGAGCCTTACCCTTGAGCGCAATGCGGGCAGTCTTGAGGGCCGGTGGTTGATCACCCTCTTCACTGAAACTAAGGTTACGTTTACGTAAGTAAAACCATGTATTTTTCATCTCTTCGGGGGTTTTAAAGATTTCCCCCCGTCTTGTCCGTTCGCACCAGCGGGTCCCAATCCAGATGATCAAGAGGCTCCCTTTCCATCGCGAGGATCGGTCTCATAATCGATGATCTGGTTCTTGCTTTTTGCCATTGGTTATCGTGAGTTTCACATAAATTTAGTAAGATCTAGGAATTGTTCCCACAGATGGCGCCAATTTGTTGTAGTCGGAATTTACCTCCGGCATACAAACAATTAAAGATTATAATAAATGGACAGAAAGTAAGAAATAAGATAAAATTTGGTGACCCGGTTCGCCTGAATATGCCTACGTCCGGGAGCAGTACCAAGCCAGGAGAGTTTCAGTAATATATGCCTAAGAATCCTAAAAGTTCGATCTTTACAACATGTTATACGACTGGTATTTATAGATTACAAAGTAGGTCACGAAGCTTAATGGGCCTTCTTGAGAAAGGCCTCTGGACGGTAATTAAGGCTTGAGATATTCCGGGCATGAATCCCTTGATTCGGGGCCGAGATTGCCTCCGAGAGATATGCTTTCCATGGTTATCTCCGTGAAATCCGCTTCCTTAATTATGCTGAGTTCATTCCCTATTTGTGATGGGCGACCACTGGTCTTTGACGACCACCAGTGGGTGGTCCCTGGTGGATGGCGGCCTTGGTCATGGTGGTCGCCCCTCGGGTGATCGTCTTCCTTTGGTCGGTCATATCCTTCTTACCTTGGGACGGCGGATCTAGACACGCCACGTCATCAGTCGGAGGTCACCCCATGACCATCGGGCTACAACATGGTTAAATAACCAACAGGCCGATGATGAACCTCAGAATGATAACATAGATGCTGTCCAAACATCTCCAGAGTGGTCCACCAAAAGAGATGTTTTGGCCCAGCATTTGTTTAACGAATGGTGGAACACACCATGATGTGCATGTCCCTGATTTAGATAGATCTGTTAGCTTTTCCTATATTGTGTTGTATTTATATGTTATTGTATTTTAATGAAGTATTTGAGTACATTTAAGCCAATGTATGTTTTCCTAATTTCCTGAACAAAATGTGATGATTGAATGTCTTTTCTTTTTATTCGAATTCACTTTTGAATGTTCATGATTCATATATCTCGTTAAAAATAAAATAAAATGGTGCTACCTTGTATTATATGAAACAATGGATCAATCAGGAAAAGGTAAGAACTTGGAGAATCCAAAAACCATCAAACCTCCTGGAGTTTGGACTCACAAAGAAGAGGAGGCATTGCTGAAATGCCTGAAGGAAATAATACCACAAGGGCGGAAAGCTGACAACAAGTTCAAGGTTGGTTATCTGAGGGAGCTTGAGAAAGAGATGAACAAGATCTTTCCTGGGACTGATATTCGTGCGTATCCACACATTCACTCCAAGCTACACGTCTAGAAGAATGATTACTTAACCATTGTGTCGATGCTGTCGAAGTTTGGAATCGGTTGGGATAACAATTTGTAAATGATTGACATTGAATAGAAGAATGTTTAGGAAGCCTACAAGAAGGTACATTTAAACTGATTTTTATTTAATTTATGCATTGAAAAATTTCTCTCACATAATCACTATGGCATTTGGGATGCATTCTAGCTAACTCGTATTAGTTGTACTTAAGCAAAGTATCAGCAATCTATATTTGTTAAGCAGTATTGTATACAAGTGATTTGTAATACCAAATTAAAATGATTCCAACTAAAATATAAGTTGCAAAGAGCTTGTAAACTAAACCGACTTTTCTTTCTTACTTTCAAAGAGTGCTTTATTGGACTTATTAGCCATAATTTTATCAATGAAAATGACAAGTGATTGCTTTCCACATTCTGTTATATAGAGGGGGATTTGCTACACACAGAATATGACCTTTTGAATAAGTAATTGGTTAGACCATTTTTGGCTTATTCAAAGTAAGCTTTTTCTATTGTGATATGTAACAGAGTCAAATTAATTGTGTTAAAAATGTCAATGATGGAGCGGCGGAGCTCCATAATATTGTTTACTTTTTCTTTTCAGTTTTTAATAATATTGATTGCTTTGGATCTAATGTTTACTTTACAGAACATTCGTATTCTAGCAAATATTTTTTGATATCATCCATAGTTTTAAAAGGCGCGCCCCGGGCGAGAGGCGATCGAGGCTATAGGGCCTTCGCCTTTTTTATATTTTTTGAGGCGATGTTGGCCAGGCGAGCGCCTGAAGTCGCCTTTTTGAGGCGATCAAGGTGCGCCCGAGGCACGCCTCTCCTACAAACGTGTTTTGGTCCCTCTTTTATAATATTACTAACACTTTTAGGTCATTTTTTGGAACTAAGTAACACTTTTTTAGTTTTAAAAAAATAAAACATATAAAAATTAGAATAATACATATTACATAACTAGGGTTTTGAAATTCAAAACACTTCCAAGACTCTGCCTCCTCTCTTCAAACCGCTCCTGCTCCTCTTCCTACTGCACCGGACCGCCGCCAGCGCGCCACCGCCGCCGGCCTGCCGTACGGCACTGCCCTAGTAAGGTAAGGCCCGTAAGGGAAAACAAGTGAGGAAGAATGTGAAAGGCTCAGAAAAAAGACTTAGAGATGAAGATGAAGGTGAGGAAGATGAAGTTGATGAAGATGGAAAGGAAGAGGAGGAAGAGAAAGAAGAGTACATTGATGATGATGAGGAGGAGGAGGGCATTGATTTTGATGAGGATTGAGTCACTTGACTAATCACTAATGAACATCTTAATTGCTGTTTTTTTTTAATATTTGATGGTTTGTGTGTGTGAAAGTCTATCTTCACTAATTTAGACATTTAATATCAATTTCATGTTTACATTATGTGTATATGTGACTTTATGTGTTTTATTATATGAGAATACGTGTGAAATAAGTATATAAGATCATAAAATGTTGTTTGAGAGAATATGTAGGAGAGGTGCGCCCCAGGCGGGCACCTCTCACCTCGGGCAACGGAACACCCCTTACGCCTTTTTGCGCCTTGCGCCTTTTAAAACTATGATATCATCATGCATTTTACTTTGTGAGTGCACAATACATGTATATTGTAAAACTAGGCAATACAAAAAAGCTTATAATTGTATTTTGCATTATATATGTTAAAATAGGTTGATTCAAATGCTCGCACAATGCGCAACAAACCGTGGCCGTATTTTGATGATTGGTACGAGATGTTTGGCAAGGACAGGGCAACAGGTGAGCATGCTGAGGATATCATGGACGCTGTGAACAATCTGTACAATTCCAAGAAAATCTCGCAAACTAATACTGATTTCCCATTTGAGGGGGTTGCATTTTGGTCTGCTGAAGATGTTGAAGATAACACTCCAAAGTCTGGAAAGAAAAGCAGGAAACGGAAACGTCAATCGTTTGATGGGGAAACATCTAGCATAATAACTACGCCTGGGGGATTTATGGAAAACACTGAGACATGTTTAGGGGAGATTGCGATATGAACATGATACTGCAATGTCCAGAAAGGAGGTGTTTCAGATAATTGACATTGTTGGAGGACTTACCTTGCAGGAGAAGCTGCGTGTTTCAGAGCACTTGGTCCTAAAAAAGGAACTCCTTGAGTTGTTTCTTAGCTTGCCAGAAAATGCCTGTAGCGAGTACGTACTTGCTGATATGAAGCGTCAGAATATGGTTTGAACTATGTAGTTTTTGTAATACTAAAACCAACCCAATTATCAGGTTCCAATTTTATGGTGATGTATGCAAGTTTATTGCAAAGACATTTTAATGCAGTAGTTATTTTACATCTTTTGGAGGTTAAATTTTGTCTTTGATGCTTCTGAGATTGAATTGATTGGTAGTTCACAGGAATTTCGAATTATGCAGGTTTATTTTTATCTTTGTCAGAATTGGTATGCAGGTTAAAATTTATAGTTTTTTTTTCCTTTAAAATTTATATCTTTGCTAGCCCCACACCAATGCACCTCTATGGTTGATATAGTGATGTTTCTCATAAAAAACTATAACTTGCCAGGAAATGAACCTTGCGAGTGAATTTAGACAAAGCCTCAATCACTTTAAGTATTATTTTGTCTGTTCCACTCCAGGCGCGAATCTTATCAGAGAATTCAAAATTCTTATTAAAAAAAACGTGCATTAATTCGATTCCTCACACTCATCATGGCCAAGGTATTTTCTTGATTCCAACACCAGTGACCCAAGTTCTTGTTGGTTAACAGACCTTCAATAAGAGAGAGGGTGATTGGCTTGGTCCATTTTTGGCTATAGAATATCGATCCTGGAAAGGATAACCTGGATTTGCCATTTGTTTTGTGTGACTTCTTTGTTGATAAAACAATACACAACACTCACATATATATAATAGAAAACAAATTGTTTGCAACCACTGAGACCATCCAATATTATAATAAATATGGTACTATTGTGTGTATGCCTGAGCAAAGCTGTAAAACTGCTGATTTGATGCAACACTAGACAATGTTAAATGAAGACTGAAACAGTTCCATAGACCATGATTTGGCCCAGCATTTGCATGTAATTAGCTCTATTTACACTCTTCAAAATTAATTTGTTGTTTTGCTTAATTAAATTGTTGTGTTGCTGGATTGGATGGCGTGTAATTAGCTCTGATAAGCTAACAACATAGTTTCCTTCCAAGAATCCTTCTGAAATGCCCAAACAAAAAATCCCATTAATATTAATTATACATCTCTTTGATTCAACAACATAAACTAAAATAAAATAGTTCTCACAAATGCCAAAATTGAAAGTTGGACTGCTCCAACACTTTCCATAGTCAATATCCATAGAGATCCAATGGTGAATTTTTTAAGCTGCCTATAATTAAATGCACAACTCACTGTAGTAATACCTAAAATGGCACCCCTATTTCCTCAAAGAAAACTACTAAATGACACCGACTACTAATCAGAAAAAAGAGAGACAGATAAACTTTACTACTTCTCAGTAAAACTCTATTTTTGATTCCATTAGAAATGGAACACATAACAAAACAATGCTAAAATTCGATTGACATAAAACTTGATAAACACAAATCATGATTTGTGGATATATCTTCGCCTAATGAAACAAACTTCACAGCACAAATCAATCAATCTTAACAAAAGAATAAAATGATAATGCATAATAATTAAAATACAATACATAGCCATAACACTTCAAAATAAAAATACATTCAATTAAACTTGCAAAATTCGTGTCCTAATCAGTTCCAGAGTCCTGGTCACTTTCTTCGTTAGGAACGTAGTCTAGTTCGACCTCATCATCAGTACTCTCCTCGGGCACCTTGCCTGGTTCACTTGTTGGAACAGAGGGGAAAAACTCATTCTCGTCATCTTGTACACAAAATTGGCTGAACAATAAATTTAAGGAGATGTATAATGGGTCGTCATTAGTCATATACACAACTGACAATGAGTTTTTCTAATATATTAGCAAAATAGATTTATTAAACATGATATAACTACAAAGAATTAAACAAAAGAAAAGTACAAAATCTAATTAGTATCTCGATCAAACTTGTCCACAGCTCCGTGGACGCACGCATGAGGTTGGTCGATCTGTCCCAAGTTATGCAACAAAGACTTATGATGTAGTTGAAAATTCTCCAACGTCCTCGCAATATTCGAACTCTCATCTAAACAATAAGTGAGGTGAAGTTCAAATAAAAAGTTGCATTTATGTGTTCTGTAGCGCCTAATATGGAAATCATATTATTTTGGTTCCAAAACCAACGACCCTATTCCTTTTCTTTTACGAGAAACTCAACGAGAAACTCAGTTAAGTCTTTAGTCCAAACTTTTCCATAAAAAAACCAATCTTGGTTATTCGTGTTTGGACTAGCTATTTTCTTCAATTATTTTAGAGAAATAATATTATGGATACACAAATGTGATTCCAAGATTCAACCAATTTTATACTATGTGAAAGGTAATTTCTACTATTTTGATCAAAAGTTATAGCAGTGCTAAGTCATTATAAATGGGAAAACTCCAACAAGCATTGCATTGTCATCATCTGGAAGAAAGCGCACACACAAAAAAGTACTGCAGAATGTTCTAAAGTAGGATGCATTGGCATGTGAAATATGTTTGGACCTTAGTGACCAAGAAAGACATCTATAATTAATTTTCAAAATTCATTTACATAGATACTAGAGTACATTACTTATTGGTCCCGGGGTAAACGAGTATCACACGTGTATGGGGGGGGGAATACACGTGTATAGTGATTTTTTAACTTTTAAAAACATGCTAATCAGTGAGTCAGGGTTTTCCTGAGTTTAGTCCTGAAAAACAAAAATCACCCTGAGTAAAAGTCTACTGAGACAGTCACCCTGAGTTAGCTTTCAGTCCTTCAAATTAGCTCAACTGATCATGAGTGCGAAAGAGTCTTGAGAAGCTTTGCACAAATAACTATCTTACTGAATACTCAGGTGAGTTGTTCAATTTGGTAGCTATCTACACTAGCTTTTCTAGGGTGTGGAAAGTGTAGGCCCTAAGTTTATACTCGTTTTACTTTGCTAAAAATACATTTTCCTTATGAAAACAGTGGTTAAGGCTGTGACCAGTTTAATGCAAGTTCAGTGGACTGGTTCCAACTGAATATCAGAAAACCCAGTATGCTTTAAGTAAAATATGCAACAAGTAATTATGCAGTACAGAAAGCAAATAACACACCAAGTTATAGTGGTTTAGAGGCTCAAGCTCCTACATCCACTCTCTCTGATCTTTAGAGAAATTCCTTAACTCACTACTACTACCAAAACTTTCAGACTGAACTCCTGCAGCTTAACTTCCTTTTATGAGTTTTCAGGCTGAACTATATTGTAGCTTACTAACTCAACTCACACAAGCTTTCAGTTTGTCTCAAACAGCTTACTAACTTCTCCTCTAGAGTTTTCAGGTTGAACTCAACTGCAGCTTACTAACTCTTTCCAACTCTCACAATCTCCAACAATCACACACAAACTTCCTAACAAAGGGGTTTGGATTTGGTTGGTTTCCAACTAAGGTGAGATATCCTTTTACAATAAGAACAAATGCAAAAGGCTAGGATATCTCTTACTAAGCTTTAGATACTTAACAGATTTTAGGCTTAGTAAATGAGCTCTCTTCAAAGATGAAACACTTGGGAAATTCTTAGGGTTTTGAGTGCTTCACAGTAATACTTGAATACGAATGAGCTCTGGAGTTGCTTGATTTCCCGTAACCTTGCAAAGTTGAAGGTAACTGGTATTTATAGGCAACTCACCAAGGTCACTCTTGAAAAAAAACCATCCGTTGGAAGAGATAGCATCAAGGGCTTCCTCTTCTGGTTAGTGATAAACGGCTACATTAGGGTTTGAACCCGCCCTTGCATGTTTTGGGTAATATGCAGCAAAATAGTCAATCACTATCTTCTGTAGACTGGAAGATATCAGTCCTGACATTTCCTCAAATGCATGTCGTTTTCAATGTCAGTAAGGTACGTTGTTGTCGCCCCTTCATTGGTAGAAATCTTCATTTGATCAGGACAAACAAACGACTCTTTTTGGAAAACTCCGCTGAACTGATACATTCCTTAAAGCCTACGAATGCATAACATTCTCTTTGTTTGTGCTAAGATTAAACATAACACTATTTATGAAATAGTCGTTCAGGATCTTATATTTCAGTACCAAACATCTTCAGGATCTTCGGTCTTCAGGTCTTTTGAGTCTTCAGGACTTCTGAGTCTTCAGGACTTTACTAACCTATCCTGATCTAAATCTGCTGTCTATACATGGTGCAGATACTCTTGAAACCTATCTATAGAAACCTGAGTCCTATCTACCAAGATGTCCTGATACATGTCATATTCAGGGGTTTTGGGATCTAATCAAAATCTTCTTATATTAAATTCATCTCCCAATAATTTTTCCCTTTTTGATGATGCCAAAACCATCTTGTTACAATTTTAAAGGAAAAAAGACCTAACATCTACTCAGGTTTCAATTCCTAAAAGAGTAACAGAGTCTTAGCAATCAAAACACAACCATTAGTAAGATAATGAGGTATTATCTTTTCAGAACACAACAATCAGTAGAGTTTCATTAATGTAGAAATGTAAGTACATGATACATAGATTATCCTACTCTACTTAAACAGAAGATAAAAATATACAAGAAAGCATAAAGTTTACTCATCTTCTGATTCAACTTCATCTGATGGAGGCTCTATGTTGAACATCCCATAGTATCTCTTCTTCAGTTCTTCTCTCTCCTGAATGGTCTTTGCATCATTTCCAGTCAGTTCAAGAAATTCTGCCTGATCAATGAAATCTCTATGAATGAAGTTATAGTTGATCACTCCATTACTGAACTTCGGTGGAGGGTACTTCATCTGTCCTGGTGCCTTCAGCTAGTAGCGTAGAGTGTCAAACAGATTGAACCACTTTTAGCATACGTCAGTGTAGTATTTCAGAAGGTATGCAATAAATGCATCATCTCTGTCAGGAATAGACAATTTTAGCCAGGTATGCAAGATGTCATAATTGAAGACAAATTCCCTCTTGGCTTGCTCCCATTTGTCATTCATTTCAATTGGCATCCATTTGTCCAAATGCGGCCACTGCCTCTTCCTTGTCTTAGTACCTCTTCTCCTAAGGACAAATTTCTGAAATCCTCCCCTCAACCTTTTGGCATCCTCCCTCTGTTTTCTTGTCATCTCGGATCCTGACACAGACAGGGCAACTTTTCTTTTCTTCTCAGCTTCAATCATTTTAATAGAGTTGTGCCAATCCCAATTCATCCTCTTGGATGACACATCATAACTCCCAAAACCTTCTCTGAAGAGTTCACATGTCTCAGATTCTTCATCTTTCTCTGTTTCAGGATTAGGATTTTCTTCTGAGAATTCTTCCACGAGTTGCCTTCTGATAGGTTTCTTTTTCTGTTCAGGTTTCTCAATTAATGCAACAGGCTTCTTCTGTGGGTTCAGAATTCCATGGGCTTCTCCCATTTTGCTGGTCTCCTGCGTCCTCTGTCTCTTTGCCCTTTCTTCTATAATTTCAGCAGCAGCTTCAGGGTGAATCAATATTTCTGATTCCTTCCTCTTTCCTCCTCTCTGAATGATGGTTTCATATTCAGGCCTTTTTCCTTCTAATGGTGGTAGAGCAACAAGATTATTATAACTTTCCCCCTTTTTGGCATCATAATTGGCTATGAGCTCGGAAAGTGTCCTATCCATATGCATTTGCTCTCTCCCAACAGATATCAATTCTACAACAATGTGGAAATGTTCATCTTGAATCTTCTGAAGGACATTCAGACCTGTTGATGTATCTTCAGTAAGACCACCATAAGTAGCACGCATCTTGGTCATGAGTGATGTACTAATTTCCTCAACTACGGCTTTGATCACCTCATCATCTCGTGCAATCAATTTTTCTTCCAGGGCTTTAGACCTTTCCTCAAATTTCTTCTCAATTTCTCCCAATAACTCCTTAGACACACCACCAATCCTAGTGTCTATCTCAGCAAATTTATTATCAATAGTGGAAGACAGCAAAGTTACCAGATCGGATGTTACCATCGATGTACTGAGTAACTTGAGGGTGTTGTCCTGAGAATTTTGAGTTTCAGCAATCTTCGATACTTCATCAACCAAAGGCTCCAGTTTGGTTAACTTGTCTAATATGGGAGTGAAGTCAACAGTTGGAGGTGGTGGAGGTGGGATTTCTTCCTCAGTGTCAGTCTGAACTCCAACATCTACCAACTCTGTCAATATGACTTCAAGCTCCTTCTGGTAATGAACAGTGTGTCCAAAAGTAATCATTTGTAAAGGTGGGACATCCTGAGCTTGTTCCCCCTGAATGGTAGCATCTACACTGGACTCAGCAACTTTCTTGCTTCCCTCAGGAATATCTCCCGCATCCTTTTCCTGAGTGGGTTCAGGCTCTTGGTCATCTTTGTCCTGTCCACTGACCTCCCTTTCAGGTTGAGAGAGAACCTTCATTTCAGCAACTTTCTTCTTTACTAAGGCATCAAATTCAAAATTCTTGATCCTTAGTCTTCTCTTTCCTAGTCCAGAGAATGCATCCAACTATGCGACCTCCTCAGCCCAAAATTCCTCTCCTCTGAAATTACCAATTCTCAGCATCATAGCAAAGATTTGGTTTACAATTAGAATGACAGTTTTCAGCATGATAAACATATCCTGAAGATCAGAGAACTCTGAGAGTTCAGGATATTTATCCATAATGAACCTGGCAGCTCTCTGTTTCTACTCCCTTTCTTCAGCTTCACCTTTCCTGAGTTCAGGAGCAGGTGGTTCTTCTTCAGAGCTAGAGTCAACATCTGAAGGAATGGGAATATATGGCTCTGAGGGTTCAGTGGTTGGGATTGTAATTTGGCTTTCTTCAACAGGTTTTTGAGAACCTGTGAAGACCTCTTGAGTAATCTTGTCAGTACCTATGCTTGTGCCAAGCACTTCAGTAAAGACATCTTGATCACCACCACCTTTAGCAAAGTTCGTTTCTGCCTGAGTTGATTCTTCCTCAGTGGTTTGTGATGCCACTTTGGCAAGAGTATCCAAAGGAGACTTCTCCCTTGATTCTAACTCACGGATGGTCCTGAGTCACTTCTTCTTTTTCTTTTGCTCTTTCTGAGCCTTCTTCTTCTCACCCGTTTCTCGCTTAACTCTCAACAATTCAAGGAACTTCCTTTTCTTTTCTGCCTCTCCTGAAGCTTCAACCTGTTTTATTGATTTCGTCCTGACCTTTTTCTGAATCACTTCAGTAAGAGCTAAATTGTCATGATCTGATCCCGACTCCTCCGGTTCCTCTTGTGCTGTAGAACTTGGACTTTCTGAGGCTGTTGGTTTATTTCTCTGAGTTTTAGGCCTCCGAAACATAACTCAATTTCTTGAGAATTCAACTCCATAAATTAGAAATTCACTATCTTTGGGCAAGGTTTCAAGAAGGAAAATTATCTTCGTACCAAACAGTACCTTCCCAGACTTCTTGAATTCCCTTTTGGCAAAAGACAACTTTTGATTCTGATGAAGAATACAATCAGCCAGAAATTTCAACCAATTGAAATCAACGGTTGGAGAGTCCTCAATCGCAGCCATGAGCCTCAACTTGTTCCGACTAACTTGCTCCAAACTTCCAGAAGTACTCATCAAGCACTTGGCCACAATATCGATCAAGACTTTGTATTTTGCCTTTAAACAATGTTTATGAAGAGCTCCTTTAAACTCTGTCTTTGTTTCTGCAAAACGGTCCAAAATTTCTTGCTCTTTGCCAGCCATATACAATGCTAGATTCTCACCTCTATCATTTAACTCAAAAACAACATTGATATCATCTAGAGTTAGTATTACCTCTCTGGTGCAAACTGCCTCTGCTTTAGATTTTGCATAAGTTACAAAACTTAACTGCGAAACTAATGAACCGTGCTCTCCTCCACGAAGATTGGTTACAAACTGTAGCACCTCTTGAGATAATTCTCTATCTGGCATATTGCTCACTAACATGTGTAGTCGAACAACTCGAAGCATATTGAGGGCTTCTTCTTCTATTGTTGTGGTCCGATTGTCAATCATGGCAAACACATGTTCGAAGTAGGGTTTTCTCGTTTCTGCAAAATCTTTAATCATAGCGTATTTGGGAAATTCCATTTTGGAAGAGTATGATGATTTGAAGAAGTGAATATGTTGTATCTTGGGTAATATGGAAAGAAAATGAAGAAACAACAAACACTTGGGTATTTATATTATCGGAGAAAACTTAGATCAATGGTTGAGATTAAATCTTAGAAAATAAGATTTGAACGATTGAGATTTAATCTGAGGGTTTGGATTTATTTCGAGGAAATGCTATTTATAGGTATTGATCTGATGTATTGAGTAAATAGCAACAATTAGGGTGACAAAATGATGTTTCACGGTAACTGAGACGACTCTTCGTCTGCACCTCAATTTTCCTCCAATAGAAATGCTCCAAACATTCCCGCTCAAAGTTCAGGCTATATATCATTTATTTTAAATGATTACTGAGTGAAATAAATGTTGTGAATTAATGCATGTGCTGGTATTACTTCAGATTAATTGAATATTTAACCTTACTGAATACTAACCATGATAAAAAGTCCTGAGTCTCAGTTTCCATCCTAAGTACATTTTATCCTGAATTATTCTTTCCTAAATAACTTCATGCACCTGAAGGACTTCTCCCTTCAGTGAACTCACTCACCTGGATCCAACATACTTAATTCTACTGATAGTTCCTGAAATCTTGACTCAGCCAAAGGCTTAGTAAGAATGTCAGCTTTTTGTTTATCAGTGTGAATTTTCTCCATTCTGATATCTTTCTTCTCAACATGGTCTCTAATAAAATGATGTCTAATATCAACATGTTTGCATCTGGTGTGCAATACCGGATTTTGTGTAATAGCTATTGCACTATTATTATCACAAAATATAGGTACTTCATTGGCTATAATCTAATAATCCCTCAATTGTTGTCTTAGCCAAAGAATATGTGCACAACAACTTTCTACAGCCATGTATTCAGCCTCAGTAGTACTAGTTGCCACTGAAGTCTGTTTCTTAGAGAACCAGGATATCATTTTACTTCCAAGAAATTGACAAGTTTATGTAGTGGACTTCATGTCAATTCTTCAACCACCATAATCAGTGTCTGAATAACCAGTTAACTCAAGGTTATCATCAGCTGGATACCATAATCCTCTATTCACCGTGCCTTTAAGATATCTCATGATCTTTTTGGCAACCTCCATGTGACTAGTCTTAGGATTAGCTTGGTATCTTGCACATATCCCAACAGCAAAGGTAATGTCAGACCTACTTGCTGTGAGATAGAGCAATGATCCAATGATCCCTCTATAATCAGTGTGGTTGACTGATTTGCCTTCAGGATCAGGATCCATTTTGTAGTTAGTATTCATGGGAATCCTGACTGCATTGCAATTTTGTATACCATACTTAGCAATCAGATCTCTGGTATACTTTGCTTGGTTGATGAATATTTCTTCCTTTGATTACTTAACTTGAAGTCCTAAAAAGAAATTCATCTCCCCCATCATTGACATCTCAAACTTTCCTTTCATCAGGGCAGAAAACTTCTCACACGTCTGATGATTTGGAGAACCAAAAATGATGTCATCTACATAAATCCGAACTACAGTAGAAACCCCCTATAGGAATACTCTATAGAGGAATAAATTCTCTATAGTAATAAAAAATCACGGTCCCAACTCGGGACCAGTTATATTTAGGAATAAACTCCACATTTAATAAGACATATTTTTTTCCAGTCTCATCTTAAGGATTTATGCCTCCATATAAGAATAAATTATATTATATACAAAAATTTATATGTCATTACAATTAAGATGACCTAAAATATTTATCTATGGTTAATTGTGATGACATCTTAATTTTAAGGCTTGTCACTACATCTTTCAACTTGTGTGTACATAATAACTCGTCCGCATAGACACCTTTTTGTTGAAGCCAAAATGATTACATCCTTCAAAATTGAACAAACATTTATACACATGTGAGCAATAACTATTGTTTAGTTCCTATATACATGCATATTAGTTGATACATGTATTTTGTATATTTTGAAAGTGTATGTATTTATTTTAGTCAAATTTGTATTAATTAGATATATGAATCTGTTAATAAATTTACACACATATAGTATAGTATGTATTATATTAAATGTATTATTTTAAAAAAAATCATTTTTCTATATAAAACTCTATTTAAGAATAACCTCCCTATAGTAATATTTTTTCTCGGTCCCGACGATATGACTGTATGAAGTTTTTACTGTAGTAAGATATATTTCCCATCTTCTATCCTGAACAGTGTTCTATCAACAGTTCCTTTGATAAAACCATGGTCAGTACGAAATTGAGAAAGAGTATCATACCATGCTCTGGGTGCTTGCTTCAGACCATTCAAGACTTTTCTGAGGCTGTAAACTTGGTCATTCTGACGAAAGCCAGAAGGTTGTTCCACATAAACCTCTTCCTTAAGCACACCATTCAGAAATGCACTTTTCACACCCATTTGATAAACAGTGAATTTCATGTGAGCAGCATATGCAAGAAACAATCTGATGGCTTCTAGTCTTGCAACAGGTGCAAATGTTTCATCATAGTCCAAGCCTTCTTCTTGGGAATAACCTTGTGCAACTAGTCTTGCCTTGTTTCTTACAATGACATTGTTCTCATCTCTTTTGTTCTTGAAAACCCATTTTGTTCCAATAACATTGTGCTTCTTTGGTCTATCTACTAACTCCCAAACTTCATTCCTAGTGAACCGATTCAACTCTTCTTGCATAGTAGTAATCCAAAAGGAATCTTGAAGAGCTTCTTCAATTTCAGTAGGTTCTTTCTCTGATAGGAAGCAACAGAACAAAACACTTTCTCCATGGAAGCTTCTGGTCTTAACACCTTCTGATAGATCACCAATTATCTGATTTGAAGGGTGGCTATCTAGTCAAGATCTTCTTGATGTTCCCCCTTCAGTGGTATCATCTTTATCAGAAATGTTAGTTTCAGGTATATCATCAAATTCAGGAAACAACAAGAAAGGAGAAATGGAATCATCTTTCTCAGGGGAGATTCCATTTAGAACATTATCAGAGATATTTGTTCCCCCTTGGTTGATGGATTCAGAATTTGCCTCAGCTGTGACCACATCTTCATCGGCATTACTTACCTGATGTTGAACTGGGGTCAGTTTAGGTGGTACAACTCCAGTGTGTTGACTTTCCTTCAGTGGAGAACTTGTTGGGGAATAAGTTGCACAGATCTATTCGTGGTGAATATTTAAATAAAATTTAATTCTTATAATTATTACTAGCATGAATTAATCCTATATTAATTCAAATAATAATCCAACAGCATATCATGCATATAATTAATTCACGTAAATCATACGCATGCGGAATTCTACGAGTTTACATGAACGTACCTCTTGGGATGGCAACGGTCTAGCTGATTAGACTAACCAAAAGAACTTCTCAAGTATTTCCTTAGTCCTTGTTCGACTATCCGGTGGAAGAACACTTGTGAACAATTAACAAAAGGAAAATAAATTATGTTGCACCACCTTTGTGGATTTACTAATTTTTCCAGCACATGGAATTGTCCTTGGGAATGAAAGAATCATCCCCTATTTATAGAGTAAAAGTGGTCGAATTTTAGGGCAAAATAATGTGGGAAAATCTTTTCTTGATCTCCAAGAAATCTTGAATATATCTCCTATATTCTTTTTCCCATAATTATAATATTCCACAAAATCCCACCTACTCTATTTTTATGGATAATTTCGAAAATAATGAGGCAAGATTCCAAGATTTGAATCTTCTTGAATTTATGAGATATTCTTGTATTTCAAGAAATACATATCTTCCATAATATCTTTTCAAGAAAATCAAGAAAATCTTTCTTGCCCTTTATCTTTCAAAATTTTGAAATTTCTATTATGAATAACCAAGTGGGAAATTTCTTGAATTTAATGAGATAATCTTGTATTCCAAGAATACATATCTTCATTCCATAACAAAATTCAAAGAAAATCTTTCTCCCCTCTTATCCATAATTTTCGAAAATAATTAGGAAAAATAAACAACAATATTTATTTTATTTTAAACACCTTTTTCAGTTATTGGACTATATGTTGGGCTACTTAGGGGGCCTTTAGGAGAATTAAGATTGGACCTTCTAATGGACTTTGAATATCTAATATTGAGCCACAATATTATTCAAGCCCATAAATATTAATTAATCCCACTACATAATTAATATTGCACTATCCATCTCAACCCATATTACAGTCAATATGGCTCCCAGCTATTATTTCCCGTGTTTAAGATTATCTAGCCCATTAATAAATTCAAGCCACTGAAATAGCTTTCCATTAATTAATATCTTTTGTCCTTGGTCAAGGAACGGTTCAACATTATTATCCATACCGGAAACTAATTCCACTTGCAAGATTTGGTATGATAAAGCTTATGAACCTCCCAAGGGGGCAAATCAAACAAGCGTACTTGCACACGATTCTTCATATTAAATCTTAGCAATCACATGTGACCAATAATATTGCCCAAGATAAAAAGTATTGAATCTCGTTGATTCTCTACCCATGATAAGTCAAAGCAATAGTTACCAATCACACGTGATCCTATTTAAGGAACGAACATTAAGAAATAACGAACCACTGAGGTCTAATTCTTCCTTATTCAGTTCTGAAGAATTTGTCCTCATGTAGGTCCTATTCAGTGCATCAGTCATGCACTAGTGTAATATCTTGATCAAGACAAGCCAATTTGAGCCTTACACTTCAACCTTTCACGATGGGTTGTTCATTTCCATCTAGGTCGTGAATGGCGCACCTTTAGTTACAAGGGACTGTTAATTTAATCTTTTGTGATCTGGTATCACTAAATTAACTACAATGTAACACGTACGACTTATTGAACAGTTATGCAGTAAATATATGTAACATTCGATAATATTTAAAGCATCAGTGATAAATAATTTATTTCAGTAAATAAGTCCGAAATTCACTTTTGATTATACAAAAGTAAAAAGCATAATTTCCAGTATAATCCCAACAATCTCCCACTTATACTCAAAGTCTGCTTTTAAGTATACTACAACATGTCTCGTGTAGTCTGTGACATCTAATGTCACCTACATGAACCTAATAATTTCTCCCACTTATACTCAAAGCAGATTGGAAACGGTCTTGACACCCATTCCTTCCACACGTCTCTCGAATGTATTCAGAGGCAGACCCTTTGTGAATGGATCTGCTACGTTGTCCTCAGACGCTATCTTTGCCACATCTATATCTTCTCTCTTAACGATATCTCGTATAAGATGGTATTTCCTTTCAGTGTGTTTGCTGGCTTTGTGGGCTCTTAGTTCCCTTGAATTTGCAACTGCTCCGGCATTGTCACAATAAACAGTGATTCTGCTGGGCAAATTCGGAACCACATCTAAGTCCACTAGGAAGTTCTTGAGCCAAACCGCTTCTTTCGCTGCCTCGCAAGCAGCTACATATTCGGCTTCCATGGTAGAATCTGCGACGCATTTCTGCTTGACGCTTCTCCATGGTAGATTTTCTGGAGTCTATGTCTGATTGGAAATCTGAGTCCGTGTAGCCGATGGGGATTGGACTATCTGACTGATAAACCAACATTCTATCCCGAGTTCTTTTCAGATACTTCAGAATGTTTTTAACTATCGTCCAATGCTCTTTCCCCGGGTTACTTTGATATCTTGCCACCATGCCAACGACAAAGCAGATATTCGATCTTGTACACAGCATTGCATACATAAGGCTTCCGACAGCCGAAGCATAAGGAATGCCTTTCATGTCATCTATCTCTTTTTCCGTCTTAGGGGACATTTTCTTGGATAGATGGATTCCATGTCTGAAAGGTACGAAGCCTTTCTTGGAATCTTGCATGCTGAATCGTTTCAAGACAGTGTCTATGTATGAAGCTTGCGATAAGCCTATCATCATTTTCTTGCGATCTCAAGTGATCTTGATCCCAAGGATGTGTCCGGCTTCCCCTAAGTCTTTCATAGCAAACTGTTTTGAAAGCCATGTCCTTACGTCTGATAACACCTTTACATCGTTCCCGATGATCAGAATGTCATCTACGTATAGTACTAAGAATACCAATGCAGTTCCGACATGCTTTTTATACACACAACTTTCAAACTCATTTTGATCGAACCCATAAGACTTTATAACATGATCAAAACATTGGTTCAAAGCTCTGGATGCCTGTTTGAGTCCGTAAATGGACTTCATGAGCTTACAAACTAGGTGTTCTTGGCCTTTTTCAATGAAGCCTTGGGGTTGTTGCATATAGATCTCTTCATCAAGACTTAGTTAAGAAAAGCCGTCTTGACATCCATTTTCCGATTTCAAAGTCGAGATGTGCGATGTCGATAAGAGAATCTGAGATAGACTTAAGCATGGCTCTTGGCGAAAAAAGTTTCCTCATAATCGATCCCTTCTTTTACGAGTATAACATTTCGCCACTAGTCTTGCTTTGAAGGTTTCAACCCTCGTCCGGTCCTCTTTTTTCTCTTATATACCCACTTGCATCCAATGGGTTTGACCCCCATTAAAAAGCGGTTCGACTAGCTCCCACACTTTCTGTTATGAAACATAGAACCCATTTAAACTTTCATTGTTGTTTGCCAAGAATCTGCATCCTTGTCTTGGAGTGCCTCGTCATATGTCCATGGGTCTGATTCGTCTTATCCTGGAATCAAGTCCGAGGACTCTCCTATTCCTATGAATCTCTCGGGCTGTCTTACAACCCTCCACTTCTGACGAGGTTCGGTTGTGAAAGTGTGTCGTTTGGTATATCATCTAATGCGATTGGCATTGAGGTTTGCCCTCTTAGCTCATTTAATGTAATCTCACTTACGGGTTTTCTTTTCGTTCATATAGTCTTCTTCCAAAAAATCTAAAGTGGGTGCTTATGACCACCTTTTGATCTTCGGGACCATAGAACATCCTTTTTGTTCCCGGGGTATCCTACAAACAACCTTAATTACGATCGAGGATCAATTTGGCTTCCTTGTCCAACACGTAGGCCGGACACCCCCAAATTATCATGTGTCTCATACTAGGCTTGTGCCCGGTCCACAATTCTTTGGGAGTTTTGGGAACCGGTTTGGATGGCACCAAGTTGAGAATGTAAGTCTTGTTTCAAGGCATTTTCAACTTGGGAAGATCCCAGAACTCATCATAGATCTAACCATTTCAAAAGAGTTCTTTCATCAGAACCCCGCTTTTGTTGAGGGGGTTCTGCAAATGAGGTGGGATGCAATTTCATCGAAAGTAGTTCAAAAACTCATCGCCGAGGTATTCGCTCTAATGATGAGTTATGCGGATCTTCCCAAGTCGCTTCCTGGGGTTTGCCTTGAGGGGGCTTACATTCGAACTTGGTGCTATCCAAATCGGTTCCCAAAACTCACAAAGAATTGTGGACCGGCGCAAGCCTAGTATGAGACACATGAGAACTTTTTTGGGGGTGTCCGCCTATATGTTGACAAGGAAGCCGTAAGTTGGATCCTCGATCGTAATTAAGGTTGTTTGTAGATACCCGAAGGAACAAAAGGGTGTATGTTCTATGGTCCTCAAGATCAAAAGGTGGTCATAAGCACTCACTTTGATTTTTTGAAGAAGACTATATGAATCAAAGAAAACCCGTATGAGATTACCTTAAATGACCTTAGAGGGCAAACCCTCAAAGGCCGATCGTGATTTAGATGATATACCAAATGATACATTTTCACAACCGAGCCTCATAATAGTGGGAGGGTTGTTAGAAAACTTCGAGAGATTCATGGAATAGAGAGTCCTGACTTGATTCCCCTAATCGCACTCCATGGACATATGACGAGGCACTCCAAGATAAGGATGCGCTTTGGCAAACAAAGAATGAAAGCCTAAGTGGGTTCTATGTTTCATAATAGAGTGTGGAGATTTAGTTGAACCACTTAATGGGGGTCAAACCCATTAGATGCAAGTGGGTATATAAGAGGAAAAGAGGGTCGGATTTGGAAGGTTGAAACTTTTTAAAGCAAGACTAATGGCTAAAGGTTATACTCGTAAAGAAAGGGATCGACATGAGGAAATTTTTTCGCTCAGAAAGCCATGCTTAAGTCCATCCAGATTCTCTCTTATCGATTCCGCGCATTTCGACATTGAAAATCGGTAAAATGGATGTCAAAGATGCTTTTCCTTAAACGGAAGTCTTGATGAAGAGATTTATATGCAACAACCCCAAGGTTTCATTGAAACAAAGCAAGAACATCTTATTTGTAAGCTCAAGAAGTCCATTTACTTAACTCAAACAGCATCCAGAGCTTGGAACCAATGTTTTGATCATGTTATAAAGTCTTATGGGTTTGATCTATACAAGTTTGAAAGTTGTTTGTATAAAAAGCGCTTCGAAATCGCATTGGTATTCTTAGTACTATATGTAGATGACATTGTGATCATCGGGAATGATGTGAAGGTGTGATCAGACGTAAGGGCATGTTTTCAAAATAGTTTGATATGAAAGACTTAGGGAAAGCCGGACATATCCTTGGGATCAAGATAAACTCGAGATCGCTGTAAAAGGATGATCTAAGTTATCGCAAGTTTCATACATGTATTAACCGGTTTTTTGAAATAATTCAAAGATGCAAGATTCCAAGAAAGGATTCAGACTTTCAGACTTGGAATCCATCTATCCAAGAAAATGTTCCCTAAGACAAAAAGGAGATAGATGACATGAAAGGTATTCTTTGTGCTTTTGCCGAAAAACCTTTGTGATGCATTGTTAGATATTTAGAATGGGATATATTTGCATTGAGGCATGATAGCAAGATATCAAAGTAACCAGTGAAAACACATTGGACGATACGCTTAAAAACATTCTCAAGTGTCCGAAAAGAACTCTGGATAGAATGTTGATTTATCCGATACTACAATCCCCATCGGCCTGGGACTGAATTTCCAATCGATTTAGATTCTAGAAATTAAAAATTTGTTAAGTGTGTTTCATTTGGGAAAAATATCCAACGGACGAAGTGTGAATAAATGCATCACCGACCAACCATGGAAGTCGGTAAAGTAGTAGGGAAGCGTTGAAAAGAAGATCTTCTGAAAGAACGAGACTTCTAGATCTTCTTAGTGGATTTGATGGTGTTTCAATTTGTCTAGCAATATATGCTAGGGGCAAATAAAAATTCAAGAGAACCAAGAGTCCACGAAGTCAAACAAACACATTAAAGGAAAAACATCTTATACGAGAAATCGTTAAGAGAGGAGATATAGATGTGGCAAAGATATAGCGTCGAGGGGACTTTTAGCGATTCATTCACAAAGCATCGCCTCAATACATTCAAGAGACATGTGAGTGGAATGGGTGTCAAGATGCTGCCAATCTACTTTGAGTATAAATGGGAGAAATTATTAGGTTCGTGTAGGTGACATTAGATGTCACGGACTACTCGAGACGGTTGTAGTATACTTAAAAGCGCATTTTGAGTATAAGTGGGAGATTGTTGGGATTATAATTGAAAAGTATGCTTTTACTTTGTATAATCTAAACCTCAATTTTTCAGACTTATTTATCAAATAAATTGTTTATCATCGATGCTTTTAAATATGATTGAATGTTATATATATTTCGGATAACTGTTCAATAATTCAGACGTGTTACATCAGAGTTAATTTAGTGATACCAGATCACAGAAGATTAAATTAATAGTCCCTTGTAACTAAAAGTACGCCATTCACAACCTAGATGGAAATGAACAACCATCGCGAAAGGTTGAGGTGTAAGGCTCAGATTGGTTTGTCTTGACCAAGAGATTACACTAGTGCATGACCGATTGAATAGGACCCATGAGGAGGATAAATTCTTTAATCTGAACAAGGAAGAATTAGATTAAATGGTTCGTTGTTTCTTAACCTTCGCCCCTTAAATAGGACCACGGGATCGGTAACTATTGCTTTGACTTATCATGGGTAGCTTAATAATCGAGTGAGATTCAATACTTTTTATCTTGGGCAATATTATTGGTCACATGTGATTGCTAAGATTTAATATTTAAGAATTGTGTTCAAGCACGCTTGCTTGATTTGCCCCTTGGGAGGTTCATAAGTTTTATCATACCAAATCTTGCAAGTGGAATTAAGGTATGGATAATAATGTTGAACCGTTCCTAAAAGGACAAAAGATATTAATTAACTGGAAAGCTATTTCAAAGGGCTTGAATTAATTAATGGGCTAGATAATCTTAAACACGGGAAATAATGACAGGGGAACCATATTGATTATGTAATATGGGTTAAGATGGATAGTGCAATATTAATTATGTAGTGGGATTAATTAATATTTTCTTTGAATTATATTGTGGCTCAATATTAGATATTCAAGATCCATTAGAAGGTCCAATCTTAATTCTCCTAAATAAAGTTGCCCAACATATAGTCCAATCAATAAAAAGGTGATTAAAATAAAATAAATATTGTTGCTTATATTTCCTCTAAAAATTTTTGAAAATTATGGATAAAAAGAGGAGAAAGATTTCTTTTGAATTTTGTTATGGAATGAAGATATGTATTCTTGGAATACAAGATTATCTCATTAAATTCAAGAAATCTCCCACTTGGTTATCTATATAGTAAATTTGAAATTTTGAAAATATAGTGGGCAAGAAAGATTTTCTTTGATTTTCTTGAAAAGATATTATGGAAGATATGTATTTATTTTGAAATACAAGAATATCTCTTAAATTCAAGAAGATCCAAATCTTGGATTCTTGTAACACTTAATTTTCAAAAATCATCCATATATTGAGTGAGGTGGGATTTTTGTGGAATATTTTAATTATGGAAAAAGAATATAAGGGATATATTCAAGATTTCTTGGTGACCAAGAAAAGTCTTTTTCCCACATTGAAAAATCACTAAAATTTCAACCACTCCCTCTCCTATAATGAGGGGATGATTAGTTCATTCCCAAGTACATTTCATGTGGCCGAAATATTAGCAAATCCACATAAGTGGTGCAACAAAGTTTATTTTTTCCTTTTGTTAATTGTTCATGAGTATCCTTCCACCGGATTGTCGAGCAAGGGCTAAGGGAATACTTGGGAAGTCCTTTTGGTTAGTCCGTCGAATCAAGTCACCGCCATCCCGAGAGGTATGCGCTCACGTAAACCCGTAGATTCCGCGACGCGAGGTTTTACGTGGCTTTTTTATATGCATGATATGTTGTTGCAATTATTATTTGAATTAATATAGGATTAATTCATGCTAGTAATAATTAATGAATTAAATTTGTATTTAAATATTCACCCCGAATAGATCTGTGCAACACATTACCCAACACAACTCCATCACCTCCTCAATAGCAACAAGGCATACATCATCACTGTCATTATCTGAGAACATTTCTTCTGAAGAACTTGAACCTTCCTCTTCAACATCATTTTCCTCAGCAACCATTGTCTTTTTGCTAGAGTACTTCTTGTCACTTTTTGCTTGTCTTTCACTTCTTTCTTTGGAACTCAACTTAGGACAATCATATTGGAAGTGACCCTTTTTCTTGAAGTTGTAGCATCTGTTGGTGTCATCATCCTGGTCACTTTCTTCCTTGGATTTGGAATCCTTCTTTCTGGATGAAGAACCTTTAGCTTTCTTCCTGTCAGCAGTCTTGTCCTTAGTTTCTGAGTTGTTCCTGTTCCTGTATCTGGTATCCTTATAATACCTTTTGTATTTTCCATATCTGATATTGAGTCTTTCAAACCTCCTTGCCAACAGGACATATTTTTCATCTTTTTCATCCTGATCTTTGGTAGGTGAGTTTTCAGACTCTTTAGCTTTACAGGATTTTTCTTTGGCTTTGAAAGCCACATTCTTGCCAGATGAAGATTCATCTTTGCTATCAGATTTCTTAGTTTTCTTATCAATCGCAAATTCATAAGCTTTCAGCTCAGAGAAAACTTGTTGGTATGTCATAGAATCAATATTTTTAGTGTTTTCAATCACCACAACATGAATATCCCATTTCTTGGATAGTCCTCTAAGGATTTTCAGTGCACCTTCTCTTTTTGGGTATCTTTTCCCAAGAGCATTCAGATCATTCATGATACTAGTGAATCTAATTCCAGTTTATCAATAAATTCACCATCTTTCATTTCAAAGCTATCAAACTTTGCTATGGCAACAGATAGTTTGTTCTCCTTGATATGATCTGTGCCTTGACACATGATAGCAAGTGTATCCCAAATTTGTTTAGCAGTTTCACAGTGAGAAATCATCCCCATAACACCATCATCAATAGTGTTATATAGAGTATCTTTAGCAATATAGTCTAAGTTGACTAACTTTCTCTCCTTAGGAGTAAGTTGGTCATCAAACTTAGGAAATTCATCTTTGGGATCATCTTTCTCAGCATCAGTAGTTTTGGGATTCACAACAGTGTACTCAAATAGTCCTTGAGAGACAACTCTCCACATTCTTTCATGTTTAGAGTACAAATGTGTCTGCATTCTTAGTCTCTATAAGCCATAGTTCTCAACAGAGAACATAGGTAATTTCTTAGAAGGCATAGTGATCAGCCTTGTAAGATATCAGCAATAAGATCTATTCAGTAGACCACCAAAGTCTCTTAGTAAATAAGACTATGGCTACCAAAGCAAGTGGTCAGTTGAACCACTGCCTGATACCACTTGTTGGTCCCGGGGTAAATGAGTATCACACGTGTATGGGGGGGGATACACGTGTATAATGATTTTTCAACTTTTAAAAACATGCTGATCAGTGAGTCAGGTTTTCCTGAGTTTAGTCCTGAAAAGCACAAATTACCCTGAGTAAAAGTCTACTGAGACAGTCACCCTGAGTTAGCTTTCAGTCCTTCAAATTAGCTCAACTGATCCTGAGTGCAAAAGAGCCCTGATAAGCTTTTCACAGATAACTATCTTACTGAATACTTAGGTGAGTTGTTCAGTTTGGTAGCTATCTACACTAGCTTTTCTAGGGTGCTGAAAGTGTAGGCCCTAAGTTTATACTCATTTTACTTTCCTGAAAATACATTTTCCTTATGAAAACAGTGGTTAAGGTTGTGACCAGATTAATGCAAGTTCAGTGGATTGGTTTCAACTGAATATCAGAAAACCCAGTATGCTTTTAGTAAAATATGCAACAAGTAATTATGCAGTACAGAAAGCAAATAACACACCAAGGTAAATATATTAGTGAGAAATTATTTATTAAATAATCAATGTATTAAAGTGGTAAGTTTACTTTTAAACTATTCTTGTAACCCAATTTTGAATCTAGAGAATAATATAATTTTCAATTTTTTGATTTATAGAGAAACAAAAAAACAAAACATCATTTATGCAGAGAAACAAAAAAAAAAAACATCATTTAGGTAAATATATTAGGGAATATTTATTAAATAATTAATGTGTTATAGTGGTGAGTTTACTTTTAAACTATTCTTATAGCCTAGGTTTGAGTCTGGAGAATAACAAAATTTTAATTTTTTTTATTTACAGAGAAAAAAAAATTGTGCCAAGGAGGGTTCAAACCCGCGTCTGGCAACCACAAGAAGAAGCCGCACGCCACCAGGCTACAAGAGCACTTAATGCTAGAATCATCAGCAGCTCATTTTATCTATTATTATGGTCCACAAAAATAGATATTTCCACATGTGAAAATTTTCACATAAGACTAACTCTAAAAAGAAATATTATAAACATCTAATAATTAATATTTTATCAAGAAAATTGTGTAAACTATTCCTTAAAAGAAATTATCAAATACTCATAAGATGCATGAAGTTAAATTTTAAAAGATATTATCAACTATTTTATGAACATTATAAGCTAGCAAACACTTACAGTAAAACCTCTCTAAATTAATATTGTTGGAACACTACAAAAAAAAAAAAAAAAAACAATATTAGCAAGAGTATAAAGGCAAGGGCTATCTTTCCTTGGTAAATAAATGATGTTGCATGTTCCAATTGGCCGAAAACATTACGGTCAAAGTTATAAAGAATGCGCCTCTTTTTTTTTTTTTAATATTAAGTAACATATCAATAGCAAGGGCTCTTCCTTTCCCTTTCTATTGAGTTGGGGTTCAAGAGGGAATGTTGAATCAAACAATATAGTAGGGGTTTTTCCTTGTTATTGAGGACCATATTTCTCTCCCCTTTTGTTCTTTCTTTGTCAAGAGGTTTTCCTTGGTATTGAGCATCAATCTTTAACAAGGGCTCATCCTTGATATTGCTAAGAGGTTTAATGTAAGGGGTTTAATTTCTTGCTACTAAACATAATTTTTTATCAATTAATATTATTATTAAATATCAAAATGGTTGTCACTAACCGTATGAAATGTGGAAAAAGCAAGTCACTTTATTAATACAACCCAATCACAATTATATATATGCAATTTTAGTATCAGAAGCTAATAAACTAATATATACAATGCATATATAAGAATCGAAACACACATTAGTTATATTATTCTCTCCAACTTGTTTTAAATTGCTCATTCACTGTTTGGCTTGTGTTTTAGCGAGCGAGTTATTTATTAGTATATGAAATGATAAAGTGACTTTTAAGAAGGTGTAAGATAGATGAGGGGTAGGAATATCATACCCCACTTTAAAAATCTCTTTTATCATTTCAAATACTAATATACAACTCGCTCGCTAAAACACGAGTCAAACAGTGACTGGACAATCTAAAACAGGACAGAGGGAGTACTATATTAACTCAATTCATAGTGAGTGAAGAAATTGTTGTCTTGATATAGAAAAAAAATGTTGGGATATTTTAGTTTTGATGAATTATGCCAAAACATTATCAACTTGTGTTTTTGAAGCTAATCTACAGATAACAAGTTGAGGGGGAACGAGAGAACAAATTGAGGGGGAACTCACGAAATCAGACATAGATGATCGAGATCGACGAGGTCGCGAGATTTAGACCGATCGAGATCAGATGAGTTAGATGAGTTCCGAAGTTAATCATGAGTCAGGCAAAATCGTAAGAAAAGAAAAGCTAAGCCAAGTGATCAAGAATCAAGGTCAAATGATCGATAACCGAGCAGACTGATCGATGATCGAAGAACAATGAAATGATATGATGATCGTAAGAGCGACAAAGTCGATTAGAAAGAAACTTACCGAAGATCGAAGAGAAGGTTGCAGATCGTAAGAGGAGCAGATGAGATCGACGAGATCAGACGTGATCGAGATCATATATGAAGATGAGCAGATGATCAAGATCGGACATGATTGAGATCGACAAAGCTAAACCGATATGCTAAACCTAATGTAATCGAATCGCCGCTATCCCGAGATGTTGATCCGAAGATATGATGATCTCGAGCCGAAATGACGATCGTGCAAAGAAGAAATCGATAGTCTGAAATAAAGTGATCAAGGTCGGAATGTCTCAATTCAAAGAACCGAACTCACCACCCTGAGTGTCAATATGCGATCGACGCATAAGGTCCGCCAAGAGAAGTCTCTTTGAATCAAGTATCCCGAGGCTCGGATGAGAAATCGAGACTCGGATAGAATCAAGACTCAAGATGTCTCTGAAGACACTGAGACTCAGAGAATCTGAATGATTCCAAGGCGGGGGAATCGAGGAATATAATGGTTAGAATCGGTGACGTGGACCAATGAGAGGAAGATAACCAGCCTGGAAAAGCTGCCGAACATACAAAGAATAGTATGGATTTGAATGTGATTCTCTCCAACGGTAACATTCAAATCCACACTATAAATACAAGATCTTCCATCAAATTAAGTGTGGAGAATATGCAAAAGATGCTACAGAGCCAAGAGCTTATAGTCAAGCATTCCCACCATAGAACACAAGTCTATAGATATACAAATATATTCAAAGAGTGTTCTAGAACCCAATCTAAGCAACCCACGATGTATCCTAAGCTTAGAGAGATTTTACCATCCTTAGCATTGAGGCTAAACAAATGTAAGGGAAAATCTCAACCTAGTTGGAAACCAAACAAACCTTACCCAAATCAGTCGGTTAAGTTTGTAGGTGAGTGTGAACTCGGTAAACATCTAGCAATCCCGAAAGGGAGGTTAGGCAATCCCGAGTGAGGGTGATAAGTCCCGTTGGAGTGTGAACTCGGTAAACATCAATAGGCAATCCCGTGAGGGTGATAAGTCCCGTTGGAGTGTGAGCTCGTTAAATATCTAGAGGCGAACCCGAGAGGGTGATAAGTCCAGTTGGAAGGAATTTCCCTAGGAACAGGGAGAGTGAATGTAGGAGCTTGAGCCTCCGAACCACTATACATTGTTGTGTTGTTTACTGCTTTACGTTCTTATCTTGTCATGCACACTCGATTATAAGCAAAACACAACACATGAGCTTAAAACGAAAAAAAAATTATGTAATCACCATTCCTTCACCCCTGTTTTTATATGCATTTCATGTTTATTCCGCATTTCATGGGTTTTTCACCGGGACTATCAATTGGTATCAGAGATGGAGTTCAAAAGATCACCTTTAAAGTGATCACCTGAACTGATCTTTTTAAAAGAAAAACCCGTTTCTTTAAAAATGCATATATTCTAATGTTTTGGCTTCATTATCAAAAAGGGGGAAATTGTTGGGATATTTTAGTTTTGATGAATTATGCCAAAACATTATCAACTTGTGTTTTTGAAGCTAATCTACAGATAACAAGTTGAGGGGGAACAAGAGAACAAATTGAGGGGGAACTCACGAAATCAGACATAGATGATCGAGATCGGGGCGAAGGTCAGAGATTTAGACCGATCGAGATCGATGAGTTAGATGAGTTCGAAGTTAATCGATGAGTCAGGCAAAATCAAAAAAAGAAAAGCTAAGCGGTGACCGGAAGAATCGGAAGGTCAAATGATCGATAAACGAGCAGCCCGATCGGGAAGAACAATCAGTGATATGATGATCAGAAGAGCAAACAAGCTGATTAGAAAGAAACTTACCAGAAGATCAGAAGAGAAGGTTGCAGATCAGAAGAGGAGCAGATGAGACCGACGAGATCGACGTGATCGAGATCGAGCATGAAGATGAGCAGATGATCAAGATCGACGTGATTGAGATCGAGAAAGCTAAACTTATACGCTAAACCTAATGTAATCGACTCGGGCCGCTATCCCGAGATGTTGATCCGAAGATATGATGATCCGATCACCGAGCCGATCGATCGAGCAAAAGAAGAAATCGATAGCTCGAGTCAAAGTGACTCAAGGTCGATGTCTCGATTCAGAGAATCGAACTCCGCCACTCCGAAGTGTCAAGATGCCTGATCGACGATAAGGTCCGCCAAGAGAAGCTCTTGAATCAAGTATCCCGAGGCTCGATGAGAAATCGAGACTCAGATAGAATCAAGACTCCAAGATATGTCTATGAAGACACCGAGACTCAGAGATCTGAATGATTCCAAGGCGAGGAATCTGAGGAATATAGCCATTAGAATCAGCTGACGTGGACCAATGAGAGGAAGACAACCAGCCTGGAAAAGCTGCCGAACATACAAAGAATAGTATGGATTTGAATGTGATTCTCTCCAACGGTAACATTCAAATCCACACTATAAATACAAGATCTTCCATCAAATTAAGTGTGGAGAATATGCAAAAGATGCTACAGAGCCAAGAGCTTATAGTCAAGCATTCCCACCATAGAACACAAGTCTATAGATATACAAATATATTCAAAGAGTGTTCTAGAACCCAATCTAAGCAACCCACGATGTATCCTAAGCTTAGAGAGATTTTACCATCCTTAGCATTGAGGCTAAACAAATGTAAGGAAAAATCTCAACCTAGTTGGAAACCAAACAAACCTTACCCAAATCAGTCGGTTAAGTTTGTAGGTGAGTGTGAACTCGGTAAACATCTAGCAATCCCGAAAGGGAGGGTAGGCAATCCCGAGTGAGGGTGATAAGTCCCGTTGGAGTGTGAACTCGGTAAACATCAATAGGCAATCCCGTGAGGGTGATAAGTCCCGTTGGAGTGTGAGCTCGTTAAATATCTAGAGGCGAACCCGAGAGGGTGATAAGTCCAGTTGGAAGGAATTTCCCTAGGAACAGGGAGAGTGGATGTAGGAGCTTGAGCCTCCGAACCACTATACATTGTTGTGTTGTTTACTGCTTTACGTTCTTATCTTGTCATGCACACTCGATTATAAGCAAAACACAACACATGAGCTTAAAACGAAAAAAATTCTGTAATCACCATTCCTTCACCCCTGTTTTTATATGCATTTCATGTTTATTCCGCATTTCATGGGTTTTTCACCGGGACTATCAAAAAACATAAATGTACAATCCTTATACACGTATTATTCAAGGTGTAATTAAATACAAATTTAAATTGAACAATTATTTCTAACATGAATTAACCTATTAATTCAATTAGCAAATACCAACAACAATTATGCGTACAATAATTTCACATAAATTCCTACACATGCGGAATTTAGGAGTTTACGAGAAACGTACCTCTTGGAGTGACAACCTTTGAGACGATGGATCAACCTAAGTTCCTTCTCAAGTATGTCCCAAGTCCTTGCCCGTAATCTGGTGGAGAATTCGCACGAACAATTATAACAAAGGAGAAAAAGAAAAATATTGCACCACCTTTGTGGATTTTTAATTTTTCAAGACTGGAATTGTGTAGGGGATGAAAAATCCATCCCCTATAAGAACTAGGGGGGACGTGTTGGGGAATGAGTTGCACAGATCTGTTCGGGGTGAATATTTAAATACAAATTTAATTCATTAATTATTACTAGCATGAATTAATCTTATATTAATTCAAATAATAATTACAACAACATATCATGCATATAAAAAACCACGTAAAACCTACGCATGCGGAATCTACGGGTTTACGTGAACGTACCTCTCGGGATGGCAGTGACTTCGGTCGGACGGACTAACCAAAAGGACTTCCCAAGTATTCCCTTAGCCCTTGCTCAACTATCCGGTGGAAGGACACTCGTCGAACAATTAACAAAAGGAAAAAATAAACTTTGTTGCACCACCTTTGTGGATTTGCTAATATTTCCAGCACATGGAATTGTACTTGGGAATGAACTAATCATCCCCTATTTATAGGAGAGGGGGTGGTCGAATTTTATGTAGAAAATCAATGTGGGAAAAGACTTTTCTTGGTCACCAAGAAATCTTGAATATATCTCCTATATTCTTTTTCCCATAATTAAAATATTCCACAAAAATCCCACTTCCTCAAAATATGGATATTTTCGAAAATTTAGTGTGTGCAAGAATCCAAGATTTAGATCTTCTTGAATTTATGAGATATTCTTGTATTTCAAGAAATACATATCTTCCATAATATCTTTTCAAGAAAATCAAGAAAATTTTTCTTGCCCACTATATTTCCAAAAATTCGAAATATCACTATGAATAACCAAGTGGGAGATTTATTGAATTAAATGAGATAATCTTGTATTCCAAGAATACATATCTTCATTCCATAACAAAATTCAAAGAAAATCTTTATCCCTCTTTTATCCATAATTTTCGAAAATAAGAGGAAAAATTAAGCAACAATATTTATTTTATTTTAATCACCTTTTTCAGTTATTGGACTATTTGTTGGGCTACTCAGGGGGCCTTTAGGAGAATTAAGATTGGACCTTCTAATGGATCTTGAATATCTAATATTGAGCCACAATATAATTCAAGCCCATAAATATCAATTAATCCCACTACATAATTAATATTGCACTATCCATCTTAACCCATATTACAATCAATATGGCTCCCGGTCATTATTTCCCGTGTTTAAGATTATCTAGCCCATTAATTAATTCAAGCCACTGAAATAGCTTTCCATTAATTAACATCTTTTATCCTTGATCGAGGAACGGTTCAACATTATTATCCATACCGGAAACAAATTCCACTTGCAAGATTTGATATGATAAAGCTTATGAACCTCCCAAGGGGGCAAATCGAACAAGCGTACTTGCACACGATTCTTCGTATTGAATCTTAGCAATCACATGTGACCAATAATATTGCCCAAGATAAAAAGTATTGAATCTCCTTGATTCGCTACCCGTGATAAGTCAAAGTAATAGTTACCAATCCCACGTGATCCTATTTAAGGAACGAAGATTAAGAAACACCGAACCACTGAGGTCTAATTCTTCCTTGTTCAGTTCTGAAGAATTTATCCTCCTGTAGGTCCTATTCAGCGCATCAATCATGCACTAGTGTAATCTCTTGGTCAAGACAAACCAATCTGAGCCTTACACCTCAACCTTTCGTGATGGGTTGTTCATTTCCATCTAGGTCGTGAATGGCGTACTTTTAGTTACAAGGATCGTTAATTTAATCTTTCGTGATCCGGTATCACTAAATTAACTACAATGTAACACGCATTTAATTATTGAACGTTTATGCAAAGAAATATATGTAACATTCAATCATATTTAAAGCATCGATGATAAACAATTTATTTTAGTAAATAAGTTCGAAAATTAGGATTTCGATTATACAAAGTAAAAGGCATACTTTTCAGTATAATCCCAACAATCTCCCACTTATACTCAAAGTCTGCTTTTAAGTATACTACAACATATCTCGCGTACTCCGTGACATCTAATGTCACCTACACTAACCTAATAATTTCTCCCACTTATACTCAAAAGCAGATTGGCAAAGCGGTCTTGACACTCATTCCTTCCACATGTCTCTCGAATGTATTCAGAGGCGACACTTTTGTGAATTGATCTCGCTAGGTTGTCCTCGACGCTATCTTTGCCACATCTATATCTCCTCTCTTAACGATGACTTCGTATAAGATGATATTTCCTTTCAATGTGTATCTTTGGCTTTGTGGGCTCTTGGTTCCCTTGAATTTGCAATCGCCTCCTCGGCATTGTCACAATAAAATGATGATTCTGCCGGGCAAATTCGAACCACATCTAAGTCCCAAGGAAGTGTTTGAGCTAAACCGCTTCTTTTCGCCTCTTCGCTATAGCCTACATATTCGGCTTCCATGGTAGAATCTGCGACGATTTCGCTTTGACGCTTCTCCATGTCACGCTCCTCCCCATGCAAAACACACTACCGGGAGGTAGATTTTCCGAGTCTATGTCCGATTGGAAATCCGAGTCCGTAACCGATGGGGATTGGACTACGACCGATAAACCAACATTCTATCCCGAGTTCTTTTCGGATACTTCGTAATGTTTTTAATCGACGTCGCCCAATGCTCTTTCCCAGTGGTTACTTTGATATCTTGCCACCATGCCTACTAAGAAAAGCGGATATCCGGTCTCAGACACAAAGATTGCATACATAAGGCTTCCAATGACCAAAGCATAAGGAATGCCTTTCATGTCATCTATCTCTTCTTTTCGCCTTCACGGGACATTTTATTGGATAGATGGATTCCATGCCCCGAAAGGTATGAATCCTTTCTTCGAATCTTGCATCTTCAAGCGTTTCTTCAAGAAGTGTCTATGTATGAAGCTTGCGATAAGCCTAACATCATTTTCTTGCGATCTCGAGTGATCTTGATCCCAAGGACGAGTCCGGCTTCCCCAAAGTCCTTCATATCAAACTATTTTGAAAGTCATGCCCTTACGCTCGATAACACCTTCACATCATTCCCGATGATCGAATATCGTCTCACGATAGTACTAAGAATACCAATGCGTTTAAACCACGCTTTTTATACACACAACTTTCAAACTCATTTTGACCAAACCCATAAGACTTTATAACATGATCAAAACATTGGTTCCAAGCTCTGGATGCCTGTTTGAGTCCGTAAATGGACTTCTTGAGCTTACAAACAAGATGTTCTTGGCTTTGTTTCAATGAAACCCTTAAGGGGTTGTTGCATATAGATTTCTTCATCAAGACTTCCGTTAAGGACCATTAAGGAAAGTTGTCTTGACATCCATTTGCCGATTTCAAAGTCGAAATGCGCAAAGAATCGATAAAAGAGAATACAGATGGACTTAAGCATGGCTACTGGGGCCCTAAGAAAAAAAGTTTCCTCATAATCGATCCTTCTTTTTCCGAGTATAACCTTTCGCCACTAGTCTTGCTTTTAAAGGTTTCAACCTTTCCGTCCCGGTCCTCTTTTCCTCTTATATACCCACTTGCATCCAATGGGTTTGACCCCATTAAGTGGTTCGACTAGCTCCCACACTCTATTATGAAACATAGAACCCATTTTGGCTTTCATTCTTTGTTTGCCAAGAATCAGATCCTTATCTTGGAGTGCATCGTCATATGTCCATGGGTCTCGATTCGTCTTGTCAATTTGCAGGGAATCAAGTCCGAGGACTCTCCTATTCCCATGAATCTCGGGCCAACTTTGAAAAGTCTAACAACCCTCCCACTACGACGAGGCTCGGGTTGTGCGAAAAAAGAAAGACGCAGTGGTATATCATCTAGTACAATAGCTGACCGAGGTTTGCCCTCTAAGCTCATTTAAGGTAATCTCACGGGTTTTCTTTGGTTCATATAGTCTTCTTCCAAAAATCTAAAGTGGGTGCTTATGACCACCTTTTGATCTTCGGACCATAGAACATACATGGTGATTTTTGTTCCTCGAAAGGTATCCTACAAACATCCTTAATAAAGAAACGATCGAGGATCCAATTTTTCGCTTCCTTATCCAACACGAGGGGCGGACACCCCCAAATTTTCATGTGTCTAATACTTGTAAATCTTTATGTTTTTTTTTTTTTATTTGGATAAAGTCCACAATTCTTTGGGAGTTTTGGGAACCGATTTGGATGGCACCAAGTTCATGTAGAATGTAAGTCGCTATTTCAAGGCATGACCCCGAGAAGCGACTTGGGAAGATTTTTTTAAAGATAACTCATCATTGATCTAACCATTTCCAAAAAGAGTTTTAAATTTTTTCGATTTCATCGCAACCCCGTTTTGTTGAGGGGTTCGCATCATCAAAAATGGGGAAATTGTTAAATGAAGAAAAATAAAAAGGGATACAATCCCTTCATCAGATAAGTAGTTCAAAAACTCATCGCTGAGGTATTCGCCTCCACGATCAGATCATAGAGACTTGATACGTTTTTCCCTATGATTCTCTGCTTGAGCCTTAAATTCTTAGAATTTCTCAAAGAGCTCATATTCATGCTTCATAAGGAAAATGTACCTTGAGTAATCATCAATAAAATTACTCATAACCTCCTCTTTGCTTTGGTTAACATTGGACTACATACAGACGTAGTGAACGATCTCTAACACTTCTTTGGCCCTATTCCCCTTGGCTCCAAATGCCCTCTTGGTTATATTACTCTCCAAACATGATTCGCAGGTTTGAATAGGTTCAACTTGGAGACGCTCCAGTGAACCATCTTTTACCAACCTTTGGATCCTCTTTGGATTTATATGACCCAATCTTAGATGCCAAAGAAGTGTCTCGTTCACGTCTGATGAACGTTTTTTTTTCGAGAAACTAAATTGATGTGTTATAAGATACATTTAGGTGAGTGGTGTGCACGATTAATTGTATAGAGATCATTCAACAACGTTCCATGACAGATAAATTTATCAAAAGAAAAATGGTAACAACTTTATTAAAAAGTAACCAAATATCCATCATAAAAGTTTAGAAACTGAAAATGAATTCTTTCTAAAAATCCGGAACATAAAGAATATCTCAAAATAAAACTCGTCTTCAAAAAGACAGTGAACTTTTCTCCCATCGCTTCACCGCCACTCAGTAAGATCGCCCGATCTCGAAAAGGTGATGAGGACCTCAAACTCCCACTAAGTTGTCGGGTCCGCTTGAACCCTTTCTTTCCTTTCCTTTTGGGATTGAAACAGGCCCGACCTCAATGTCCTTTCTCCCCCATAAATTAAAACATATTCCCTTTGGTTCTTTCTTGACACCCAACCACTTACAAGCCTTTTTTTCTCACTTTTCTTAGTGATGAGTTTGTTTTGGTTTCGACCACTTTCTTTTTCTTGAGACTTGCCTCGCCATCGCCTAGTTCTCGAGAAAAGACTTTTTGGTCACCAATGCTTCGCATTTTCTTTTTCTTTCCTAAATGCTTCTCTACTATCTCCAAGGCTTCTTGTAGATTATCCATAGTAAACATGTGATCACTCATCACAAAACCACAAAGGTAAAATCCATCGAAGCTCCTTGGCGAGTAAGCCAAAATCTAAATTCGATTTGGGCCTCATCACAATACTTAGTAGAGATAAGCAAGTTTTAGAAAATGGTGTTTGACTCGAGAACATGCTCCCTACAGGTGTTCCTCGGCCATTTTTTGGGATTTAAAGCCACGTCGTCGTTTTTTTAAACCGATCAATCAATCATGCGGTCTTTTGTTGAAAACATTTCTTCAAGACTTTGCATAATTTCCGTAGCGGACACAACACCTTCATGAATGTGTTTCAAATCGTCAGACAGTGAAGTCAAGATTACACGTTTCATGGGTTCATTGGCCTGCTCCCAAATATTATACTCATGTCTTGCCGCATCAGTTGATTCATCAAAAAGGCTTTACGTGGCTTTGGGTACATCAAGAATCCAAAAATGTTTTTGCCCTATGCAGTAGGACAAAAGCCCATATTTCGTTTCCAAACATCATAGTTTTCTCCAGTTAATTGGTGTTCTTTGAGAGTATATAACAGTGGATTAAAAGGTTGCGACATGATGAACTGAAATAAAATAATAACATGCATAAGCACAAGTATATCACAAGGTTCGATCACATGCATCATATTAAAATCTCAAAAAATATGAACATGCATCAGCCAACATCTCAAAACAGTTTAAATAAGCCACGTGGGGTGGGTCATTATTTAAACACATTCAAGCGAGTTACAAACAAGAACGGTTACAAACCTTTAATATCCAGATTAATAGTTGGCTCTGAGTTTGACCAATATAAAATTCGCCGGGGACTTGAGGAAAAGTATATGCATATCAATTTTATACCTAAGTAATAACCATGATTAAATACGAGGATTACTATTTTCGCTTTGATCGAGCCTCGTGGGAGGCTCATCAATACTTCGCCACTAGTAATAACCCACAATCATCCGTTTGGAATTCATTCATGTGAAACCTATCTTTTGACCGTCCGTCTTTTGTTGGGGAATTTCTCCAAAATAAATTCACAAATAAATAAATCATGGAGGTCAAAATTAATTCAATTTTATTATCCCAGGAATAAAATTGTCAATTAATTATTTAAACATACTTAGTAATTTTGTAGGTGAGATTTTTTCCATTTGGCAACCCTCATGCAAAACACATTTAAACAATTTAAATAAAGCATAAGATAAGCGCGGGGGTAAATAAATCAAGCAAAAAACAAGAAAAATAAACATATTGGGCACAAATTATCCAATTGTCATGGTTTGATTTTTTTGACTTGATGATTTTTGAAGAAACACGCCTCGAATTTCTCCCACTCGCTCGTCTCTAAAAATACAATCAACGCCACGCCATGGCGAGATGCTCCAAAAGAATTCACGAAATAAAGATCCGTGAAATTAATTCAAAGGAGCCGGAATAAAATTGCCAATTAATTATTTAAACATACTTAGTAATTTTGTAGGTGAGATTTTTCCGACATGCACATTTAAACAATTTAAATAAAGCATAAGATCGCAAATAAATCAATCAAAAAATAAAAATAAACATATTGGGCACAAATTATCCAATTGTCATGGTTTGATTTTTCTTGACTTGATCTTGAAGAAACACGCCTAAATTTCTCCCACTGCTCGTCTCGAAAAAATACTCGTCTCGAATGCCACGCCAGCTCGCAATGGATGCACTCCTCAAGATCCGGCCGGCCGCTTTGCCTAGGATAACCAAGATCGGTCGGGGTCGCGCCCGCATGTCTCGACACGCCGCTGGCAGGTGCTCGGCAGTGTCGGCAGATCTCGATGGCGGCAGCAAGATCCACGGCACAAGATCCACGTCTTGCCCTTCGCCCGCCCTCCACCTCGCTCGCGACCTCAGCCATGACACAGATCAATCGGCGCGCCAGGTTCGCCAAGATCCGCTGCTGTCCGGCCGCCTGCGCGTGCCGTCTTGTGGCCCTGGGCCGCCGGGCGCGCTTTGTTTTGGATTTCGGCCCTTTAATTCTTTTCGTCTCTTCGTTTCCCGATCCGGTTACAATTTATTTACAAAAAATAAATAAACCTAGATCTAGACTAGTCTATTATATTGATCAAATCAAACAAATCCTAGTCTACTCGTGGATTTTCTCACGAGGTAAAACAAATCCGAACGAATCGAATTAAAAAATCACAGTTTATATGCATGCATAAATAAACACATTAAAATCCATTACAATTGGATACCTGCAAAACAGATCTAACAGTTCTACTATCCAATTTCAAATTTAATGTCCATGAATTAAATTACAATTTAAAAATTTGAGAGTTCAAACCGTGGCTCTCGATGCGCTTGTTGGGGAATGAGTTGCACAGATCTATTCGGGGTGACTATTAAATACAAATTTAATTCATTAATTATTACTAGCATGAATTAATCCTATATTAATTTAAATAATAATTACAACAACATATCATGCATATAAAAAACCACGTAAAACCTACGCATGTGGAATCTACGGGTTTACGTGAACGTACCTCCTCGGACGGCAAAGTGACTTGGTCGGGACGGACTAACCAAAAGGACTTCTCAAGTATTCCCTTAGCCCTTGCTCAACTATCCGGTGGAATGACACTCGTCGAACAATTAACAAAAGAAAAAAATAAACTTTGTTGCACCACCTTTGTGGATTTGCTAATATTTCCAGCACATGGAATTGTACTTGGGAATGAACTAATCATCCCCTATTTATAGGAGAGGGAGTGGTCGAATTTTATGTAGAAAATCAATGTGGGAAAAGACTTTTCTTGGTCACCAAGAAATCTTGAATATATCTCCTATATTCTTTTTCCCATAATTAAAATATTCCACAAAAATCCCACTTCCTCAAAATATGGATATTTTCGAAAATTTAGTGTGTGCAAGAATCCAAGATTTAGATCTTCTTGAATTTATGAGATATTCTTGTATTTCAAGAAATACATATCTTCCATAATATCTTTTCAAGAAAATCAAGTAAATCTTTCTTGCCCACTATATTTCCAAAAATTCGAAATATCACTATGAATAACCAAGTGGGAGATTTATTGAATTAAATGAGATAATCTTGTATTCCAAGAATACATATCTTCATTCCATAACAAAATTCAAAGAAAATCTTTTTCCCTCTTTTATCCATAATTTTTGAAAATAAGAGGAAAAATTAAGCAACAATATTTATTTTATTTTAATCACCTTTTTCAGTTATTGGACTATTTGTTGGGCTACTCAGGGGGCCTTTAGGAGAATTAAGATTGGACCTTCTAATGGATCTTGAATATCTAATATTGAGCCACAATATAATTCAAGCCCATAAATATCAATTAATCCCACTACATAATTAATATCAAGACTATCCATCTTAACCCATATTAAATCAATATGGCTCCCCGGTCATTATTTCCCGTGTTTAAGATTATCTAGCCCATTAATTAATTCAAGCCACTGAAATAGCTTTCCATTAATTAACATCTTTTATCCTTGGTCGAGGAACGGTTCAACATTATTATCCATACAGGAAACAAATTCCACTTGCAAGATTTGGTATGATAAAGCTTATGAACCTCCCAAGGGGGCAAATCGAACAAGCGTACTTGCACACGCATTCTTCAGATTAAATCTTAGCAATCACATGTGACCAATAATATTGCCCAAGATAAAAAGTATTGAATCTCCTTGATTCGCTACCCATGATAAGTCAAAGCAATAGTTACCAATCCCACGTGATCCTATTTAAGGAACGAAGATTAAGAAACAACGAACCACTGAGGTCTAATTCTTCCTTGTTCGATTCAAGAATTTATCCTCCATGAGAGGTCCTATTCAACAAGATCGGTCATGCACTAGTGTAATCTCTTGGTTAAGACAAACCAATCTGAGCCTTACACCTCAACCTTTCGCGATGGGTTGTTCATTTCCATCTAGGTCATGAATGGCGTACTTTTTAGTTACAAGGACCGTTAATTTAATCTCTCGTGATCTGGTATCACTAAATTAACTACAATGTAACACGCATTTAATTATTGCAGTTATGCAAAGAAATATATGTAACATTCAATCATATTTAAAGCATCAGTGATAAACAATTTATTTCAGTAAATAAGTCTGAAAATTCAGTTTCGATTATACAAAGTAAAAAGCATACTTTTCAGTATAATCCCAACAGACTGAAAATTTAGTGATTTAGGGCTTCATGGGAAATTTCCTTGTATCTTCTCCAAGATACAATCTTGCATATATCTCATATATTCTATTTTCCAAAAATAATCACAAAAGATATTTTCCTCTCATTCTTATAATATTTTCAAAATCTTTAAGTAAAGAAACAAGATTTGGGATTTCTTGAATTTATGGGATAATCTTATATTCCAAGAATACTTATCTTTTTCCATAAAAATATTTTCAAGAAAATATTTTCTCTTCTTTTCCTTATTTTTTTCGAAAATAATAGGCAAAAATTAGGCAATATTATTTTCTTCTCGTTTTCATTAATTGAACTTATATTGGGCTACTTGAGGGGCCTTTAGGAGAATTAAGATTGGACCTCTAATGGGCTCTGAATTTCTATTATTGAGCCACAATATCATTCAGCCCATTAATATTAATTTACTCCACTATAAAATTAATATTGCACTATCCATCTTAATCCATATTACGATAATATGGCTCCCGGTTATTATTTACAAGGAACTGTTAATGTGATCTTCTGTGATCGGGTATCACCACATTACCTACAATGTAATATGTACTAATATTGAACGGTTTGCGATAAATAAATAACATTCATTCATATTTAAAGCAACCGTGATAAAACATTTATATTCAGTAAATAAGAGTATATTAGTATGTTATTACGTAAAAGCATATTTTCACATATAAACCCAACACCATTCCTAGGACAAAGCAAATATTCGGCCTCATGCACAACATTGCATACATGAGGCTTCCAACTGCCGACGCATATGGAATTCCCCTCATGTCATCTGTCTCGTTTTGTGTCTTAGGACACATTTTTTTTGACATATGGATTCCATGTCTGAAAGGTAAAAACCCCTTCTTGGAATCTGCATGATGAATTGCTTCAAAATAGTGTCTATATATGAAGCTTGGGACAAGCCAAACATCTTTTTTCCAGTGCTCTCGAGTGATCTTGATCCCTGAGGATGTGACCTGCTTCTCCTAAGTCTTTCATATAAACTTATTTGAAAGCCACACCCTCACGTCTAACAACATCTTTACATCATTTTCGATGAGCAGAATGTCATCTACGTATAGTACTAAGAATACAAGGCAGTTCGACATACTTTCTGTATACACAACTCTCGAACTCATTTTGATCGAAACCGTAGGATTTTATAACTTGATCAAAACATTGGTTCCAAGCTTTTGATGCTTGCTTTAGTCCGTAAATGGACTTCTTAAGCTTGCAAACGAGATGCTCTTGGCCTTTCGCAATGAAGCCTTCGGGTTGGCGCATATAGATTTCTTCTTCAAGACTTCTGTTTAGGAAAGTTATCTTGACATCCATTTGTCAGATCTCGAAATCTAGATGTGCAACTATCGACAAGACAATACAGATGGACTTGAGCATAGCTACAGGCGAAAAGGTTTCCTCATAATCGATCCCTTCTTTCTGAGTATACCCTTTTGCCACAAGTCTAACTTTGAAGGTCTCAACTTTCCCGTCAGTCCTCTTTTTCTCTTGTAAAACCACTTGCATCCAATCGGTTTTACCCCATTGGGTGGTTCGATTAGCTCCCACACTTGATTATGATCCATAGAACCCATCTCGACTTTCATCGCCATTTGAAAAGAACCTGCATCCTTTTCTTGGATCGCCTCATTGTAAGACCATGGGTTTGATTCTTCTCCTGAGATCAAGTCCGAAGACTCTCCTAACCTCAAGAATCACTCGGGTTGTCTAACAACCCTCCCACTGCGACGAGGTTCTGGTTGTATAGGTGTGACTCTTGGTACATCGACTTGTACAGTTAGTGTTGGAGTTGACCCTCTTAATTCACTTAAGGTAATCTCACTTTTGGGCTTTCTATTGTTTATGTAGTCTTCTTCCCAAAATCTAAAGTGTGTACTTATTACAACTCTTTGATCATTGGGACCATAGAACATACACCCTTTCGTTCCCTCGGGATACCCTATAAACAACCTTAATTCCGAACGTGGGTCCAACTTATCGGCTTTCTTGTCCAACATGTAAGCATGACAACCCCAAATTCTCACGTGTCTTAGACAGGGCTTGCGCCCGGTCCATAGTTCTTTTGGGATTTTAGGAACCGATTTGGATGGTACCATGTTTAGAATGTAAGTTGTTGTTTCCAAAGCATGCCCCCAAAAATGACATGGGAAGATCCGAATAACTCATTATTGATCTGACCATTTCTAAAAGATTTATGTTTCTTCGTTCTGCTATCCCGTTTTGTTGAGGGGTACCGGGAGCAGTTAACTGGGATATAATCCCTTCGTCTAATAAGTAGTTCAGAAAATCATAGCTGAGGTATTCGCTTCCACGTTCAGATCGTAGAAACTTGATACTCTTTTCTTTATGTTTTTCTGCTTCAACCTTAAATGCTTTGAACTTATCAAAGGTCTCGGACTTATGCTTCATAAGAAAAATGTATCCATATCTTGAGTAATCATCGATAAATGTAACGAAATACTCATAACCTCCTCTTGCTTTGATTGAAATTGGACCACATACGTCAGTATGAACGATCTCTAACATTTCAGTGACTCTATTCCTCTTGGCTCCAAATGCCCTCTTGGTCATTTTACCCTCTAAACAAGATTCGCAGGTTGGAAACGGTTCAACCCGGAGAAACTCCAATGATCCGTCTTGTACCAACCTTTGAATCCTTTTTAGATTAATATGACCGAGTCTTAGATGCCAAAGTAGTGTTTCGTTCATATCTGAAGAACGCTTTCTTTTATTCAAAACAGTTGATGTGTTATAGGATGTATTTTGTGAGTGGTGTGAACAGTTAATTGTGTAGAGATTGTTCGATAACGTTCCAGAACAGATAAACATGTCATTTTGAAAAAAAGTAACTTGTAGTAAAAGAAACAGAATATCCATCCATAAAGAGTTTAGAAACTGAAATTAAATTCATTCTAAAGTTAGGAACGTAAAGAACATCTCTCAAAATTAAAACACTATCTTCAAAAGATAGCTTCACTTCTCCTATTGCTTCAGCTGCCACTCTTGTAGCATCGCCCAATGTGATGAGGATCTCACTCCCACTAAGTTGCCGGATTAGCTGGAACCCTTGTAATGTGAAACAAACGTGATCAGTGGCTCCTATATCCACTACCCACGAATGGGAGGCATACGCAGCTAAATAAGTTTCAACAACTAGTGCATGAGTATTACATTTCTTTCCGGCCTTGCTAGGCATGGAACAGGCTGACCTCCAATGTCCTTTCTCACCGCACCTCCAACATTTCCTCTTACTGAGTTTCTCTAGACCTAACCCTTGACTTATTTTAACTTTACTCTGAGCAACACTTGAACTGACTTGGTCTTGACCTTTTGCCTTTTCCTCATTCTTACCACTCATTGGTCTAGAAAGAAAATAAGGACAATTTGTCACCAAGTACTGATTTTGGTGTCCCATTATCTTCTCAGCCGAATCTAGAGCTTGCATTAGATCATGCAAAGTGTACTCCTGGTCGCTCATCAGGTAGTTTAGATAAAAATGATCAAAGCCCTTCAGTAGAGAATGGAGAATAAACTCGATTTTAGTTTCGAGATTACACTTATCACCAAGAATCTTAAGTTTGTTAAAATAAGCCAATATCTTGAGAACGTGCTCCCTTATGGGCGTTCCCTCCACCATTTTTAGCTTGACCATGTCTTGCTTGGTGTTCTTCTTAGCCGTATGGGTCGGATGTGAAAACATCTCATTAAGACTTTGCATAATGTCTGCAACAGTTTCAACGTCTTGGTGAAGATGTTTCAATAAATCCGACAAGGAAGTCAAGATGATACACTTCACCATTTCATTGGACTGCTCCCATTCATTATACCCCCTCTTATTCGTTACGTCGGCATTCTCGGCAGGTTTTTTGGGTTTAGGTACAGTGAGAACTCAGTTATGATGTTGTGCAGTTAGGACGATTGATAGTTTACGATTCCAATCAACATAGTTTTCACCAGTCAATTGATGGTCTTTAACTATATTAAAAAGTGGATTAAAAGGTTGCGACATGCTGAACTGAAAATAAACATATTTTGAATTAACAATTTAATCACAAAATTTATCACATAATTTGATCACATGTAGCATATTAAAATCTCAAAAGAATATGAACATGCATCAGCCAACATCTCAAGACAGTTTAAATAGGTCACGTTGGGTGAATTATCTTTTTAAACACATTCAAGCTGGTTACAAACAAAGATTGTTACAAACCTTTAATTCACAATTAATAGTTGGCTCCCACTTGACCATATAAAATTGACAGGGACTTCGGGGAAGTATATGCATATCAATTTTATACCTAAGTAATAATCATGATTAAATACAGAATTATTACTTCGTTTTGATCAAGCCTCGTTGGGATGGTCATTGTCGCCACTAATAATAATTCACAATCATCCATTAGGAATTTATTCACGTGAGGTCAAAATTAATTTAATTTTTCAAAAAAAAAATAATTATTTAAAACATACTTAGTAATTTTTAAGTTGAGATTTTCATAGCAATTTCTCATGCAAACACATTAAACAAATTAAACAGAAGCACAAGAAAAAAAATCAAAACAATTGAAAAAAATTAAACATATTGGGCACAAAATATCCAATTGCCATGGTTTACTTTTCTTGTCTTGATCTTGAGAAATCCTCCATTTTGAAGTTCTTCCACTCATTTGTTACGAAAAAATAATTTCGTCACGGCACGTCAATCCACGTCACGCACCAGACGGAACAGCACGTTGGCCGCCCCGCCCGTGCGCGCGCATCGCACAGACCCGACGCCCATGCGCGCATAGTGCACAACGATCGGTGCCCATGCATGCGCGGTGACCAGCTCACGGCGTGGAACGCGCGCGCGCCGCATCCATCCACGCTTGCTTCCGCCTGGGAGTGCTCGCACTCCTCGCGCGCAGCTCTCGCCCGATCCTCATTTGTGCGTTCTGGTCGCCCTATGTCCGTGCCCAGCACGCCTGGCAGCATCCGCGTCTGCGTGTGCCTCCCTTTGCATGTTTCGCACGACGCACGTCGCCTACGCCAGCTTCTGGATCAGTCTTCAATTTCCCGTCTTTGTCTTCGATTCGGTTACAATTTATTTAATGGAAAATAAATAAATCTTAAATCTAGACTAGTCTATTACATTGAACAAATAAAAAAAAAATCTTAATCTACTCGTGAATTTTCTCACAAGAAAAACAAATTTGAACGAGTCGAATTAAAAACTATACATACGCATGAAATAAATAAAACATTAAATTCCATGACAATTGGATACCTGCAAAAAAGATCTATAAATTCTACTATCCAATTTCAAATTTAATGAACAACAATTTAAAGTATGGAGCTCGAAACCGAGACTCTGATATCAGTTGTTGGGGAATAGTGTGTCCGGATCTATTCGAGGTGTAATTAAATACAAATTTAAATTGAACAATTATTTCTAACCTATTAATTGAATTAGCAAATACCAACAACAATCATGCGTACAATAATTTCACGTAAATTCCTACACATGCGGAATCTAGGAGTCTATGAGAAAAGTACCTCTTGGAGTGACAACCTTTGAGATGATGGATCAACCTAAGTTCCTTCTCAAGTATGTCCCAAGTCCTTCCCCGTAATCCGGTGGAGGATTCACACGAACAATTATAACAAAGGAGAAAAAGAAAAACATTGCGCCACCTTTGTGGATTTCTAATTTTTTTTCAAGATTGGAATTGTGTAGGGGGTGTAATTTTCATCCCCTATTTATAAGAACTAGGGGGGGACGAAAATTTAGTGATTTAGGGCTTCATGGAAAATTTCCTTGTATCTTCTCTAAGATACAATCTTGAATATATATCATATATTCTATTTTCCATAAATAATCACAAAAGAACTTTTCCTCCCTTTCTTATAATATTTTCGAAATCTTTAAGTAAAGAAACAAGATTTGAGATTTCTTGAATTTATGAGATAATCTTGTATTCCAAGAATACTTATATTTTTCCATAAAAATCTTTTCAAAAAAATCAAGAAAATCTTTTCTCTTCTTTTTCTTATTTTTTTCGAAAATAATATGCAAAAATTAGGCAATATTATTTTCTTCTCCTTTTCATTAATTGAACTTATATTGGGTTACTTGAGTGGCCTTTAGGAGAATTACGATTGGACCTCCAATGGGCTCTGAATTTCTAATATTGAGCCACAATATCATTCAGCCCATTAATATTAATTTACTCCACTATAAAATTAATATTGCACTATCCATCTTAATCCCTATTACGTTAATATGACTCCCGGTTATTATTTCCCGTGTTTAAGATTATTTAGTCAATTAATTAATTAAGCCACTGAAAAGCTTTATATTAATTAATATATTTTTCCTTGGAGAAAAGACAACTCAACATTATTATCTATACCAGAACTTAATCCAATTGCAAGATTTGTATGATAAAACTTTTGTGCCCACCAAGGGGATAAATCAGACAAGACCTTCCTTGCACACGCTGCTCTGTATTAAATCTTAGCAATTGTCATGTAATTAATAATATTGCCCAAAATACAAAGTATAGAATCGCTCTCTGATTCTAAACCCAACGTAGATCAAAACAATAAATACTAATTACACACAATCATATTTAAGTGTCAGAGGTTAAGAAATCAACAACCACTGCGGTCTAATTCTTCATCCCATAAGTCAGTACGGAAGAATTTATCCTCTCTGTAGGTTCTCTTCAGGGCATCACAATGCGCTAGTGCAATCTCTTGGTCAAGACAGGTCAATCTGAGCTTTGCACTTCAACTTCTACCAATGGAGTGTTCAATTCCATATAGGTTGTGAAGATGTACTTATTTACAAGGAACTGTTAATGTGATCTTCTGTGATCGGGTATCACCACATTAACTACAATGCAATATGTACTAATATTGAACGGTTTGCGATAAATAAATAACATTAATTCATATTTAAAGCAACAGTGATAAAACATTTATATTCAGTAAATAAGAGTACATTAGTCTGTTATACGTAAAAGCACAATTTCAAGTATATCCCTAACACTACCTACACAACCCAAATACTATAGCTTCCTAACTTATACGCAGAGACACAATCAATCTCATACTAAACTATTGATCATGCCCATCTGCAACACTAGGCGAAGGATGGGGTAGGTCAACACCTGGGAATTTAGCCAACAATACTTTTATCAATCTACGATTTTCTTGGGTCTCCTGTTGTAATTATATTATTTGGGATTGATAAGATTGACGCTCCTCATCAAATCGAGTATTCACAGTCTCTCATGTCTTCTGAATTGAATTCTCGATGGACTCAGTTGTCAAATGTACATTTGTCCTCGACATACACATGTTCATTGTGTGAATAGCTCAAGTGGTTAAAACACCACTACTTATGTCATGAGGTCACAGGTTCGAGTCTCCATTTGCTCGATCAAAAAAAAAATCTTCAAGAATAACATGATTAGGAACACCAATAACCTTACCTTTATTGGACCCACCAGTCGCCTTGTTCAAACATTCCTCATCATGAGGCTCCTACTCCTCAGGATTGTCTTCTGGCCTATCAACGTATTTTATAGCCGCCAATTCACTATAGCGTTCCTATTCAATTAAAATAGTTAGACAAAAATATCACTACTAACAATAACTTTCTATAATTTATTATACGTACAAGTATTTCCCCATATTTTGGTTTTAACCACTTGGGTGCCTCTGAAATTGAACTCTCAGATTCAACTTAACTTGATCCACTGACACCATCTACACCTTGCCGACTTTTACACTTCTCTTTCTTTCTCAACTTAGTCATATATGTTACTTTAAACTTTCTAATTGTAAGTACATTATCTTTGGATGAATTCCCAACCTGCTATGTAAAAAAACATATAAAATTTCATTGTGGATGAATTCCCTATCTGATTATAGTAATGATGATAATTATGAAAAAAGTAGCAATGATTGGGAATAGAGGGAAGCTATGATACATAACAACATAAGAAATCGTAATAGTAAAAAAAGTGCTCTATCAACATGTCATCTTTTAGTAGCCTTTATAGCATTCGACCAAGTTACAGTAATTGAGATTTACAACGGCGAATTGAGGGGGGTAGCTTCCCTGACATTTTTCTAAAATTTTTACTTGCATATATTTAGTAAATAAATTTTATTTATCAAGTAGTAGTATTGAATTGGTTAACTACTTAGATATGATATATCTCCACTCTTGCGACTAAATCAATACTAATATGTTATATTCCATTGTTTGACATCATGACATGTGATTGTGGGTGGATCCCATTAAATTTAATAAAATAATTAATAAGCAATATAAATTATATAAACATACCAAGCTTGCCGAATACGCTGGTTTTCTTCTGCAAAGAAAAATACAGAGTTCACACTTCACTTTATTCAACTTGTAAAGTTAGTAGCATCTTACAATGAGCATGTGTCTTCTGTTGTGTTAAACAATGCTGCCCACAATGCATCTTATACATCACCTGAAATTCAGAAAGAAATACTACAAATTTTTGCAAAGAAATCAGAGATTTTATTCGAGAGGAAATTGGTGATGCAAAGTTTTGCATTATTGTTGATGAATCAAGAGATGAATCTAAAAGGGAACAAATGGCCATTGTTTTAAGATTTGTTGATAAACTTGGTCTTGTGAAGGAACGTTTCTTTGATTTGGTTCATGTTCCTGATACTACATCACCAACTTTGAAGAAAGAAATTTTTGATGTTCTTCGACGACATAATCTCAATGTACGAGATATTCGGGGTCAAGGATATGACGGAGCTAGCAATACGCGTGGAGAATGGACTGGGTTACAAGCACTTGTCTGTAATGAGTGTCCATATGCTTACTATATACACTGCTTTGCTCATTGACTCCAATTAGCATTGGTGGCAGCTTCTAAAGAGGTAATTCCTGTTCATCAGTTTTTTGAAAAAGTAACTGCAATTATCAATGTTGTTGATTCTTCTTGTAAACGACATGATCAATTACAAGCAGCACATGGTGCAGAAATCAAGAGATTAATTTGTTTTGAAGAATTAGAGACATGAAGGGGGTTGAACAAAATGGGAACTTTGAAGAGAGTCGGTGATACTAGATGGTGCTCTCATTTGAGTTCTATTCGAAGCTTGAAAATCATGTTTGAAGCTACGTGTTCAGTTCTAAAGAATATCATTTCTAATGGAACTACTTACTCTCAATTTGAGAAACAACAATTCCACCACCCTCAACACAAGAAAAAATGGGACAATAATTCTAAAATGATAGAAAATTTGAATCACTTTATTTTAGAAAGAAAATCTGAATCACTTCTAAAATATAAGAAAATGACAGAAAATTAGAACTCGGTCATTTCTATTTTCTGATAATCAAAATCATGCACCTTCTTTAGTTATGTGATGAATCAGGTAGGAATAGAAACCTAGTTTGTCTTTCCGCACGGTATGACCAGCAAAGGAACAAAACTAATAGTAAGCATTTTTATTATAAAAAAATGCAAGTCATACACATGTATTTTACTGCAACAATGCAGCCACATTCAATCAATTCTAAATGGGCATTCAAAAGTAGAAATTATAAACTATATACCATTAAGTCAAATGATAAAAAATATTGATACTTAGATGAATTCCTAGATTTTATAAAGAATGTGCAGGCAACAATACCAATAAAGTTTAATATTCCATCATGTAAATTTAAGTCATAATATTAAAAAAAACTAAACTCACCATGTTCTTATCTCGGTGTAACATACTCATTGTGCCCCCAATGAAAGTCTTAGAGGCCTTTTTAACCATCTGTCCCTCCACGTTATGAACAACACCTCGAATTTTAGAATGCTTTAAAGCATTTTCTTGAACCTCAGGTCTTTCCCAATAACGAACAAGATGATTAAATCTACTCATCGAACACCAGTTTGGCCTTTTTTCACATTTTCTCCAATCTTGTTTCACGCTTGCCATCATATTAACAAAACAGGAGCGGTTTACCTTTTCCCAAAGAGCAACTATATATGTGTTCTTACTTGAGTCCCACCGGAATCTCATCTATATCTTTAAACATAATTTGTGCGCACCTAAAAGAATTATTTGAAGAAACACAATATTATATGAAAAAATTCAACTTACACCAAAACTTTGCCATAGGATGTTTCTGGTTTGCCTCGCCACTTGATCCCAATTCTTGTCACCTTTATGTTGTTCAAGCAGAAGTGCCGAAATTGACTTGTGTGTAGGCTTTTGCTCAAAAATTTCCTCACCAAATGCTTGAGTCACATGAACCCTTAACTCAAAATGATCTTGTTCAAGTATTGCTTTAGTAGGACTACGACCATTTAACACTCCGGGATCAACATCATCTCCTGGAAAGTCCTCTTCCCTCGGAACATAATCTCGTACGTGTGGATCGTGACGCAATGGAGGACCAGAAGGTTTATCTCTATGGGGAAATATCTAACTATCTACTAGACGTGTCTAATGTGTCTGACCCACTTGGCATACCACCATTAGCATGTGGTGGTGAGTGCACTCCATCATCAACGTATATTCCCAAGTAAAGAATAGTCCCAACAAAACCATTCACCTAGTGGAGGTTAGGTCCAAATGATTGTAGAGACGTGCCCTCACCAATCAAAGATATATGTGGAGATGATTGGCCAAACTGTCCAAATAATTGGGTGGATACGCTTGCGCCTGTCAAGAGAACTTGAAAAGTGGAAGTTGGGTAAGAAGTGACATACAATGGCATCCTGGTTGACTGGTGTTCTTGACGACTAGCAATCTTGATGGATGATACCCCTGATACATCTTGACCATGGTGTTCACATGAAGATGAAGTAGTGTCAACTCGTGCTCACACACTTTGTATGCGGTTCCAACGCTATTGTTCGAGACATCTATTTGAAAAGCAAGAAGCAATTAATTTGGGCTTAAGAAGACCACTAAACAAGTATCACCAACATAAAGGAAATGTATCACCATAATAGCTCTCAAAAACACCAAAACATTAAAAATAAGGGAGAAAAATATTCCACTACAAAGTCACCCAAAAACTTACAACCAGATACAAAGTGTAGAAAATTTATGCACTTTAGTTCAAATTTGAACTAAAGTGCCACGTACTTTAGTTCAAATTTCTGCACTTTGTATCTGGTTGTAATGGTTTACTCAATCTTGTATCTAGTTGTAATTTTTTCTAAAAATAACACCCCAAGCAGTATCAGAATCACCACAAACAATTATACACCCCAAAAAATAATGCATTTATGTAGAGACCAAGGGTGCAGAAGTCGAAAATCGCTAGGCGGGAAGATTGTGGCCGCCTAGCGCCTAAACCGCCTAGTTGGCCACCTACGCACCGCCTAGGCGGTCCCATTTTTTTTTTTTAATTGCAAAATAAATTAACATAGATCCGCCTAGGTTTGCCTAATCCGCCTAGGCGGCCACCTAGATCCACCTAGGTCTGCCTTAATCCGCCTAGACGGCCACCTAAATCCCCCTAGGTCCGCCTAGCAGCCAAAACGATTTTTCTCGCCGATTTTGGCAAAATTGGGGCGGCCGGCGGCCGTCTAGGCCGAGTTCTGCAACCATGGTAGAGACACAATCAATCTATAACAGAGAAGCATTATTGGAAAACCAGAACTCTAGCAACAGAAATTAACACTACAACCTCTAATTATAATACCTAACGGGTACTTATAATAACTACCACCACGCATATCCTTATTGAATTCAACAAAAATAACATGTTTGTAAACCAAATTATAGCAGGCACCATTTTCCAACATACACAAATTCATAAGAAAGTCAAGAAAATAAGTACACTTTCATCTTAAAATAGAGAAACAATAAAAAAAAAATTCCTTAATTACTCAGTTCCAAAGAAACAGGCAACAAACTGTCATATTAGTTCAAACAATACTAGTCAAGAAATATGAGATATTATAACATTAAATAGCATAAACACCTTACACTGAAATATTAGAAATTTTTTGAAGCAAAGGAAAACAAGAAGCTAAAATAGGGGGAGAAAAATGAATATTTTGGATTAGGGATTGTAAGTATTGAACAAAATTTGAGCTTTTGCAAAAAACTATTTCTTAATTAAAATAATAAGATGTTATAATTTGTGGAAACATTTAGAGATAGTTTTTCTATATTGTTTAACGATAATCATGATTACTGGGTAATTTGTATTGTAATTTAAAAAAGAGTGTCACTAAACACACCCCAAAATCCTCTAAACACAACCCATAATTTTTAAGACAAAAATAGACATATATAGAATGACTAAGTTACCCTATATAAATATTGGGTATTATTTATCTTTTAAGTTTTATTTATTTTAATTTTAGTCCTCTAAGTTTTTTGTAATTTTGATTGATCTTTTATTTTTTATCCATCTAACTTTTTTAAATTTTATACATGAAAAAATAATTGAAATTTTCGAAAAAATTAAATTAAAATATAAAATTAATAAAATTAAAATAATCAAAGAGAAAATTACAATAAAATTCCAATTTGGCCACAATATTACTAAGAGATTCCAAAACTTTTTACAATTAGTAGGAGGTTCCAAAATGTGATAAAATACCCAATACATACTTCCCACATTTCTTCACCCTTGACTAACCCCATTTCAAAATCACAATTCCAAATTTAAAATTCAAATATACTGTTCAATTCTACACTTCTGCCATCTTCACTCTCCCCACTCCACCATTACTCCCCCTCACAGACCAATAATGGCGGCCACACCACCACGACGAAACCCACTCCCTCTAACCACTGCCGTCCTCTTCCTCCCTGGCTTTTCCGCCGAGACCTGGAGAGCGGATCTGGCGTGCACGGCGAAAAGCCAGGCGGCGAGGACCAGGCAGCAGCGGTTCCGGCCGCAGGCGGCGCGTACGCCGCCGAAGAGCTCGTCGGAGAGGTCGAGGCGGCAGATTTGGGCCTCCGTCTGGACCGGGAAGGACGGGACCGTATTGAGTGGCTGCACCGGTTCAGAGAGAAGACCGGCAACGGCGCCGTGGAGATGGAGTAGTAACAGAAGAGTGAATGTATTGTCATTCGAATTGATTTTGGAATTTTGGGGGTTTGATTAGAGTTTGTTAATGGGGGAGAAATTAGTAACAGAAAGGGGGAAATTGCAGGTTGTGCTTTTTGGTTATGGGAAAATGGTGTGAATGAGTGGGAATGTGGATTTTAACCAAAAAGGAGAAGATATTATGAAAATGAGAAAGTTGGGGAAGGCCTTTTACATTCTTTGTGAAAATTGCAGCGAAAGTCTGGGGAGAGTGAAGGAATTATTGTGTTTACATTCTTCTGTGTTAAATCGCATGTTTGTGCAGAGAAATTATTCTAATTAAGATTTTGTTAGCTTTATGAATTGGATTTTTGTAGAATTTTTGGGTGGAAGAAGATGGTGTAAGAAGATGGATTTGAAGATACTGATGATGAGGCAGATTTGAAGATGGTGAAAGAAGATGAATATGGAGCTGTAAAGTTTTTGGATTTTTTTTTCAAATTTATATGATATATAAGTGATTTCGTATTTTACAGACGACATGACGATACGCTGCATTTATTTGCGGACGATACAGACGCAAAAAAAATTTAAAAATATGTAAATTTATTCAGGATTTTGATGAGAATATGCAATTTTTTTTATTTTAAATATGTAAAATTTCGTATTTAATCGATTTAGATATGAAATTCTGAATGTGTATACATTATATAACCATATTTGAAATTATTATCTTATTTTAAATAAAGGAAAATATCCAAAAATTATTAACAATTTCCTTATTGTTCAATACATATAAAAAAATTAGGAATAAATAAAGAAAAATTGACACAAGATAAAATATGAATAAATAAATACAAGATAAAAAATAGGAGCAAGAAGACAAAAAAAAAAGTAGAAGAAGACTCGTTAGGGATTTATATAATTCAATCACCTTTTGGAACCTTATAGTAATGTTTTAAAAAGTTGGAACTTATTTGTAATAAAATGGGTCAAATAGAACTAGAAAGTAACCAACTCATAATCAAATAAGCAAAAATCGAAAAAAAAAATCTGAAAAAAATTAAATTTAAATTTAAAAATATTATAAAAATCAACGAAATCTTAGAAAATAAGTAAGTTAAGAAAATTAAAAAATAATTAAAACTAAATAAAATATTAAAAATAAAATAAATCTCCAAAATTAATTTAATTAAAAATTTTCAAATTTTATTTAGGTTTACTGATTTTTTTAATTTAAATATTGTTTAGATATAGATGTTTTTTTAAAATATTTTACAGATTTTATTTAATTTTTTCAGTTTTTTTAATTTAATTTTTTTAAAATTTAGTTGATTTTTTTTTATATTATTATTTTGTATTTAGCCTTTTTTATCATTTTGGAGATTTTTTTTAATTAATTTTTTAAATTTATTTATGTTTGAAAAAAATAGTTGATTTTTTTATAATATATTTCTGAATTTATATAAAATTCTAAGAATTTTTTTTATAAAAAATTAATGAATAGGAAATAATCAAATGATTTTTTTATGAGAAATATTCATGAGAAAATGAAAGCTAGGAAAATGTTATTTTTCAATTTTGATAGAGAAATGATATAATAGGAAAGAAATTGCCTGTGTTTAGTAATACAATTTAATTTTTAAATTTTATTGGGGTGTGCTTAACAAATGGGGTGTATTTAGAGGATTTTGGGTGTGTTTAGTGACACTCTTTAAAAAATTGGAAAAATAATGATAAATTAATATAATTAAGTAGTACTCCTAAGAAGTTTTTGTGAAGTTTGTAGGGGCTAAAACCCCCCTCATTCATCAACGAAGAAATGCCCATGTACAGTTCTACAAGATTTTTTTTTTTTCGAAAGTTTCTACAAGATATATTTGCAACACACAAAATGTTGACTCAACCATTTCATCAGATCCATTCAATAAACATAATGGGAAACTTAATTAATTAATTCATCATTCAAAAATTAAAAAAATGAAACTGAAAACCTAATTCACAACCTAAATTGAAATTGAAACTGAAAAATAAACATACTGCAGCTGTCTTGGCAGAGAGGGGCGGCGAAGCCGATGGATGGAGTCTTTACCTGACATCTTGAATTCAAAGGAGTGAGTGAAGTGAAATCTGGTGCTCAATAGCAAGAAAATGCCCTTGCTAATAAAAGAGGGTAGCGCCGAAGGGGAAGAAGGTTGTGTCCCATGCATCCGCGAAATGAATAATCTACCCTTAATATAATATTTATAGAAACTCATTTCAATCACTTCTTGAAACATCATATAATAATCAATTTGATCCTCTCCACCTACTATAGCTTTCACACACACCAATATTCATCGTCTTTCAATCATGTCTAAAATCATTTGTGTGGAATCTGAATCCATTGAATATTTAGCCCTTCGTTCGCCTTGCATCAATACATGCAACCGCAGATCAACTTCATGATTTCTTTCTAGTAATTTTTTTCTAAACCATGGAAAAAAACTCGTTAATTCGTTTCAACTGAAGTTCACGATTGATAATTCTTTCACCATATTGAGCATCAAGCACACTACAATGTTGGTAAAACAAAATAGTTATTTATAATAACATTAATTCAGGATTATTTATAGTAACATTTATCTGCAATACATGATCCAGGGATCAACTTCTTCACAATTCATCATAATGTAATACATAGCAGCTTTGTATTCTTGAGGTGACAAGCTACGACAGCAAATTGGTTTTCCCCTGGGACCCCCCTTGGGAATGAAATTTTCAATTGGTTGTGAAACTCTGGGGCCCATTAAACTTCATTTCTCTTCAAACGGGTTATTAGTGTGTCATCTTCGTCACTAAAATAATACAAACAAAAGTTTGCAGTTTCTGATGCGAGGTATGTCTCCCAAATGGATCCTTCAATACGTGTTTTGTTTTTCACTATTTGCTTAAGGAAAAATATTTGTCTGCATTAACGTAAGATGTATTAAGGCATAATATTCATATCAAATGTATACCAAGAATAGGCAGGCATTGATACATTTCAAATGAATACATCCAACGATAGAATCAGACCCTCCAACTTGTTCCTCGTAAGGGAGGTGAATAGCTAGGTGCTCCATTGAGACGAAAAATGCTGGTGGGAAAATCTTCTCTAGTGTGCAAATTGTCTCGATAATAGACCTTTCTAGCATTTCCATGTCAGCAGCCTAATTTTAGATGCACACAAGGATCGAGAGAACTGGCTAATCTCTGCCAATGCACTCCAAATATCATCAGACAAGAAATCACGAAATGCGATAGGCAACAATCTTTGAATAAACAAATGGCAATCATGACTCTTCATCCCAGTTATACTGTTAGTGTCCAAATTAACACACCGAGATATATTTGACACGTAACCATTGGAAAAACATAGTTCCTTCAACCATTGGTAAATTATTTTTCGTTTATCCTTGTGCAACCTGTATGTAGCCTTTCTCTTCATCCGTCCTCCATTGGTTAGAAATAGTTTTTTTTTTGTGCATAATTCGAGATCCATCCTAGCTTTAACATTGTCTTTTGATTTTCCAGGATCATAAAATAAAGTGGCCTTGATGTTCTCAAAAAAAGAAAAAAAAATTCTCACAGTGCATCACATCCAAGTTGTAACGGGTGAGAAGTGTTGACCAATACAGAAGCTCCTAAAATATATTTTTTTTGTCCAGTTATGCGTGTGACCAAATCCATATCCATTGGTTCACGCCCCTTTCCAAACATGCTATCTTTAATTAGCTTCACTAGCTCAAGTATTTCTGCAAACCTTCTCTCGGGTATTCATCATTCTCTACTCGATTCATGAAAACATTGGATTTGTTTTTTCTATGACAGTGGTTAGTGGGTAAAAATTGTTGATGACAATCAAACCTACAAGGCTTGTGCTCATTTCGAAGTTGGAATGACTTAATCCTTTCTATGCAATAGGGACACGTTAACCGCCCATGTGTGCTCCAACCTAACAACATCCCATATGCAAAAAAGTCACTAATTGTCCATAAAACGGCAGCTCGCATTGTGAAATTTTATTTGTTGAAGCTGCAATGAGTTAATACTCATTCACTCCATAACATATTCAATTCATCAATCAACGGTCGAAGCATTACATCAATATTCACCCATGTACTTTTCTGGCCAGATATAATGAGGCAGATAAAAAATTTGCTCTTGAGTCATACATAGATTTGGTGGCAGGTTGTACGAAGTAACAAATACTGGCCAACAAGAATATGGTTTTGCAGAGGGACCGTGTGGGTTGAAACCATCAGTACATAATCCTAGTCGCACGTTACGAGGCTCTACAACAAATGCAGGATGTGACTGGTCAAATTACTTCCACGCCTCACCACCGAAAGGATGAATATTTTTTTCTAAATCCCCAAACACTTCATATGCCAAGTCATGTGCTTGATTATCTCGCGTGACATGTATAACCTCTTTAGACGTGGGGTAATAGGAAAATACCACAGTTTCTTCCTTGCAATGCCTTTACCACGTGAATTGTTCTTTTTTTTTTTTTTTTTGTACCTTGGTTCCCTACAAATTGGACAAAATTTATGATCACTATCGTCTTTTTAGTACAAGAAGCAGTTGTTTGCATAAACGTCAAATTTAACATGATTGGGCCAAGTTTCATCATCAATTTCTTCACATCATTATAATTATCATGGAACTTGTGCCTTTCTGTAGTTGGAGCAGCTTTTTTGCAACACTTAATAAAATTGCTCATGCCTGCAATTGACACCCATTGTAATAACGACTGGTCATTGCCTTCATAAATAGGATGTTCTAATGCACTCATTAACTCAAAAAATATTTTTGCTTGATTATTTGGCTTTTCCGGTTCTCCACTAGTTTCATACTCACAAAATTGAGGAAATGTATCAATGACCATGTCCCTGTGGGAGCCAAAATTTTCTTCTACTACTGGCTCGGCAATGCTATAAAACTGCCCCGTGTCATGATGTAAGTTAATGCTATCAAGCATTTTACCATGACATATCCAAGTATATTAATTTCAAGACAACCGCAGATTTGCACAAATGGATCCCAATTGTATGATAATCATGATAACACATATTTTGACAATTCTTACATGGGCATTTAATCAATCCCCCGCTATGATCACCACGGTTCGAGAAAGCAAAATTCATGAAAACTTTCATTTTGACTCAAGATTTGAGAAACTAAATCTCTCTTTGAAACCCCTAGCAGTATCATTCTCCTAGCTGTCTCTCTCCCTCTCCCTTCTTCCCTATTTTTTTCCTTTAAAGTATTGTACCACTTATTTTAATTTGCTATATAGAGAGCACATGAAATTTCAAAAGATACAACCCTCAAATAAAACTTTTGTGGAGAAAAAGTAAACTTTTAAAGGATATAGAAATGGAATATCACATTGTCTGTAATACCCAAGAAGCAGAGGTACGCATATTTATAAAGTATTCGTTTATTCTTTTCAACGAAATTTCTCTTTATTTAATTTTCTTTGAATCACAATTAAATGATTTTCATGCCCATTTCACTGGCAATCAACACACACTTAGAGAGGAAAATGTTCACGATAAGTAAGAGGAATTACAATTCACTGATTCAGAGTGTTCGCTTATTCTACATATTGGGAATATGTAAGGTCAGAGGAAAACGTACGCCTATAGAATGTGAAAGGTTGTAGTGGGAAATAGTGAAAAAAGAATATAGAATGAACATGATTTATACAAATACACAAACAGGGTACGATGGGTCAATTAGTTGCATATTCTTACTCAAATATATGTCTGGCAAACTGAGAGTGAGTGATTATTCAGACAAAATTACCAAATGATATATATTATTTTCAATTTCGCAACATTTTAAATGTGTATAGTAAAATAACTTTTTATTTTATATGCATACAAATTAATTTAATTTTTTACATTTAGACTCCTAAATTTGATTTCAAAATTTAATTTTTTTAGATCTAATCCCAAATTTAAATAGTTTATCCAGTTTATACCTTCTTGGCAGAAAAATCAATACAACGACATATTTATCACGTGAGGTGAGTTTGGGCTTTCTGATGAGTTTGATGATATGCGTCTATTTGAATATCTCATTTTGAATAAAATTTTCTTTTTACTCTAAAAACATTTTAGCATCATGATTTTTTTAAAATTGAAAATAATTAATAAGAATTGTAATTCAATTTTTTTAATATATCTTTAAACACTTAATATTAAAAATGTCATTTAAAAATTGGAAATAAATTTGAAGATAAAGAAAAAAAAAATCTGAAAATACAGTAATTCTTTTTTTCTGAAAATTTAAAAATAAAAATCAGAAAAAAGGTTACGTGGTTATTTTATTCTTATTTTTATCTGAATTTTTGAAGTTATTTTTAATATTACAAAATTAATAAAAAATATATGTGAGGGTTATTTCAAAAAATCTAAACGGTTAAAAATATTAAAAAAATGATCATATCTTCCCCTTTTCCCTCGATACACCACTGGACCAAAGATTTTTAACTATTCAAATATAGTAATTTTAATAACATTGTGTTTCTGATCATACATATCTGTTGGGATTGTTGGAGCCTGAGTGAACGGGGAAGTCAGAGGACGGGAGACACTCGACCAAGCATTGTGGTCGAGCACATCTGCTCGATCGAGCACCTCGATTTCCAGAGCCGAAAGCAAAGCGCCGAAAGCAGTAACGTGATCGGTGGAACCGGCCGACCAAGGCCTCGTGGTCGAGCGGGTTCCGCGCCGACCAGTTCATAATTAGGGCTTCGCCCATGTCTTCATTTAAATACTTTTGACTCATTCTATTTGCCTCTTCTTGTAAAAAAAAAAAACACACACGAAAATAGTGAATCTCCTGGCTTGGTAGTGCCCCCAGACGTAGTCATTCTTGACGAACTGGGTAACCAAATTGTTTGTCCTTAATTCGTTGTTTCCATTATTTTCTCCTATAATTGCTTGTTTAATTCCTAACAACTGGTATCAAGAGCATCTAGTTAAAGGGATCTGTGGAGAGCAATTATGATGGCTGAAGGGAAATCGCCTGTTGAGAAGTTTGATGGAATGGATTTTGGATTCTGGAAATTGCAGATCGAAGATTACCTGTACGGTAAAGATTTGTATCAACCGTTGGGTGAAAAACCTGAAGATATGAAGGACGACGAGTGAAAGTTGTTGGATAGGAAGGCGATGAGTGTGGTTCGTTTGTCGTTATCCAGAACGCCGCCTATCTTGCGGAAAGCAAAAACCACAAAGGAGATCTTTGGAGATTTTAATCGAGATGTATGAAAAAACCGTCTCAGCGGCGAACAAGGTTCATCCGATCGCGAGGTTATTCAACCCGAGGATGGCGGAGGATATCGTGGTAGTTAACCATCTCAACGAGTTCAATATGATCATAGCCCAATTGAGCTCGGTTGAGATTGATTTTGATGATGAAGTTCAAACCTTAATTTTGTTGTCTTCTTTACCAGAAAGTTGGAGTGGAACGGTAACGGCTGTTAGTGCTTCAGCGGGTAAAGTGAAACTAAAATTTGATGAGGTTAGGGATTTGGTCATGAGCGAAGAAATTCGCAGGAAAGAGTTGGGTGTGGCCACAGGATCTGCTTTGAGTGAGGGAAACAGAGGCAGATCTAAATCCAAGGGGAAGCCAAATCGAGGTAGATCGAAGTCAATGGGCAAAGATAGACCCAAGAAGGATAGGAGTAAAGTTGAGTGTTACAAATGTCATGAACTTGGTCATTACAAAAAGGAGTGCAAGTCACAAGAGAATGAACCAAAGAAGAATGACAACTCAGCCAACGTTGCCACTGATGAGGACTCAGATGCATTGATTCTGAGTGTAAGCAGTCCATTGGAGTCGTGGGTGTTAGATTCTGGAGCATCGTTTCATTCGTGCAGCAGTGCTGACGTAATGGAGAAGTACACTTCCGGGAACTTTGGGAAGGTTTATCTAGCTGATGATGAGCCTCTGGAAATCAAAGGGAAGGGGAATGTTCGGATTAAGACACCAAATGGGACTGTGTTACAGTTGAAAGATGTGAGACATATTCCTGGATTGAAGAGAAATTTGATTTCAGTTGGGCAGCTTGATGATGAGGGCTACAAGGTGACTTTTGGGTGTAACTCGTGGAAAATATCCAAAGGTGTCATGGTAGTGGCTCGAGGAAATAAAGAGGGAACGTTGTATATGACAGGCAACACCCGGTACATCATTGCTCTTGCAAGTGAAAAAGGGAATGCGAATTTGTGGCATTGCCGCCTTGGCCACATGAGTGAAAAGGGGATGAAAGTTATGTGCTCGAAGGGTAAACTGCCAGACCTCAAGACAGTTGACATTGGTTTGTGTGAGGATTGTGTATTCGAAAAACAGAAAATGGTGAGTTTTTCGAAGGGAGACAGAGCTTTGAAGAAGCAGAAGCTGGAGTTAGTTCACAGTGATTTGTGGGGACCAGCACCAGTGACATCCCTTGGTGGAGCATCATATTATCTACGAGGAAGGTATGTGTTTATTTCTTGAAAAATAAGTCTGATGCCTTTAATGCTTCCAGGAAGTGGAAGGCTCTTGTAGAAACTGAAACAGGTCTCAAGGTGAAGTGTTTGAGATCTGATAATGGTGGAGAGTACGAGCTCCAAGAGTTCAAAGGATTCTGTGAGGCGAATGAAATCCGAATGGAGAAAACCGTGAGAGGAACCCCACAGCAGAATGACGTGGCAGAACGTATGAACAGGACCCTATGGAACGTGCTAGAGGCATGAGATTGAAGTGTGGGCTGCCAAAGATGTTTTGGGCAGAGGCGATTAACACAGCAGCTTACTTGATAAACAGAGGACCCTCAACTTCTTTGGAAAATGGCATACCAGAGGAGGCCTGGTCGGGAAAGGAGATAAATCTATCTTTTCTTCGAGTATTTGAGTGTGTTGCATATGTTCATGTTGATGATATTGTTGGGATTATACTGGAAAGTATGCTTTTACTTTGTATAATCAAAACTAAATTTATGACTTATTTACTGAAATAAATTGTTTATCACTGATGCTTTAAATATCATCGAATGTTACATATATTTACTGCATAACTGTTCAATAAATAGTACGTGTTACATTGTAGTTAATTTAGTGATACCAGATCACAGAAGATTAAATTAACAGTCCCTTGTAACCAAAAGTACACCATTCACGACCTAGATGGAAATGAACAATCCATCGTGAAAGGTTGAAGTGTAAGGCTCAGATTGACTTGTCTTGACCAAGAGATTACACTAGTGCATGACTGATGCACTGAATAGGACCTACAGGAGGACAAATTCTTCAGAACTGAACAAGGAAGAATTAGACCTCAGTGGTTCGTTATTTCTTAATCTTCGTCCCTTAAATAGGATCACGTGTGGTTGGTAACTATTGCTTTGACTTATCACGGGTAGAGAATCAACGAGATTCAATACTTTATATCTTGAGCAATATTATTGGTCACATGCGATTGCTAAGATTTAATACGGAGAATCGTGTGCAAGTATGATTGTTTGATTTGCCCCCTTGGGAGGTTCATAAGATTTATCATACCAAATCTTGCAAGTGGAACTAGTTTCCGGTATGGATAATAATGTTGAACCGTTTCTTTACCAAGGATAAAAGATATTAATTAATGGAAAGCTATTTCAGTGGCTTGAATTAATTAATGGGCTAGATAATCTTAAACACGGGAAATAATAACCAGGAGCCATATTAACTGTAATATGGGTTAAGATGGATAGTGCAATATTAATTATGTAGTGGGATTAATTAATATTTATGGGCTTGAATAATATTGTGGCTCAATATTGATAATTCAAGATCCATTGGAAGATCCAATCTTAATTCTCCTAAAGGCCCCTCAAGTAGCCCAACATGAAGTCCAATAATTGAAAAAGGTGTTTAAAAATAAAATAAATTATTGTTGCATTATTTTCCTTAAAATTTCAAAATTATTAAAGAAAAAGAAGGAGAAGAATTTTCTTGAAAAGATTTTACGGAAAGGAGATAAGTATTCTTGGAATACAAGATTATCCCATAAATTCAAGAAATCTCCCACTTGGTTTCTTTAATTGTGATTTTCAAAATATATAGAGTAATAATAGGAAAAAGATTTTTTTCTTGATTTTCTTGAAAATATTTTATGGAAAAAGATATGTATTCTTGGAATACAAGAATATCTCATAAATTCAAGAAAGATCCAATCTTGAAAAGCCTCCTATTAATTTCGAAAAAATGGGTTAAATAAGGGTGTGAGATTTTTGTTGAAAAATACACATGGAATGAAGAATATATGAGATATATTCAAGATTTCTTGGAGATCAAGAAAAGATCTTTCCTAACCCTATTTTGAGCCCTAATTTTCGTCCCCCTCTCTATTATAAATAGGGGATGAATGATTCATCCCCAAATAACATTTAAAATTGGTTTTTCGGAAAAAAATATATCGTCGATAAAATATCAAATATTTTGAAACGCCGATGATTGTGTATTTTTAAAAACGTCAATTGTGAGTGTACCATTCCATGTGCTGGAAAAATTAGTAAATCCACAAAGGTAGTGCAACAATTTTTTTATTTTCCCTTTTGTTAATTGTTCGCGAGTTTCCTTCCACCGGATTGACGAGCAAGGACTAGGGAATACTTGGGAAGACTTTTTGGTGTGTTTAATCGACGAGACCATTGCCACTCCAAGAGGTTAGTTCACGTAAACTCAGAAAGCAATTCCGCATGCGTGGGATTTATGTGAATTGTTTATATGCATAATTTGTTGCTGAATTATTATTTGAATTAATATAGGATTAATTCATGCTAGTAATAATTGTTATAATTAAATTTGTATTTAAATATTCATCCCAAATAGATCCGTGCAAATAATTCCCCAACAAATGGTATCAGAGCCTCGATTTCGGGCTTTGAATTTTAAATTGTAATTTAATTAGATTTTTCATTAAATTTGAAATTGGATAGTAGAATTGCTAGATCTTTTTTTGCGGTGTATCCAATTGTCATGGAATTTAATGTGTATATTTGTGCATGCATATAATTTGTGGTTTTTAATTCGATTCGATTCGAATTCGCTTTTTTGCCTCGTGAGAAAATCCACGAGTAGATTATTAGAATTTGTTTGATTTGATCAATGTAATAGACTAGTCTAGATCTAGTTTATTTATTTTTTGTAAATAAAATTGTAACCGGATCGAAATGGAGACGGAGACAAAGAATTAAAAGACAGATCCGAAACGGGCGAGATGCTGTGGCGCCGCTAAACGTGTTAAGGGAGGCTGGCGCGACGACCGGACGCGCATGCGGTGACGACGGGGGGCGAGGCCGAGGGCTGAAAGGCAAGTGATTCGACGGGCGGGCGATAGGGCGCTGGGCGCAAGACTGCGGCGGAAGCGGGCGATGACGTACGCGAAATAGGTACAGACAAAGGTGGGCGGTTGCCGAAGTTCCGGCGGCGAGGCGAGTGGCGATGCCAGGCGGATGAGGGTACGCTGCCGGCCGCCAGACCTTTGCCGAGGGCGACGCGAGTAAAGTCAGCGAGGTCGCTGCATCACTGGCGACATACGCGTGACCGGCGGCTAAGGCGCACGGACGCGGTCGTTCGGCCAAGGGCCGGCCGGATGCGGGCGTGCTTCCCGGCTACAAGCTACTTGGCGTGGCGTTTCGAGACGGAGTTCTTTTCGAGACGATCGAGTGGGAGAAATTCAAGATGACGTTTCTTCAAAATCAAGCCAAGAAAAATCAAACCATGACAATTGGATAATTTGTGCCCAATATGTTTATTTTTCCGCTTTGCTTGATTTATTGTTATGTTTTCTTGTGCTTTATTTAATTTGTTTAAATGTGTTTGCATGAGAATTGCCCAATGAAAAATCTCACCTACAAAAATTACTAAGTATGTTTAAATAATTAATTGACAATTTTATTCCGGATAATAAAATTAAATTAATTTTGATCTCCATGATTTATTTATTTGTGAATTCTTTTGGAGAAATTCCCCCCACGGGACGGTCAAAAGATAGCTTTCACATGAATAAATTCCAGTTGGATGATTGTGGATTATTACTAGTGGCTGACGATGATCCTCCCCACGAGGCTCGCTCAAAGCTTAAATAATAATTTCAGATTTAATCATGGTTATTACTTAGGTATAAAATTTATATGCATATACTTCCCCGAAGTCCCTGTCAATTTTATATTGATCAAGTGGGAGCCAACTATTAATCTGGATATTAAAGGTTTGTAATTGTTCTTGTTTATAACCTGCTTGAATGTGTTTAAATAATGACCCACCCCCACGTGGCTTATTTAAACTTTTGAGAGATGTTAATGATGCATGTTCATATTTTTTTTGAGATTTTAATATGAAACATGTGATCGAATTTTGTGATATATTTGTGCTTATGCATATTATTATTTATTTCAGTTCATCATGTCGCAACCTTTTAATCCACTGCTATTATACTTAAAGTCAATAGAATAAGTATGGAAACTATATTGATTGAAACCGAAAAATTATAATTGTCCTAATCGCAAAAAAACACAAGTGGATTCTTGACACACCAAAATCGGGATGAGCCAACCGACGAAGTCAAAAATGTGGGACTCGTCGGATCACCATGAGAGATGTCGTCGCTAAAAATGGTGGAGGGCAAACCCGTAAGGGATTACGTCCTCAAAATTGATGGCCCATTTGAACAAACTTGAGGTTCTGAGTGCAGATTATAATTTGGAGACTCAGATGAATTTAGTACTTCACTCTCTGCCCAAAAGTTTTCGAAAGCAATTTTTGCCTCATTGCTAATGATTTGTTGCAAGCTTTGGTCTCGGCAGAGATGTTGATAGGGCACCAAACTCAAGCTTTGACGGCAAGTGGTCCGTCTTCATCTTCTAGGCCAAGGGATGGCAAGAAGAAGAAGGTGACCAAAGGCCATAAGCAATCAGACTCAACTGTTGCCAAGGGCAATGATAAAATGACAAATGCTGGTGGTGTCAAGGAAAATCCAAAGTGGAAGTGCTTAAGCTGCGGTGAAAGAGGACAATGGAGGTTTGCCTGTTCCAACCCCAAAAGGGCCGGAAAGAAAGGTAACTCTCACGCACTAATTGTTGAAACTTGTTTAGCGGTGTATACTTCTCATTCGTGGGTAGTTGATATGGGATCCACTAATCATGTTTGCTTCACGGGTTCAAACTGATCCGATAACTTAGTGGCAGTGAGATCCTCATCACACTGGGCAATGCTACGAGAGTGGCAGCTGAAGCAGTGGGAGAAGTGCACCTGTCTTTTGAAGACAAAGTTTTAATTTTAAGAGATGTTCTTTACGTTCCGAATTTTAGAAAAGAATTTAATTTAGGTTTCTAAACTTTACCTTGATGGATATTCGGTTACTTTTAATAAAGTTGTTACCATTTCTCTTTATGATAAATTTATCTCGTCATGGAACGTTGTTTAATAATCTCTATACAATTAATCGGCACACCACTCACTTAAATGCATCCTATAACACATCAATTGTTTCTGAGAAAAGAAAACGTTCATCAGACGTGAACGAGACACTTCTATGGCATCTAAGATTGGGACATATTAATCCAAAGAGGATCCAAAGGTTTGTGAAAGACGGTTCACTGGAGTTTCTCCAAGTTGAACCAATTCCAACCTGCGAATCATGTTTGGAGGGTAAAATGACCAAGAGGGCATTCATAGCCAAGGGGAATAGAGCCAAAGAAGTGTTAGAAATCATTCACACAGACGTATGTGGTCCAATGTCAACCAAAGCAAGAGGAGGTTATGAGTATTTCGTCACTTTTGCTGATGACTACTCAAGGTACGGTTATATTTTCCTTATGAAGCATAAATCTGAGACCTTTGAGAAATTCAAAGAATTTAAGGCTCAAGCAGAGAATCATAAGGAAAAACGTATCAAGTCTCTACGATCCAATCGTGGAGGTGAATACCTCAGCGATGAGTTTTTGAACTACTTGTCTGATAAAGGGATTGCATCGCCTAATCGCACCGGAACCCTCAACAAAAGCGGGGTTGCAGAGCTAAAAACGTAACACTTTTGGAAATGGTTAGATCTATGATGAGTTATGCGGATCTTCCCAAGTCTTTCTGGGGTCATGCCTTAGAAACAACGGCCTACATTCTGAACTTGGTGCCATCCAAATCGGTTCCCAAAACTCTCAAAGAATTGTGGACGGTAAACAAGCAAGCCCGGTTTTGAGACACATGAAGATTTGGGGGTGTCCGCCCACGTGTTGGACAAGGAAGGAAGGAAAATTGAATCCTCGATAAGAATTAAGGTTGTTTGTAGGATACTCCGAGGGAACAAAAGGGTGTATTTTCTATGGTCCCGAAGATCAAAAGGTGGTAATAAGCACCCACTTTAGATTTTTGGAAGAAGACTATATGAACAAAAGAAGACCCAGAAGTGAGATTACCTTAAATGAGCTAAGGGGGCTAACCTCAGTACAAATGACAAGATGACATACCAAACAACACACTTGCACAACCGAACCTCATCAGAGTGGGAGGGTTGTGAGACGCCCCGAGAGATTCATGGGGATAGGAGAGTCCTCGACTTGATTCCTGACAAGATGAATCGAAATCCATGGACATATGACGAGGCAATCCAAGACAAGGACGCAGTCCTTGGCAAACAACAATGAAAGCCGAAATGGGTTCTATGGATCATAACAGAGTGGGAGCTAGTCGAACCACTTAACGGGGTCAAACCCATTGGTTGCAAGTGGGTATACAAGAAAAAAAAAGAGGACCGGACGGGAAGGTGAAAACCTTCAAGGCAAGGCTTGTGGTGAAAGGTTATACTCGAGAAAAGAAGGGATCGACTATGAGGAAAAAATTTTCACCAGAAGCAATGCTCAAGTCCATCCAAATTCTCTTGTCGATTCTTCACAAGATCTCGACTTTGAAATCGGCAAATGGATGTCAAGACAGCCTTTTCCTTAACTAAGTCTTGATGAAGAAATCTATATGCAACAACCCCAATGCTTCATTGAAAAGGCCAAGAACACCTAGTTTGTAAGCTCATAAAGTCCATTTACGGACTCAAACAGCATCCGAGCTTGGAACCAATGTTTTGATCATGTTATAAAGTCTTATGGGTTTGATCAAAACGAGTTTGAAAGTTGTGTGTACAAAAAAGTGTGTCGGAACTACATTGGTATTCTTAGTACTATACGTGAGAGCGACATTCTCGATCATCGGGAACGATGTAAAGGTGTTATCGAGCGTAAGGGCATGACTTTCAAAAAAGTTTTTGATATGAAGGACTTAGGGAAGTCGCGACATCCTTGGGATCAAGATCACCGAGATCGCAAGAAAAGGATGATGATAGCTTATCGCGAAGCTTCATACATAGACATCGCCTTGAAACGATTCAAAGATGCAGATTCCAAGAAAGACTTCGTACCTTTCAGACATGGAATCCATCTATCTAAGGAAATGTGCCCTAAGACACAAAAGGAGATAGATGACATGAAAGGCATTCCATATGCTTCGGCTGTCGGAAGCCTTATGTATGCAATGCTGTGTACAAGACCGGATATCTGCTTTGCCGTTGGCATGGTGGCAAGATATCAAAGTAACCCGAGGAAAGAACATTGGACGACAGTTAAAAACATTCTGAAGTATTTGAAAAGAACTCGAGATAGAATGTTAATTTATCAATCAGATAGTCTAATCCCCATTGGCTACACGGACTCGGATTTCTAATCAGACTTAGATTCCAGAAAATCTACCTCCGGTAGTGTGTTTTGCATGGGGGAGGAGCCATGATATGGAGAAGCGTTAAGCGCAAAATGCATCGCAGATTCTACCATGGAAGCTAATATGTAGTCGCTATGAGGCACCGAAAAAAAGCGGTTTGGCTCAAGAACTTCCTAGTGGACTTGGACGTAGTTAAATTTGCCCAAAGACAATCATTGTTTATTGTGACAATGCCGGAAAGCAATTGCAAATTCAAGGGAACCAAGAGCCCACAAGGCCAAAGAAACACATTGAAAGGAAATACCATCTTATACGAGAAATCGTTAAGAGAGAGAGATATAGAGGTGACAAAAATAGCGTTAGAAGACAACCTAGCAAATCCATTTCACAAAGGGTCGCCTCGTAATACATTCGGAAGACATGTGGAAGGAATGGGTGTCAAGACCGTTGCTAACTGCTTTTAAGTATAAGTGGGAGAAATTATTAGGTTCGTGTAGGTGACATTAGATGTCACGACAGAACTACATGAGACATCTTTGTAGTATACTTAAAAGCGCACTTTGAGTATAAGTGGGAGATTGTTGGGATTATCTTTCGAAAGTATGTTTTTACTTTGTATAATCAAAATCAATTTCGGACTTATTTATGTAAATAAATTGTTTATCATCGATGCTTTTTTAAATATCATCGAATGTTACATATATTTACCGCATAACTGTTCAATAAATAAGACGTGTTACATTGTAGTTAATTTAGTGATACTAGATCACGAAGATTAAATTAATCGTCCCTTTGTAACAAAAAAGTACACCATTCACGACCTAGATGGAAATGAACAATCCATCGTGAAAAGGTTGAAGTGTAAGGGCTCGATTGGCTTGTCTTGACCAAGAGATTACACTAGTGCATGATCGATGTAATCGAATAGGACCCTCTGGTGAGGACAAATTCTTCAGAACTGAACAAGGAAGAATTAGACCTCAGTGGTTCGTTATTTCTTAATCTTCGTCCCTTAAATAGGATCACGTGTGGTTGGTAACTATTGCTTTGACTTATCACGGGTAGAGAATCAACGAGATTCAATACTTTATATCTTGGGCAATATTATTGGTCACATACGATTGCTAAGATTTAATACGGAGAATCGTGTGCAAGTATGCTTGTTCGATTTGCCCCTTGGGAGGTTCATAAGATTTATCATACCAAATCTTGCAAGTGGAACTAGTTTCCTAGATGGATAATAATGTTGAACCGATTCTTTACCAAGGATAAAAGATATTAATTAATGGAAAGCTATTTCAGTGGTTTGAATTAATTAATGGGCTAGATAATCTTAAACACGGGAAATAATAACCGGGAGCCATATTAACTGTAATATGGGTTAAGATGGATAGTGCAATATTAATTATGTAGTGGGATTAATTAATATTTATGGGCTTGAATAATATTGTGGCTCAATATTGATAATTCAAGATCCATTGGAAGATCCAATCTTAATTCTCCTAAAAGGCCCTCAAGTAGCCCAACATGAAGTCCAATAATTGAAAAAAGGTGTTTAAAAAATAAAATAAATTATTGTTGCATTATTTTCCTTAAAATTTGAAATTATTAAAAAAAAAGAAGGAGAAGAATTTTCTTGAAAAGATTTTATGGAAAGGAGATAAGTATTCTTGGAATACACGATTATCCCATAAATTCAAGAAATCTCCCACTTGGTTTTTTTTAATTGTGATTTTCAAATATATAGAGTAATAATAGGAAGAAGGATTTTCTTGATTTTCTTGAAAAGATTTTATGGAAAAAGATATGTATTCTTGGAATACAAGAATATCTCATAAATTCAAGAAAGATCCAATCTTGAAAAGCCTCCTATTAATTTGAAAAAATGGGTTAAATAAAGGGTGTGAGATTTTTGTGGAAAAAATACATGGAAAAAAGAAGAATATATGAGATATATTCAAGATTTTTGAGATCAAGAAAAGATCTTTCCTAACCCTATTTTGAGCCCTAATTTTCGTCCCCCACTCTATTATAAATAGGGGATGAATGATTCATCCCCAGATAACACGAAAATTGATTTTTCGAAAAAATATCAGCGTCGATAAAATATCAAATATTTTGAAACGTCGACAGATTGTGTATTTTAAAAAAATGTCAATTGTGAGTGTAAAATTCCATGTGCTGGAAAAATTAGTAAATCCACAAAGGTGGTGCAACAAATTTTTTATTTTCCCTTTTGTTAATTGTTCGCGAGTTTCCTTCCACCGGATTGACGAGCAAGGACTAGGGAATACTTGGGAAGGCTTTTTGGTGGTTTAATCGACGAGACCATTGCCACTCCAAGAGGTTAGTTCACATAAACCCGTAGCAATTCTGCATGCGTAGGATTTATGTGAACTGTTTATATGCATGATTTGTTGCTGAATTATTATTTGAATTAATATATGATTAATTCATGCTAGTAATAATTGTTAGAATTAAATTTGTATTTAAATATTCATCCCGAATAGATCGTGCAAATAATTCCCCAACAATTTATGAGTAGAAGTAAATTAGTTGCTAAACTCATTAAATGTACATTTGTTGGATATGGCGGTGATGAGTTTGGCTATCAATTTTGGGATGAGGAAAACCAAAAGATAATTAAGTGAGTCGAGATATCATATTTAATGAACAGTGATGTACAAAGAAAGGTTGGGGATATCCAAAGAAGGTGGTTTCGAGTCCTGTGTTGTGGAGTTAGACATTTTCAAACTCGGGTGAGAGCAAGAGGGTTCTAGATGATCGGTGATTGTTGAGGAAGAACCAAGTACACCGCCACCAACAATTAAGCTGCGGAGATCCACTAGAGATCGGAGATCTCCGATAGTATTCACCCTCCTTCATTATTTATTGTTAATCGATGGTGGTGAACCCGAATGTTATCTGAGAGGCCACACATAGTGAATAAAGGACAAGTGGAAACTTGCAATGGATGATGAGATGAATTCATTGATGACCAACGGAACTTGGGAGATAGTTGAAGCTTCCTAAGGGCAAGAAAGCCTTTGACAACAAGTGGGTTTGAGAATAAAAGAGGAGGTCGATGGAAGCAAACGCTACAAGGCAAGATTGGTTGTGAAGGGGTTTCAAAGAAACATGGTATTGACTATATTGATGTTTTTACTCCAGTGGTGAAGCTAACTACCATTCTATTAGTTTTGAGTCTGGTGGCTGCAGAAAATTTGGTGTTAGAACAGATGGACGTGAAAACCGCCTTTCTTCATGGTGATTTAGATGAGGACATCTACATGAAGCAACCAGAGGGATACTTGTCTAAGGGGAATAGTGAGCTAGTTTGCAAATTGAAGAAGAGCTTGTGCGGGTCTCAAAACAAGCTCCATTACAGTGGTACAAGAAGTTTGATGGGTTCATGCATGAGATTGAGATCAATAGGTGTGAGGCTGACCATTGCTGTTACTTCAAGAGGTATGATGATGGTTATATCATTTTGCTATTATATGTTGATGACATGTTGATAGCAGGCTCTAGTGCTCGGGAGGTGAGCAAGTTGAAGAAAAATTGTGCGAAAAGGTTTTATGAAGGACCTTGAAGAGCCAAGCAAATCTTAGGAATGTGAATCGATCGTGTGACAAGGTGGCAGAAAGTTTTATCTTTCACAAAAGGAATACATAAAGAAAGTCTTGGAGAGATTTAGTATGGAAGATGCAAAAACGGTTCGGGTCTGGATTGGGAAGTCGGGTTTTAAGCTATCCAACAAGGACTCACTTAGTAGAAGAAAGAGGAGCGGACCTACATGCAAAACACTCAGATGCTTCAAAGAATTGGAAGTTTGATGTATGCTATGGTGGGTACAAGACCAGATATTTCACAAGCGGTGGGAGTTGTTAGCCGGTTTATGGGCAATCCGGGTAAGCAGCATTGGGAGGCAGTGAAGTGGATCCTTAGATACTTGAGAGGTACTACCGAACAAGCTTTGTCCTTTAAGGGCAAAAGCGTTGGGTTGGCAGGATATGTTGATGCAGACTTGGCATCAAATGATCTCGACAAAAGGAGAAGTACTACAGGGTATGTGTTTACTTTTGGTGGTACAGCAATATCTTGGGCTTCTAAGTTGCAGAAGATCGTAGCTCAGTTCACTGCAGAAGCAGAGTACGTTGCAGTCACTGGGGCTAGTAAAGAAATGGTTTGGTTGCAGAATTTGTCGTGTGAGTTGGGGAAGGAGCAAAAGGATAGTATTTTGTATAGTGACAGTCAGAGTGTTATTCACTTGACGAAGAATTCGGCCTTTCACTCGAGGATTAAGCACATCGAGTTGAGGTATCATTATATTCGTTACCTCATTGAGAACAAGATCTTACAGTTGATGAAGATCCGGGGAAGTGAGAATCCTGCTGACATGTTGACTAAGGTTGTGACCTTAGAGAAGTTGAAGTTATGCGATGACTTCAACCGCCTTGGTAATAGCCGAACATAAGGCCCAAAGACTACTACTAAAGGAGAGAAACCGTTGGAACGGGGGAGACAAGTTACAGTTGGAGTTAGTCTCCAGGTGGGAGATTGTTGGGATTGTTGGAGCTTGAGTGAACGGGGAAGTCAGAGGAGGGGAGGCGCCTTCGACCAAGCATTGTGGTCGAAAGCACATCCGCCGATCGAGCACCTCGATTTTCCAGAAGCGAGCGGCATAACGTGATCGAGAGGAACTGTTGGGATTATCTTGAAAAAGTATGCTTTTTACTTTTGTATAATCGAAAACCGGATTTCGGATTTATTTATGAAATAAATTGTTTATCATCGATGCTTTAAATATGATTGAATGTTATATATATTTATCGTGATAATCGTTCAATAATTAATTGCGTGTTACATCAGAGTTAATTTAGTGATACCGGATCTGAGAAGATTAAATTGATCCCTTTGTAACTAAAAAGTACGCCATTCACCTAGATGGAAATGAACAACCATCGTGAAAGGTTGAGGTGTAAGGCTCGGGATTGGTTTTGTCTTAACCAAGAGATTACACTAAGTGCATGACCGATCTTGTTGAATAGGACCCTCTGAGGAGGATAAGTTCTTCGAATCTGAACAAGGAAGAATTAGACCTCGGTGGTTCGTTGTTTCTTAACCAAAATCCCTTAAATAGAATCACGTGGGATCGGTAACTATTGCTTTGACTTATCATGGGTAGCTTAATCGAGTGAGATTCAATACTTTTTATCTTGGGTAATATTATTGGTCACATGTGATTGCTAAGATTTAATCTGAAGAATCGTGTGCAAACGCTTGCTTGATTTGCCCCATGGGAGGTTCATAAGTTTTATCATACCAAATCTTGCAAGTGGAATTAGTTTTAGGTATGGATAATAATGTTGAACCGTTTCCTCAACCAGGACAAAAGATATTAATTAACGGAAAGCTATTTCAAAGGGCTTGAATTAATTAATGGGCTAGATAATCTTAAACACGGGGAAATAATGACCAGAGCCATATTGGATGCGTAATATGGGTTAAGATGGATGGTGCAATATTAATTATGTAGTGGGATTAATTAATATTTATGGGCTTGAATTATATTGTGGCTCAATATTAGATATTCAAGATCCATCAGAGGGTCCAATCTTAATTCTCCTAAAGGCCCCCTGAGTAGCCCAACATATAGTCCAATAACTGAAAAGGTGATTAAAATAAAATAAATATTGTTGCTTATATTTCCTCTAAATTTTCGAAAATTATGGATAAAGAGGAGAAAGATTTTCTTTGAATTTTGTTATGGAATGAAGATATGTATTCTTGGAATACAAGATTATCTCATTAAATTCAAGAAATCTCCCACTTGGTTATACATAGTGATATTTCGAAATTTTTGAAAATAGAGGGCAAGAAAGATTTTCTTGAAAATATATTATGGAAGATATGTATTTCTTGAAATACAAGAATATCTCATAAATTCAAGAAGATCCAAATCTTGGATTCTTGCACACTGTATTTTTCGAAAATAACACCATATTAGAGGAGGTGAGTTTTTTGTGGAATATTTTAATTATGGGAAAAAGAATATAAGAGATATATTCAAGATTTCTTGGTGACCAAGAAAAGTTTTTTCCCACATTGAAATATCACATAAATTTAAATCCACCCTCCCTCCTATAAATAGGGGATGATTAGTTCATTCCAAAGACAATTTCATGTCTTTGGAAATATTAGCAAATCCACATAAGTGGTGCAACAAAGTTTATTTTTCCTTTTGTTAATTGTTTGTTGGAAGTATCCTTCCACCGGATTGTCGAGCAAGAGCTAAGGGAATACTTGGGAAGTCCTTTTGGTTAGTCCGTCCGACCAAAGCCACTGTCATCCCAAGAGGTACGTTCACGTAAACCCGTAGATTCTGCATGCGTAGGTTTTACGTGGCTTTTTATATGCATGATATGTTGTTGTAATTATTATTTGAATTAATATAGGATTAATTCATGCTAGTAATAATTAATGAATTAAATTTGTATTTAAATATTCACCCCGAATAGATCTGTGCAACTCATTCCCCAACAGGAACCTCTCGACCAAGGCCTGTGGTCGAGCGGGTTCCGCAGCCAGTTCGCAGAATTAGGGCTTCGGCCCATGTCTTCATTTAAATACTTTTGACTCATTGTATTTTCTCTTGTAAAAAAAAACAATTTAAAATAGTGAATCTCCTGGCTTGGTAGTGCCCCCAGACGTAGTCATTCCTGACGAACTGGGTAACCAAATTGTTTGTCCTTAATTCGTTGTTTCCATTATTTTCTCCTATAATTGCTTGTTTAATTCCTAACAATACCTAATGATATTGAATAAGGAAAAAAATCATACACGTCGAATCACATTGTTTTTTTATTCCAATCATACTTCTTATCAAAAGTTGTTTTGAAAAGGCTTTCACGCTGAACATAGATGCCATCAATTCTTACTTCCCAGCGGCATTGACCACTATTACATATTCGGTGTGTTCCTCTAGATGTAAATGCATCAAATTCGACCATCTTATCACCCCACCAAAGATGACAATTGAATAAGGTGCGACCAAAAACATCCTTACAAAACGACCAACGATAAACTTGGTTCGTATTAATTGTATGTTCTCCAAGATCATCGTTTTTAGATTGGCAGCGTAATTTCAATGGATCGGGGAGTTTGTTGATCATAGAAACATCATATCCAGAAGTCCATAGGCATGATTTAGCTGCTAATAATGTAATTTCGGAGAAAATGCTGCACAAAGAATAAGAAAAACTATTTGATTTTTTCATCATGATTCATGTAAGTGAAATTGTTTCAAATTTGATTGAAAATGAGAAATATTTGAGAATTTAAATAGAAAATAGATAGTAATTGTTTGTTGCCTTTATTCTATCCGAATATCGAATCTAATTAAATGAAAGCATGAACTTTTGTCACTCGGATAATTTCTAGCGCTAGGTAGTATAGTTCATTTATCTTTGTTTAGATCGGTAGGAATGAACTATTTAACCACTCTCGGTAGGGTTAAGGTCTCCACGGGTTGGGTCCGGGCGGGCATGGAAAAAGTTTTTTTTTTTTGCTTTTTTTTTTTTTAGGTTTAGTTAAAAAAAAAATTTATCCGCCCGGACCCAACCCAGACTGCATCTTAACCCGGAATTCGAAAGTGGTTCATGGTTCACCCGACCCGAATGGTTCATGATTTAGGGTTTAAGGTTCATAGTTTAGGGTATAGTATATTATAAAATATTCTATAATTTATTTTAGTAGAATTAATTATGTGGATGATGAGTTGGGATGACACCTCATTAATCTGGTTCTATAAAAAACCAGATAGTTGATTCTATATCACTACTATATATATATATTAGATTAATTATGATATATAATTTCAATATATATATATATATCTTAATCTTAATACTATATATTGGTAAACCTAATTCAGCTTATGTAGCGCAACCACGTAAGTCTGCGCAAAACTCAATTCAACCAGATTATTTCGTTTTAAAATCGTGCACTCTCATTAAAAGTTATTTAAAGTAAATTTATAATCTATTTAAAAAAATTAATAAATTAAATACTTTTATTTATAAATATATATATATTTACCCCCATATGTTGTATAAATATATTCACGCTTATTATAAGATTTATTTAATTTATTTTTAGATATATATTTTATATATATATATATATATATATATATATATATATATATATATTGGTAAATCGATTCAATTTATGTGGCGAAAACGTCGATCTGCGAAAATTTTAATTCAATCAGATTATTTTGTTTTAAAATCGTGCATTCTCATTAAAAGTTATATTTAAATTAAATCTTTAATCTATTTAATTAATAAATTAAAATTCTAATTTTAATTCATCTTGATCTTCTTTCCCGTAAATTGATACACCTATATATTGGTCAACTTAATTGATATGTATTTTCGTTTGATAAATTTTTTTCCTATAGATTGATGCACCTCTATCTTAATCAACTTAATTGATATATATTTTCGTTTTATTTTATCAAATTTATTTATAAATATATATTTATATCCACACCCCATATATATATATATATATATATATTATATTTATATCTACACCCCATATATCCTTATATGTAATCACGCTCCAAACCCAATATTCACGTTTTGTACTAATTTTTTTTATTCGTTTTTCTATATATTGTTCTAAAAAAAAGATTTTGTTTTTTTTATGTTGCAGGGAGTATTGAGATAAGTAATTTTGAGTGTTGAATTAATTGTGGATGTTTTTCTTCTTTTTTGTTCATAACAATTCTTCTAATTTGATAAATTTATAAATTTAATTTTTTTTTTTGTATATTTAATCTGATGTGATTCTTTTAATTTGATGAATTTTTTAATATAATTTTACGTTTTATATTTTAATTGATTTTTATACCATCCCTGCATATTCTGTATTCTAATTTGTCAACTTACAAGTCAATGATTAATCGTTTTTCAAGTATGTTTATTGTTTCTAACAATATTATTTTATTCAAATTCTTGATTTGTGTAGATTTTTCAAAAAATTATATTCATAAATATTTATTGGAATTGTATAACTATTTTGTATATTGCAAGGAGTTTTTTTTTATATTGCAGAGAATATTGAGGTAAGTAATTTGAGTGCTGAATTAATTGTGGACGAGTTTCTTCTTTTCTGTTCATAGCAATTCTTCTAACTTGATAAATTTGTTAAATTAATTTTGTTTTGTATATTTGACCTCATGTGATTCTTCTAATTTGATGAATTTATTAATCTGATTTTGTGTTATATATTTAAATGGATTTTTTATACCGCTCCTTGCAGATTCTGTATTCTAATATGTCAACTTACAAGTCAATGATGGATCTTTTTAAAGGCAATCTATGTTTATTGCTTTCTAACAATATTATTTTATACAAATTTCTTGATTTGTATATATTATTTAAAAACTTAATCTTATTGTGTTTTTTTTTTCCGATCATTCATATTGTGCGTATGAATAAGAATATATACAGATTAGAAGACGATTATGTAAAGATCAATCTTATCTAAGGAGTGCTCTTATTGGAGCTATTCAAAAGGCATTTGATAAATTTGTGCATATTCATATCAGCATGTTCATTGATGAATTTTGTAGATAAAGTTATTCATTTTTTTTGTTAATTTTTTTTATTTTATTCTATTATATTTGATTTAAAATTCAATCAAATAATTTTTTTTTTTCGCGGGAATGAAAAATATTAGTGGATAGACTAAGATATCACCCATATATTTTCCAAATCTTACACTTTATTTCCCTTAAATATTAGATTAATTCATTAAGTTGTTAAGTTTGGATAGTATATCAACTAACACTAACTTCAAGATATTTTAAATTTTATAAAATACACAAAATATAATCATATCAATTTGCTAAGTATTGATCTATATAGAGATAGATTGTACGGATACATGTACGATAATATGGGTACAATACGGGTATTGGGACACATAATTTCTAAAGAATTGGGTAATATACGGCGGGGGTATATGACTAATTTTTCAAAATATTTTATATTTTAATTATATTTATAAATATTTTCATTATTATTTTTAATTGTATATAAGATAAATGTATTTCAAGGCAAACAAAAAATAAATTTTGCAATTTTGACCCGTGTGTACCCTATTTGTGTTTGACACGCTGATCAGCCGTGCCCGGCACGATACTCAAATTTTTATTAATATTTATAATTGGGACACATCACGTGACGTATCGAGTGGATCCCGTATTCGCGTACCCAAATACCTACAGAGTATCCGACACTGCATTATTAAAAATATTCGAGTGCCCATGCATTCTAGATAACGAGATATGCAAAAATATATTAAGACCTATAATTTAATATTTTGAATGTAGAATGAGATATATAAAATAGATACCTAAAATTTAAAATTTATTCATATATATTATCATTAAAAATGTGATTAATATTTATAAAATAATACTAATAGTTTTTTAAAGCCCGCGAAATTCGCGGTGATACATACTAGTATATATATATATATTAGATTAATTATAATTTCGTATGATATAATTATAATTTAGATTAATTATATATATATATATATATCATACGAAATTATATATGTTATGTTAGATTAATTATATATGCATGTTAGATTAATTAGTCAAATTAATATGTTAGAATATTAGTCAATTTTATTTTAGATTAGTCTGGTTGATTAGGAGATTAGTCTAGTTAGATAATGTCAATTTAACGTACATGTTAGATTAGGAGATTATATTTATGTAATTATTTTATTATTTGATATATGTTAGAATTGTTAAATTGTTGGTTGATTATGATGAGTTTAAAATAATACAGTCGAAACTCTGTCGAAATTTAGACACAATTTTGATTAATTGTTTTAATTAGTTAATTTATGTCAAATTATTTGATTGGTTAGATTGCTTGTCAATATGTTAGGAATTAGAACTGAAATTTGTTGGTTGACTAAGAGATGCGTTTTATATAATACAGTCGAGACTTTGTCGAAATTTGGACAAATTTGTTAGGAATTGGAATTTAAATTCGTTGGTTAATTAAATTGTTAGTAAAAAATGTAATGAATTTTTTTTATATAATGCAAATGAGTACAGTGGGCGTGGCGATTAGGGTCGTGACAACGACCTTTGGTTGAGGCGATGGTGGAGGTCGTGGCGATGACCCGGTTCCTCAGAGCACCAAGAGGAGGAGGATCCTTAGACCTCAAGTCCACTTCGCACTCCCCCCTCACAGAGAGCCCGACCCAGCGGGTCGTCCAACTCATAATTCGTGTTAGTGTTAGTGTCCCAGAGACAATCCTATTGTAAGGACATAATACTAAGATAATATCCAGTTTGATTTAATATTATTATTCATTTAATATTAATGTATGGCAATACACTTATTCGAATATTATGTTTGATTGTTTGCATTTATTCTTATATGTGTTCCCATGAACCAATGTTGTCATTGTGGATGTGAGACCTCAGGTGACTTAAGCATGATTCTCAAATAGCTCCGATCAAGGATCATCAAGAATGAGATATTGATGATGCAATTGAGATTGGTGTCGCGATCTGCATCATACTCTTAGAGAGTGTAGTAAGATCTCACTTGCTACGAGATACTAGGTATATCATGATGGATGCACAAATACCTTAGAGGGTATTGGTATACCCATCCAGAAACCGTTTGATGTAATTCCACAATATGTGTCTCTACGGTGTCTCGGTTAGTGGGAGCGACGCGATACTCCTTTCACTTGAGGTCAATCATAGCATGTGTGGAGTGATGAACTTTGTCCATGATTGACGCTTGCACCCTTCTATGGGTAAATATGACTTGGATTGGGTTCATCAATAAATATCTTGATAGAATTGAACCAAGAATAGGATTCATTCCTCAAAGTGGATTTAGAGAATACTCATCTTTCGTCATGGTGGATCTAAGTCATCGGCCGATGCACGCCAACTTAGACTTTGTGACTAAGTGTGACATACATGATCAATTAGTGATTAGAGATAATATGATTAAGTTATTTGAATAGACACTTCATCATGTTCAAGACTTAATCAGTATTCACGAATGAAAGAAAATTATTGTAATAGCCCATGTTTTGATTCTACGGTAGTTGCGTTTCTAGAACGTACCTCGTATATTGAGAATGTCCGATTTATTGTCTAGGGTTTAATTAAGACCATTAGTTTGACTAATCGTTTAGATATATGAGGACCTATGGATCACACAACAAGTAATTCCCTTTACAGGTTTAAAGTTGGTTGATTAAGTATTAAATTGGATTTAATATTTAATATATTGAGAATTAATAATATATTAATTTGGAATTAATTATTATTACTGTTTAATTAAATTGGATTTAATTAAATAGGAATCCCAAATAATATGTGTAATATTATTGTAGGAAAATATATTTAGGAAAAAATCAAATCTATGTGATTTGATTTGCAAAGATAGGAAATATATTCCTAATAAAAAGATAACTTAAGATTTAAGTTCTGTAACTTTCTCCTATATTATGAGATCCTAGAGATTCATAAAACTACAAGAAAACCTAGTTTTCTCCATAAAATCTCTAGTCAGATTTTTCCTAGCAAATTCGTCTCGGGAATTCAACGCTGACAAATCTGTGCGGATCTGCTAACGGGGATTACATAGATACCATACTTGAGAAATCTGTGTACGATTTACTGTAAGGTTTCTCTTTATGTTTATACGTATTCAATTATGCAATTACATGTTCGTAGTTGATGAACTGTTTATTTCTACTGCGCATGTATTACGTGTTTACGCGACTCTAAATTCCAACAGTGGTATCAGAGCTTCAGGCTCTTGATTAATTGTGTAATTGATTGATTTATTTAAAAGATATATATTTTTTTAAAATCGGTACGGTTGAGTTTGACGTGAACCGCACCATGTGATATTTCTTATCTAGGGTGTTCTCTGATAAGTGCTTAATTTTATCTATTTTAACTCCCTAATTTTACTTCTCTTGATATATTTTTTGCGTAAAATGGGACTCTTTTGGTATAATCATTAAAATCTGAATGTATATCTTATAAATCTTAATTTGAGTGAATATGTTATGTTTTAATTTAGCTTGCAAGTTATTTATTTTGAGCTTTCCAAAATTTCCTATGTGATAATTTGTTATAATTAAAAACTGGACGCCTGCCTCATTAGAGAAAATTGCATTATGTTTGTAAGTTATTTTGAGTTTACAATTTTCTGAACTTATAAATTAAAACAGCCCATTGTCTTAGGAAAGAAGGCCAAGCCTCACGTGAAGGAAAAAATTGCAGCCCAAGCCCAAATGAGAAAGAAAGAGGACATCAACACACGTATTTGAGAAAAAAGGAAGCAGCTGCGTCGATGATAGAGAATGGAAACAAGCAGCAGCGTCAAGAGAAGAAATTGCAATCCCATGGACAGAATTCAACCACCACATCAACACCCAAGGCGGCTACAAGTCTACACTAAAATATGGATAGAATTGGAGGAAGAAACAGAGTTTATTGGCTGAAATTTACAGCAAGAGGCGGCAATTTCAGCGCCTAGGGTTGCACGAAATCTTTAATCTTGACAAGGAAGAAAACCCCCACACTTTCTGCCTATAAATAGAGAAGCATGGCAGAAGGAAGGATTCATTCGAAAAAACACACTTAAAATCCAGAAAGGAAGAAGAAAAAAAGAGAGAACTCGAGAGGGCGGCTAGGGCAGGATTCCGATAGAAGCCGGGTAGAGAAGAAAGCCGTTAGAGACGAGCTGGTTCGTGATCTGCGGAAGAAGAATTCAACTCGGTTGCGAGACGTGTCAAAGCGAGCTTACAACGAGGAGTCTTCTTGTACTAATTTCTTAATTCTTCTCTTCTTTAGTTTCTACCGGATGAATGTTTTTGCTTGCCCTCCATATTTATGTTGCAATCTTGATAGAAATAGCTTGTTGTACTATTGATATTTTGTTGGATGAATAGAAATTGATTTTGATATTTGAGTCATGCTTGTGCCTATCAATTTGAATTTCTGAATTTATTGTGCAATTCTTGATCAGCTTTGTGCATTTAAGTTGGAAATATATGCTATTTTGTTTGGTTTGGCCTAGTTTGAATAGAACAAAGATGAGTAGCATCTACTTTAGTCTTGAACATTCACTTGGTCTTGATTAAAGTAGAAGTATGACTTGAACTAGGTGGGTTGAATTCTAGTGTTCAATTTCACCTAGGATTGATGTTCTCCCTTAATGCAACTAATCTATCCTTGTTAATTGAATAGTAAGGATTGACTTGGTAAAATTAGTTAGTTTTAGAGTTGCCTAGTTGATTCTAATTACTTGAGGAACAAGTGGAACTTTAGCTACTAGAGTTTGCACAATCAATCTATCGAGTTAATTCCTTTTCATTCATCAAGTTTGATTTAGGTGTTTGAGTGATTGTTAATTATTTAGCTTTCATGATCTTTCTTTTCCATGTTTAGGTTTAGATTTACTTGTTCCTTTACTTTTTTTGCCATGCTTTGAACCCCCCAAGAACCTTGTCTATATGTGAAAATTTAGAGAATAGATGTGCATGTTTTTCTATATTTTAAACTGGTTTTTTTTGAGCTGTGAACTGATGTTATATACCTTGTATGCACACTTTTGGAAGCTCAATTGTTGGTCTTTAATGTAGAATCAGTTTTGCAAGAAATAGAGATTTGAAGCTAGACTATTGAGTGTGACTTTTATGTGATTAAGTGCTGAAATTTCTGTTTTTGACAGCAAAAACCAGACCTGATTGTCAACCTTTCTCATGCATATTTGAAGCTTAAAATGTCATGAATGTCATGTTTTGTGTAAGAGGAAAGTGTATAACACCATAGCCTTCATTTCAACATAATTTATGTGTAAAAAAACCATCCGAAACACATGATTTTTGCACCCTTTAAGTCAAAAATGATAATTCTTGTTAAAATTTGTCTTAATTATGTTTGAATCATGTATGCAATTGTGTGGTTTAGTTTAGTTTTGTTTAATTTACTTATCTAGCTTTCTTGTATAGCTATTTCGGCCGAAGAAATCTTTAAGGTGAAGTAAATAAATTTCTCCTCTTGGGAACGATCCTTTCTTGCCATATACTATATTGTTAAATATTTTGGTGCTAGATAAGGTTAAATTTGTAGAGGTAACGACACACTATCAAATTTTTGGCGCCGTTGCCGGGGAGGAATTTTTTTCATTTACTTATCTTGTATTTTGGAAACTCCAAGACTGAAAATGGTGTATAATATGTATTACTGTATGTGCTTTTAGTTACTGTTTATTTTAGTTTCATTAGTGTAAGGCTTGTGTATTTATTTATTTTTCTTTCCTATGTTTAGATTTGTTTTTTTTCTGAATTTTCTAGCTTTTATTGATTGATTTTTGTTTCTTTTCTTGATCAGGTGTATGAGATTGCGGAGTGGCAGGATAATAGGTGAAGAAGAAGAGAACGAGTTAGCAATATTATTCGAAGAAGAAGAAGAGGAAATGGCTGACCAGACGCTCCAACAACTTTCTGAACCAAATCTTGATGATCAACCATTGAGCATCGTTTTCCCAGAACTTGAAAAGCCTCTCAAACTTAACTCAGGTTTTCGGAATTTACTTCCAAAATTCTATGGACATCCAGGTGAGGACCCTCATAGGCATTTGAAAGAATTTTTAGTTGTTTGCTCTACTATGAGACCTGATGGTGTAGATCATGACTTAGTAAAGTTAATTGCTTTTCCTTTTTCATTGCATGATTTAGCTAAAGATTGACTTTATTATCTTACACCCGGAACCATTACTACTTGGTTGGAATTACAAAAAGCTTTTCTTGAAAAATTCTTTCCAGCAAGTAGAATTGAGTCAATTAGGAAAGAAATTTGTGGAATAAGGCAGAATCCTAATGAATCACTATATGAATATTGGGAAAGATTTAAGAGATTGTGTGTTAGTTGCCCCCAACATCAAATTAGTGAGCAATTGTTGATTCAATACTTTTATGAAGGTCTTTTACCACATGATAGGGGTATGACTGATGCTGCTAGTGGAGGAGCATTGGTAGATAAAACACCTCAACAAGCTAGACAATTAATTTCCAACATGGCTCAAAATACTCAACAATTTGGAAATAGAACTGAAACTTCTCAAACAAAAAGAGTTAATGAGATAAATGTTCGCATACAAGAACAACTTAAAGAAAATGCTCAACAAATGGCTCATTTAACTACTCTTGTGTCTAAGCTTGTTACAAAAGGAAATTCTCAAGCTCATGCATGTGGAATATGTACTGATTTGTCTCATACTACTGATTCTTGTCCTACTTTGCAGATTGAAGATGTTAATGCTTTAGGTGGTTTTCCAGGACAACCTCAAAGAAAATATGACCCTTTTTCCAACACTTACAATGAGGGTTGGAAAAATCACCCTAATTTGAGGTATGGCCAGAATAACTATAGACCAGCTTATATCCCAAATCCACCTCAACCAGAAGCTGTCAAACCTTCCTTAGAAGACATGGTTAAACAATTGACTACCCAAATAGGTCAAGTTCATAACCAAGGTGTTCAATATCTAAACAAAACTGATTCTCATTTACAACACCTAGATAATCAAATAGGGCAGATTTGTACCTCTTTAAGTAACATTGAAACTCAACTGTCAGGTAAGCTTCCATCTCAACCTATCCCCAACCCGAAAGAAAATGTTAAAGCCATTACACTTCGTAGTGGGAAAGAATTGGGTACACCTAAGGGAAGAGAGAGTGAGGTAGAAAAAGAATTGGAAGTGAAACATGGGGAATCAACTAAGGCTGAAATTGAAACAAATAAGGGAGATGACATGAACTTAAGAAACAAAGAACCAAACCTTGTAGTCCCTAATGAATTTAGAGAAACTCCACCCTTTCCTTCTAGGTTTGCTAAGTCGAATAAAGAAGTCATGGATAAAGAAATCTTAGAAACCTTTAGGAAAATGGAAGTTAATATACCTCTCTTAGATGCTATTAAACAGGTTCCCAAGTATGCAAAATTTCTGAAAGATCTTTGTACCAACAAGAAGCAATTCAAAAGCTCCAAAAAGGTAAGCATGGGTGAGAACGTTTCTGCTATGATTCAAAAGAAAATCCCTCCAAAATGCAAGGATCCAGGTATGTTCACTAACCCTTGTAAAATTGGAGATTTGAGTTTTGAAAGGTGCATGCTAGACTTAGGTGTGTCTATTAATGTTATGCCAAAATATGTTTATGATTCATTGTTTTCATGGCCATTAAGCAAAACTGATGTTGTGATTCAATTGGCTGATAGATCTAATGCATATCCAATAGGAGTACTTGAGGATGTCTTAGTACAAGTAAATGAATTGGTTTTTCCTGCTGATTTCTATGTTCTTGAAATGGGTGATGAATCTATAAATCACGTGCCTTTACTTTTAGGAAAACCATTCTTGAAAACTTCTAAAACAAAGATTGCTGTGCATGAAGGTAATTTGACCATGGAATTAGATGGAGAAGTGATTAAATTCAACATTTTTGATGCAATGAAATATCCGAGTGATATCAATAATATTTGCTCAATTGATACTATTGACCTTGTTGATTTGATCGTGCAACAGATTTTTGAAGTTGATGACTTGAATGAACAATTGCACGAACTTGAATTTTCTGAACTTGTTAAAAAAGAAGTTGTCAAAAGCATGTCAGATTTTAAATTGGAGACACCTTCACTTTATGACGCTTTGTCTTTCACTTCTAAAACGTTGCCTTCAATTATTCAAGCTCCTGAAATAGAATTGAAATCTTTGCCTTCAAATCTGAAATATGTTTTTCTTGGTAATGATAACACTTTGCCTGTGATTATATCTAACTCATTGTCTCCAGTTCAGGAACAAAAATTGACGCATGTGTTGAAAGAACATAAGGCAGTTATTGGTTGGACTATAGCTGACATTAAAGGAATAAGCCCAACTTTATGCATGCATAGAATCCTTTTAGAAGATAATGTGAAACCAATTAGAGAAGCACAACGTAGATTAAATCCACTTATGATGGAAGTTGTTAAAAAAGAAATTCTGAAATGGTTAGAAACAGGGTAATTTTTCCTATTTCTGATTCCAAATGGGTAAGTCCTATACATGTTGTACCTAAAAAGACGGGAATAACTGTTATAGAGAATACTAAAGGAGACCTTGTTCCTACTAGAATTTTTAATGGATGGAGAGTTTGCATTGACTATAGAAAACTTAATCAAGCTACAAGAAAAGACCACTTTCCATTGCCTTTCATTGATCAAATGCTAGAAAAACTAGCAGGTCAGTCTTTCTTTTGTTTCTTAGATGGATATTCTGGATACATACAAGTTGCTATAGCTCCTGAGGATCAAGAAAAAACCACCTTCACATTCCCATTTGGCACATTTGCTTTTAGGAGAATGCCTTTTGGACTTTGTAACACCCTAGGAACTTTCCAAAGATGCATGATGAGCATATTTTCTGATTTAATTGAGCACAATATGGAGATTTTTATGGATGATTTTACTGTTTTTGGTGATTCATTTGATATATGCCTCCATAATTTATCTCTTGTTTTGAAAAGGTGTATTGAGACTAACCTTGTTTTGAACTTTGAAAATTGTCACTTTATGGTTGAACAAGGCGTAGTTCTTGGACATGTTGTCAGCTCCAGAGGGCTGGAAGTTGATAAAGCTAAAATTGAGGTAGTCAGCTCATTGCCTTATCCTACATGTGTGCGTGAAATTGATCATTTCTTGGGCATGCTGGTTTTATAGACGCTTTATTAAAGATTTTTAAAATTGCATCTCCTCTATGTTCTTTGCTTACAAAAGATGCTTCATTTGATTTTAATGATAAATGTAAAAAGCTTTTTGATGATTTAAAGCAAAAGTTGACCACTGCTCCTGTTATTCGCCCACCTGATTGAATTTGCCTTTTGAAATTATGTGTGATGCGAAAGTGACAAAGTAGTAGGTGCTGTGCTAGGACAAAGAAAAAGATAAAAGAACCCACGTGATTTGTTATGCATCTAGATCACTTGACTCTGCACAATGTAACTACACTGTGACTGAAAAGAAATGTTCGCTGTTGTATTTGCATTGGAAAAATTCCGTTCTTACTTTCTTGAACCAAAGTGATTGTATTTTCTGATCATGCTGCACCAAAATACCTACTGAAAAAAGAAAGAATCAAAGCCTAGACTTTTAAGATGGATGCTTTTGTTGCAAGAATTTGATCTTGAAATTAGAGATAAGAAAGGTGCTGAAAATCTTGTTGCAGATCACTTGAGTAGAATAGTACCTAGAGATGATTGGCCAATGATTTCTGAATTTTTTCCTGATGAGCAATTATACTTTTGAATGTGGAACCTCCTTGGTATGCTGATATTGTAAATTATCTTGTGACTAGGACTTTTCCCAATGATTTACCTAAAGCTCAAAAAAAGATAAGATAAAGGCTGAATCTAAGTATTATTTTTGGGATGATCCTTACTTGTGGAAATCATGTTCTGACCAAATAATCCGAAAATGCATAGATGAATCTGAATATTTGTCTATCTTGAATTTCTGTCATAATTTTGATGTTGGAGGTCATTTTGGACCTAAAAGAACAGCTCATAAAATTCTTGAATGCGGGTTTTATTGGCCCACTTTACATAGAGATGCTATATGTTTTGCAAATCATGTGAGCAGTGCCAAAAAGACAGGAAACTTGTCAAAAGGAATGAGATGCCCTCAAACAGGTATTTTAATTTGTGAAATTTTTATATATGGGGTATTGATTTCATGGGTCTTTTTCCCATCATCCTTTGGCTGTGTTTACATCATTGTGGCTGGTCTAAATAGATAGAAGCTAAGGCAACTAAGCTTAATGATGCTAAAAACAATAGTCAAATTTGTTAAAAAGTCACATCTTTAATAGGTTTGGTGTACCTAAAGCAATCATTAGTGATCGTGGAACCCATTTCTACAATAAAACATTTGGTGCTTTACTTGAAAAGTATCATGTCACACATCGAGTTTCCACTGCATATCACCCCCAAACTAGTGGTCAAGTTGAGGTTTCTAATAGGGAAATCAAAAAAGAATTTTGGAGAAAATTGTTAATCCTAATAGGAAAGATTGAGTGTAAAGCATTTAGATGATGCTCTATGGGCTTATAGAACAGCTTTTAAAACTCCAATTGGCATGCCTCCCTATAGGTTGATCTATGGAAAATCTTGTCCTTACCTGTGGAAATTGAACACAAATCATATTGGGCGGTAAAAAACAATGCAACTTAGATTACATGAAAGCTGGGAAACAAAGAAAGTTGCAATTGCAAGAGTTAGAGGAACTAAGGTTAGAGGCATATGAAAATGCTAGGATATACAAAGAAAAATCTAAAAACCTTTCATGATAAGATGTTAACTAGGAAATCGTTTTCACATTGACAAAAAGTTTTGTTGTTTAATTCTAGATTGAAATTGTTTCCTGGAAAACTTCAATCGAGATGGCTTGGTCCATTTGTTATTACTAACATCTTTCCTCATGGTGCAGTAGAAACACGGCCCTAAAACTGATAAGATTTTTAAAGTTAATGGGCACAGGTTGAAACCATTCCCACGACCTAGCACAGCTGAGCTTGGTTGAGGAAATGTTA